>BMAV01015511.1:0-22903 GCA_019973955.1 Trichonephila inaurata madagascariensis
AGTTAAGCGATATGTTTACAGTATTATCATTACAATATAACATAGATCTTTCTCTAAGCTAGGGTGACGTCTAAATAATTGCTGTTTATTAATCAGACAAACAATTTTATCAATAGAAACTTAAGAATATGTTTATACACTGTGAAGAACGGTGTCGGTAGAAAATGCTATTTTTCAATCGTGTGTTCATTAATAGGGGTTTAATTAAAATGTCTTGATTGTCCTCTAACGAGTTTTAAAAGCATGATTCAAATCATTGGTAAATTCACTATTTATTTCTAGAATTTTCAATAAAAGGAGCAACAGAATATTATTTTAAATTCCCCTTATTGGGGTGAAAAAATTATTTAATAGTTTTACTAAATGAGTGGTTAAAAGTGATTTACTCTGTGACTATTGCAATAATGGTTTAAATATGTTATTCTATACTTGGTTACAAATCTTTATTTAAGACAGCATTTTGTTTTTATTGTATAAAGTGAGGGAGTTAGAGTCAGTGGTGCACAAAGGGGGTTTCGGGGGCTTCACACCTCCCCACACCCCTTTGATTTTTTTTTGTTTGGGTTAAAATTACGTATATATTACGTAAATTTTAACAATGAATTTGTTATTAATAATAAATTTTATTCATTAATGCTAATTTTTTTTTCAATAATTAATTTTGTATTGTTTTTGTTCCCGAAAATTGACAAAACCGAAAGAATATGCTGGGTGGCGTAATGGAACATCATCCCAAAATGGTGGATTTTGCCCCGGGCCCCCTCCCGAAAAAATTTTGTGTGCGCTACTGGGGAGGGGTCACTTCACTTGCACTATAAAACTTCAAGAGGGTTTGAGGGGACCGTAATTTGAACCATTTTCAAGTCACAGGAAAACACCTGGTTAGGGGTTTCCCGGGGCAGACGCCTTAAAAAAAGGGGCCTGTTCCCCCGCCCCCGAACCTGCCTCCCGTTGAAAGATGGCCACCGAAACCCCCGTTTACAGTGGGAAAAACACAAAAACTGGACAACTGGGTCAAGGAGTCGTGTTCTTTTTCAGAAGTCTTCAGCCCCAAAAACCCCAACGCGTTTTGATTTGGGGGGAGATCGGGACCCCGGGTTTTATCCCAGAACATCAGAAAGACATCGTTACGGTGCTCCTGGAGTTCTTTTGTGGGGATTATGCTGAACCGGGAAAGAGCTTCACATTTTCGACAGGGTTTTAACCGGGGAAACGTTTTTGAGGATCTTTTCCCCATGTGTATTTTTTCCCAGGGGCCTTTGGCCCCCCCTTCATTTTATGGAACAAGCACGGCCAAATCGCATTCTTGCGTTGAGGGGCTGCTGGAAAGTGAAGATATCACTCGAATGGATTGGCCCGGGTTCTCCCCAGAAAATCCCATCGAAATGTTTTTGGGGTGCTTTGGGGGAAAGTATTGCCCAAAGCTCACATCAACCGAGTACAACCAACAACCAAACAGATGTTGATTGAGGGTGACCCTACCCCAAGAAATGTTGCACCAGCTGGTTCTGAGGTGGGAGATGGTGCAAAAAAACCCTTGTAAAGGGAGGGATATACCATTTTGGAACATCTGCTTGTTGTTCTTTCCCGTTGGATAGACAATCATGAGTCCCATACTATGGTTTAATAAAACTTGTTTTTTTTTGATTCCATACCTATGCGGTGTATTCCTTTTTTTGCGCCGATGCTTTCGTCATCTTTTACGTACATAATACCTCCCCCATTTCAGAATTTCAGCCTCAGATGATTTTTTAAGTTATGGCAATAAATCCCCCTGTTGCTTAAGTTTTGCACACCAGTGTATTTTCTGAATAAGATGGTTCCCATGGGGGTTTTTTTCAGAGAGGGCATTGAATGTTTTTTTGTCGCCATCTCCTATGTAGTTCAAATATTTCGGTTGGGCTTTTCTGATCGATTAAAAATCCTCAACACCCCGTAAACCCTCCATCTTACCCGCAGAGCCAGAATAATTTTTCACATGAAATCTTATGCGCTCTTTTGTCATTTATTGTACTTGATACCAAACACCTCTTTATAACTGTCACATCCTTTGCAAAATGAGGACAACACTTCCCCCATCCAAACCTTTCCTGTTTCGGCCCCCAACATACATACTCCAATCAACGATGAATGTCCTCTCGTTTTCCCGGTCCCCTCACCGCTTTCCGTTAAAAATTATCGATAACGAAAATTTTTTTGACAGCTGCCCTTTTCATGCTTTTTCGGCGACTTTTCTAACAAGGAAAAATTTATTATTAATAACCTATGATTTTTGTTCAACAGGGTTGGGAAAACACATTACAGCACAAAAAATTTTTTTAAAGACTCCAAGCCTGCCCATGCATCTCATTGATAAGATAGTCTTCTGTTAATTTCTGGCATTATTTTTTTTCCCAGGGTTTTCCAAACTTTAAAAGTACAAACATTCCCACAGTTTTTTACAATGTATTTCTTTTAACATAAACCACGAGTGGATTTTCATTAATTGTTAATTTTTATGACATTTTTAAACAGCAATATGACAAAATAGGCTAAAGGTTAAATAAAATCAAAAATACGATATCCAAATTTTTTTTACTTACCTTTAAAAAGATTTTACTTTGAAGTCTGAATTCGAGATTTTATTACTAGAAGCACATTTACTTGTATTTTCCTTTTCTGCAACATTTTATGAGGACATACCTTCATGAATTTGGGTTTCCCCTTTTTAAATTTTTTTTTTCTGGGACGTTTACCTGAAGGTCTGCGATGTATTTTTTCCATTTCAAATTTAGAGATAAATAATGTTTTTAAATTTTAAAAAACGATTTCAAAAAAAATGCTAGCTTTAAATTAAAACAGAATAAAAAACACTTTAAAAAGAATGTGTTTGAGTTGCAAGTTTCCCCTTCCCTTCATTAAATCCAAGTGTTTTAAAATATTTCATGAGGTTTTTTAAAACAGAAAAATGAAACGTATGTGGAAATTAAAGAATAAGGGGGGTGACATGTGTCCATTTAAATTGTTATTAAATTGTTTTTTTGGGAATTTTTTTGAATAACCCCGAAGTTTTCGGTAGTACTATCACGGGTTGGTATAAAAATGTTCAAAAGAAAATGAGGAAAACATATATTTTTTCGAAAATTCAAAAAAACCGAGAAACCCCCCGGAGACCTCTTAATCATTCCCTAAAGGCGAGCGATGCAAATTTAAAAAACAGGTTTCTCACTTTTCCCGGGACATTTGACGACACGAACGGGGGTTTAGATGTTTGGGGTCCCGTATTCTTCTGTTCCCAAAGGTTAGGTGAACAAGTGCCCCGAATAAATGTTTCGAACTTCACCGAGAGTCGAAGGAATATTCAGAATAATACTAACGAATGAGAACAGCCTTTCGAGAGGATCTGTGGATTCCTTACAAAGCAATGGATAATATCAGTTATTTTTCGCTGCTCTAGTAAAGGTCAATAATGATCGTCTTCTGCAGTGGTTCTTAAACATTCAATCACCGCGACCCTCCCTATATATATCGGCCTGACATCGTGGAGCCCCAAGATTTTGCACATACCTCTCTCACGATATTCTTGATCGAAATGCATGTTCTAGTAAATTTTTTTTTCATTGGGGGCAAATATTAGAGATTTAGTCTAGGATGGCACGTCTTTCAGTTTTTCACGAGACCTTTCAAAGTCTGTAAAAGAGGGAATTCTTATTATATGACCCCTAGGTAGGTTCTGGGGATCATTTGTGTTCCACGAACCACAGTTGAGGAACCAATAGTCTGTTACATTAAACGTAATATTAGTTGCCAACTCACGATGTATGTTTTTGCAAATCTGCAGAATGAATACATTGCAGTTACATATCCTTCAACCATGCCCCGCTATAGTATGTTTCAAGTAATGAAATGAATACTTAATTCAAAAAAAAAAAAGAATACTTTTTAAGAATCTTAAGTAGAACATAACTAAAGCTATTTTTTTATTGTCATATGTCTGACTCAATTGCTGTTTGGATTATTCCAATTAACGTCACTGTAGTATTCGCTCCGTTCATAGTTTGGGTTTTAAATGTGAGTTACAAAAAAAAAAATTATTTATTTCACAAAGTTAATAATTATTTTGATTTTATAAAAAAAAAGTAAACTAAACTAACTTCAATTAACTACACAGCAAAGCATTATTATAAATAGAATTCCAAAATAAAAACAATTATTGTCGAAAAAAATAGCCCCCCTACAAAAATTTTTTTTTCCCCAGTTCAAAAAACATTTAAACTGAAGAAAATATTTTAAAAATATCAAAATTTATTTTAACTTATTTGCTTTACGTTAATTTTAAAAAAGCCAATTGAAAATGAATTATTTTTTTGAAATAAAGATGACGATAAAATACTCTTCAGTCATCTTTTTAAAAAATATTGGCACATTTAAATTGTTGTTTTTGGGAAATATTTTTTTTTTTACACTAAATTTTAATTGAAAAAGTTCTGTAATGCAATTTTTTTTGCAAAGAGGAACTATACAATATTAGAAAAAAATAATAATTTTTTCAGACCCCTTTTTAAGGGGTTTTTTAGAACTGCTGCTCTATAGAAATGGAGAAATTATTTTTCTTATGCTTAAAATTTATTTAATGATTTTTTTTCAAATGTGTGTGTGTGTGTGTGTTTTTCTTTTAAATTTTTATGGAAAGTCCCCGCCTTTGTTTTTTTTGCTGGCTTTTAAAATGCAACCCCACTGTTTCACCCTTTTCTAGTAAAAAACTCGTCACGATAAATAAAAAGGGTACCACCTTTTTTTAAAAGTTGCATCTATTTTTAAAAAGCTGCAAACTTTTTCAAACAGTAAGGGAAATTTAGGGGTGAAGAAAAAAATAAACCAAAAAATAAAACCTAAAACTCTAACGATATTGTTCTGACTTCTTAAAACGTAAATGAACATGACGCGTAATGAGCAGAAATTATCCGTAAAAGAATGAGTCATTATGAAAAGATCTAATCTCCAAGACCTAACAGAAACATTTCAACAACATTAATTCCAGTTGTTTTTGTTAAGAATAATCCCTCGCGTTGTTTTTGTCTTATCTATCTGTGAAATTTATTCTGGTGAATCCTTTTTTAACATTTTGTTTTATTTCATTTTTTACTCCCCTAAGAAGTTTTTGTAATGAAATTTACTTTTAAATTTTTTCAAAAAATAGTATTTTATTTACGAATTTAAAAAACTTTTATATAAATTTCTTTTTTCAAATGAAACTTCATATTAAAAAAATCAAGATTTTTAAAAAGTTATAGTTACAAGATACTAAATTACAAACAGGGTCTTGAACAAAAAAAAATAAACCCTTTTTAAAAATAAAATAAAACAGAAATAAGGGGTCATTAAAAAAGGTAAAACTTTTTTTACACGGGCCAAAAAAGCTTGATAGGGGTAGATTTTGTTTTTAATGATACATAACTGTTACAAAATTCCTTTTTTTTAATTGGAAATGATTTTTTCGGAAATGGGAAATTGTACCGTTCCCCTGATTCCCAAAAATAACGTTATTTTTCCAAAATTTTTTTCTTTGTTGAATTTTTTTTTGAAATTTTTTAAAAGGGGTTTTTTTTGACAATTTTTTTAAGTTTTTTGGAAAAAAAAATTTTAAACAAATTCTTCAATTAAAACCTTTTTTAAAAAGTTACATTTTTAAAAAAAATTTTTAATTTTTTTGGTTTTGTTTTCTTTTAAAATGTTTTACAAAAAAAAAAAAATTTTTTAATTTTTTCAAAATTCAATTAATTCTGTTTTTATTTTTTTTAAATTAACAATTTAAAAAAAAAATTTGTTTGGAAAATTTTGCCCCTTTTTAAAAGAAAAAAATTTTTCATTTAAAATTTTTTTAAAAACCTTTTAAAAATATTTTGCATTTTTTAAAAATTAAAAAATTGGAATATTTTAAAAAAATTTTTGTAAAAAATTTTTAAAAACCAAAAACCCAAAAAAAATTTAAAAAAAGGGAAAATTTAATACCTTTTGAAAAAAAAAAATAAAGAATATTTTCAGCGACTTGTTTTTAGACACCTCTAAAAGAATTATGCAACTAATATTAAATAATAATTTCGTACATATTTTATTTATTTTAGATTACTTTTGAAAGTACAAAAAATCTCCATTTCAATTTATTTTAAGTGAAAGATTTCAATCACTAGAAAAAAAAATATATAAGAATATTAATATGTTTATATTTTTTAATTTCCCATGGCAGAAATATACACGTTTCAAAACGCTTGTTTTAATTATTAGCATTTAGCGACCTTTTCAACAAAACCATTCTCAGTTTTCTGGATATTCTGATCAAAGGCGTTCAAATTGAATTTGGTATGTGTAAAATCTCTTTATTTAAATACGGGTATTTCTTTTAACCTTCATTCTTCATCTGAATAAAAACTCAATTATATCTTCTTTTTCCTTTTTTACTTTAAAATTTATCAATACCAGAAGAAATTTTTTTAGAATTCCAAGCATTTCTTCTCTGTGTGTAATTTCATTCATGCATTCGCAAGAAATTTCTCTTGAAGAGATCATTCCTTTAATAATTAGAGAAACATAAAATCAATAAGGATTTTGGTTGTAAATCTGTTTTTCCGGAGGTTTGATTTAGGCCGTAAATGATCAGTTCCGATCCGTATTTTACGAAGACTAAAAGCGGGTTGTACTTAAGGCCCTACAAATTTCATAACTACCGAAATACTTTTTTTGCATTTTCTTCTGGCTTATATCGTTGAAAAGCTTGTCACCAAATTACAGATCTGTTAACATATTAGTTGTTAAGATATTTGAAGGTCTCTGAGCTATGGTTTCGGTTTCATTTTAAAGTATTATTACACTCTTAAATTGATTTAATTAAAAATACTTTTGAGCACAATCACCTTTTTCAGTGTGAAATGTATATTTATTCCAATATTCATTATTAAAATCATTTCTGTTCGATTATGTTTTTAATTTATTAAATTCTAATAATTAATTAACATTTATATCAAAATTCGCTTTAAAAAATAGTGTATATACCTTAAAATATTTATCATTTTATAATCTGCTTGTGCTAGATTATGAAAGACTATGACGGCTTTTTTTTATGATGTAACACGTTCATCGTAACTGATATCACACTATTAAAAATCGAGAAATATGTTGCAAATTTTAAAATTCTATAAAACCTCAAAACTCGTGAAATGAAAAGAACACTTTTAGATTTTTTTTGTTTACTATTCGAATGAATTTTCTCAAAAACTCCAATTAAAATCAGGCTGCCTGGATATTGAATCCGGATTCAACATGTATATGATAAAGTAGTGTTCTGCTGTGTGTGTTAAATGGAAAACACAGTTCTGACAGAAGCATTTATTTCTTCCATCCAAAGCCAAAAACATTGTTCCTTACAGACTCATAGTCCTATCAATATTTACAAGCGTTAGTCTATATTGAAACCTTAAGTAATACGCCCCATCTAATCCTATTGTAATCTTATTATTCGGTGCTGTCCTTTACAAAAAAACTGAGTCACCTGCGAATTTCGAAAGCGGCTTCGATAATCCCAGTTTTCTCTGCTGCCCTTTTGGGTTCCTCCCCGCCCCTCCCATAGAACACATACGAGATCCTGTATTCTAGAAAAGGATTTTCGTTCCTGTATTTTTTTTTGGCAACTAACCCGCAGGGAATGGGTACTGTTCGAATCTTTCTGGAAGAAAAAAAAATATTTTTCCGGAAATACTTTTCTTTTAAATGTACCGGTATAAGGAATGAACCTTTAAAGGGGAGTTTTCTCACTCTTTTTTCCAGTCTTTCGGTAAGCCTATATATGTTCCGGTGTGTGACTCATTAGAAAATATGTAAAAAGGGCGCCCAAAGTGTAAGAGAAATCAGTATCCCCTAAAACATGTTTAACAAGATAGAATGTTATGTTTGAGGAAATTATTCTGTTATCGGCTAAGAATTATCTATGGGAGAAGAACGTTGAGAAATGGTTTATCCAGAGGGGAAAATGAAGTCCGTGTAGGCGCAAAACTGAAAATGAGTGTAGAGTCTGTCGGCTGCAATCACGAATGTAGAATTGAAATAGATCTGAGTTGCAGGATGCGAAATAAACTTACTCTTATAATGAATATAATCTATTCTGAAGATTGACTCATTTTTAAGCGCAGAAGTTTTTTACGTATTTTAAATGTAACAAATATCTACTTTTCTCGGAAAAATAAGCTTAAAATGCACTTTAGAAAAAAACACACTCAAAGGACTCTATTTATATTTTATTCACTCAACCTTATTGAGTTTCTAATACACAGTTTAATAAGAACATAATAATTTAAATGATTTCTATGTTTTAAATGTGGTATAAAAGAAACAATAACACTATATCAGAGGGTTCCACCCGAAGTATTTTTTCTAAATGTAAGAATTTTACTTGCAAACAAATAAATTTCTAAGTAAAATAACAGTTTTTTTCTCTAGGAAAATGATTTTTTAAATTCAATGAGATATAAAAATATTTTGAATGTATTCTCAGTAAGGGGAAAATTTTCGATATAGATCATATTTCTTTAATGTTTAAACTTATTATTCTTTGAATACAAAGATAATAGGTTTTCACTACTAAATAAAAAACTTCAATTGTCTGTTTTAAGGCACTGGGAAAATATTAAATAGAATGTTATTAGTAATAATACTACATATATTCGAATTCGTTATTCAGAATTTATGTAAAACTACCCGTAGAATTATTTGGGTTCGAATGGAAAAACTGCCTCACAAAATTTACCATCTAAAAAAAAATATTTTTTCAACCTTTTAATATCACAAAATTTATTTCGTAATACAGATAAATTAATTTTTGTTTTCATGAAAAAGAGATTCATTTTTAGAATTTGTTTGTAAGAAAATAAATCAAATGAAATTTTTGGTGCTTTTATCTATTTTTAGAATTTTAGTGATAAATATTTTATTAATAACATTTATAGTGTCTTATTTTCCTACTTCATTTCATGAAAGAAAAAGAAATGGAATGTCCCAGTTCACCTAAAAAAGAAAATAATGCATCTATTACCTAAACATAAATTTCGACTCAAAATGTAATAAACGAAAAGCAAGTTTAAAGATATTTTTCGAACACAGTATTTGAAAACTTCCTAGGTAAAAATGATCCATTGTTTTTATTTATATATTATGTGCAAAATAATACTAAATCAAGATATTTCTTTATATTTTCTTTTCTTTAATTTCTCTCAATCAAGAATATGCTAAAAAAATAAAACCGTAAGTCTTCTAACGACTTACCATTTTTTATTAAAGGAGTTTTCAATAAATGAGGGGGAAAATAAGATATAATTTTCCAATAAAAATATTTAGCAAAATGATTCAGATTACACATATAAGAAAAAGGGATACATTAAACAAAATGTAATAAATTATTATAGTTTGACAAAAAAAAAATTGTATAAGTTTTCAGCATAAAACCCCATTCTAAATTTCCACGAAATCCTAATGGCTTCCTTTTAAAACAGATTGTTTCAAGATGAAAAAAAGTAATTGTATTAGTAAAATATTAGCATAAGAAAATATCTGATACTATATATATATATATATATATATATATATATAACTTAAATATACATCTCAATTTTGTTTAGGAATTAGATGTATATTAAACTTATATTTAAAAGTTCGCTTATTTAAAAGGAAAACAATTTACTATTTGACTATATTACAATTCAACTACAAGCAAATAAGCTATAGAGACGTTATATTTCCTTCCACATTCACCTTAATTAAGGAAAACGAATTAAAAAAAATGAGTTGTGTAAAATTTCCTAAGTTATCGTTCTGAAAAAAACTGAGCATACAGTGGAATTTACCTAAATCTACCAAAAAAAAAATATCATTTTTAATTTACAAAGAAGTCCTAAAAATTCACTCGTAAAACAGAAATATTTCGTGTATTGCATCAAAATCCATGAAATTAAATGAAACTGTTACTGTAGTACTCAATTTAAAAACCTAAGAGAAATTTTCGTTCAAGTAAAGCAGTAAAATTTATTTTGTCAAAAGCAATACATTCAGGTCCTAAAATGCATCGAGTTATACATGAGAATACAATACTTAAGTAAAATAAACCATCAAAAGAGTAAGTCTAATCTTCTAGGATTAATTTCAATATGTATTTTTCTGTCAAAATAAATAGCTAAAAATTCTAATCATTTTATCGGCTTTTCCGCATACTTGCTGTAACTTCTAAATATGAAACTGATGATAAATGTAGGAAGACCAACTAACATTTTAAACAATATAAACATTCTTGACTTTAAACAGAGCGTAAGTTTTTAATAAATTTCTGTCTTAAAATAAATCATAAAAAATTGTTAGATCAAAATATAATGAAAAAATCAAATCAAAATAATATATATGATAAAAAATAAATCATAAAAAATTGTTAGATCTAAATATCGTAAAAGTAGGCTTTGCAGTTGACAGGAATACGAAGAAGTTTTTTCAACCCACCACTGTGAGAGAAGGCTTTATTGCAAACTTCACAAACATGAACCTTTTATTTTGTATGAATAAGCAAATGTTTTTTTAAAGTACTACTGTGAGAAAAAGCTTTGTTGCATATTTCACAAATGTGAGGCTTTTCTTTGGTATGAATAAGAAATGGCTTTTAAATTACTCTTTAGAGAAGAAGTTTGTTGCAATTTCACATGTAAAGGGTTTTCCTTGGTATGAATAAGTAAATGTGCTTTTAAAGTACTACTTTGGGTGAAAGTTTTGTTGCATATTTCACAGCTGTGAGGCTTTTCCTTGGTATGAATAAGTAAATGTTTTTAAAGTACTACTGTGGGAAAAGCTTTGTTACAGATTTCACAAACATGAGGCTTTTCCTTGGTATGAATAAGAAATGTCTTTAAATGCCCCTTTGAGAGAAAGTTTTTTTGCATATTTCACACTGTAGGCTTTTCCTTGGGATAAAAAAGTAAATGTTTTTAAAACTACTTGGGGAAAAGCTTGGTTTCAATTTCACAACATGGGGCTTTTTCCTTGGTATGATTGCGCAAATGTGTTCTTAAATTGCCTCTTTGAGAGAAAAAGGCTTGTTGCAGATTTCACATACATGAGGCTTTTCTTGGAATGAATAAGTAAATGTTCTTTTAAAACATCACTTCGGGAGAAAGATTGGTAGCATATTTCACAGCTGTGAGGCTTTTCCTTGGTATGAATGCGCAAATGTGTTCTTAAATTGCCTCTTTGAGAGAAAGGCTTGTTGCAGATTTCACATACATGAGGCCTTTCATTGGTATGAATACGCAAATGTTCTTTTAAAGTATATTTTCGTGAGAAAGATTTGTTACATAGTTCACAAACATGCGGCCTTTTGTTTGTATGAATAAGCATATGTCTTCTTAAAAGATAAGCTCGAGAGAAAGTCTTATTGCAAATTCCGCAAGTTTGGAGCTTTTTGTTTATATGAAGGAGCATGTTTTCGTTGGTATGAAGAACCAGATGTGCTCTCAAGTCAAAATCTTGAGGAAAAGTCACATGACATATTTCACAAATATGCAGCTTTTCATCAGAAAAAATATCCACGTGTTGATTCAATATATCATTTCGAGGAAGGTCCATGTTACTAATTTTAAAATGAAAGCTTTGCCTCTTGTTCTATCCGGTAAATACTTATTTAACATAAAGCGAAGAAACAAACGACAGATTACTTCGCTTAATATGAATAGCGGTTTGTAATTATAATTTCCTGTTAATTTGCTTCATTTCATTGTTTTACTAAAATTGAAATCAGAGTTTTTACTATCTTTTGACACTAACACCTAAAAAGAGAAATCCTGAATGTTACAGCTTTAAATGAATTAAAGACATGCCATACTTTTTCTCTCTTCAGTTAGCTTGAAATTGTGATTCTTTTTTAATGGCACATGAGTAAAAACTCAATCAAAACTAAAATATATTTACTTAATTTAGAAAATTATACACTCTTGGATTTGCTTTGATTTTTATAGATATCACCCTTAGAAGCAACACGAGGGATTTTAGAGATGGATCTCGTAATTTCGACACGCATTCGTGACGAGAACCACACCTGAGCCGGCACCCCTCTTCCCATGCTACGCCGGCGGAAGAATTTCAGTTCCAAAAGATTTCTCGCCATTTTGGGTCATAAGTGGCACTTGCTTCGAGTACATGATTATGACCACTAAGCTACCACAACGACATGATTTAAATGAAGTGGGAAGTGAGATTAAGTTATATATGGAGCTTTTGGGAGATAAAATAGGTCTCTACAGAGACCCTAACACCTTTTAGAATCTTTCCATGACTAAAAGTATAAATCCAGTTACTCTTGTATTGTTTTCTCCACAGATAACGTTAACCAAGCAGAAAAAGTGAATTAGAAAAAAAAAATTCCTCCAAATTGGAGGGTGTCAAGTCTTCCATGAATATTGTCGAGAAGGTTTCAATCTTACATTGGCTGGATCTTTTAGGGAAGGAGGGAGTGAATATTAACGTCGCACGGCTCAGTTACTCGAGGGCAATTGGCGTCGGTGCTCGCAATTTTGAAACAATGGTCAAGTGACGAGGACATCACCTGCGCTGACCCTTTTTCCTAACTTCCTCACCTCACAAATAGAAGGACGTTTGAAACTCGACAAATTTAACACACGGCTGGTCTTCAGCGGTACTAGGCTTGAACTCATGACACGCCGGTCACAAGTCAGTTACCTTGACCACTAGACTACCACGACCACGCTGGATGTTTTAGATCAGAAAGCATTTGGATTTAATTTCATTGATCCCTTCCGATAGACAAACGGCCGATGAGATGAAAACGGATTTGACAGCATTTTTGCCCCCCCCCCGAGACCACTACAAACCACATATTCAATGGCCCCACTCACAGATCTTGGTATACGAAAGTATTGGCTCTCATTATATGTTTTTCATTAAATGTCATAAAAAAGATTGTTTTTGAGCTACTGGGATGCTGATTATATTTATTTAATGATACTTTACAGAAAATATCATGTTTTCTACATTAAAATTGAAATGACAAGGAGAAGTATTTGTATACTTTTGAAATAGGTAAATGATTTAAATCAAAGTATAATAACTATTTTGGAAGCATTCATTTCAGTATGCAAAAGAAATTCATTTATCATCGTAAATAGAAAAGCTGAATAATCACCCTGCGACCATGGGAAATATACATTCATCAAGCAATTTTCTATCAAGACATTAAATATATTCGTAACAGAACGTATATAGCCTTTTTCTTCGGATCCTTTTCTTCAGTTTCTGATTTTAGATTTATTGTGTGTGCGTGTTTACTTTTAAACCTAAATTTTCGAGACATATCTTTCATAGGAGCAAAAATAATTATTTTTTAAGACATAAAACGTTATTTAAAATAAAATTTGAAAAATAAAAGTGATAAAATACGTTAAATGAAAGTTCAATTATATAAAAGGAACGGAATAAAAATTTACCCATGCACTTGAAGTTCGTACAAAGTTTAAAACTGCATATTCAGAATATTTTACTTTTATACACTGCTGGCTACCGTAAATGCAACACCCGGAAGGAAGCAAGCAAATAACATGATGTTTACAACATGCATTAGTGGAGGTGAGATATGCGAATGATTAGAATTTCAGCGCAGACACACATCACGCGCGCCCGTGGCGCCAACTCAAAGCGCTATTTATAAGGCTTAGAGATTTCGATGATTTCAAGTTCGGCAATTATGTTTTTCTTGTGGTTTTTCAAAAAACGATCAGTTATGTCTCGTAAAAAACAGCAATCTGCTTTTGATTAAGTATCCGAGTTCGACAGAGGAAGGATAGTGGTCTACCGAGATTGTGGATTATCTTTCAGGGAAATCGGTAGTCGTGTTGGACGTAATGCGGATATGTGACTGTTTGATGCAGGAGGGTACGACGGACCGACGTGGTCGATCGCATCCACCTCAGTGCAACACTTCACGTGAGAATAGGCAAATTGTGCGTATGGCAGTGACGGATCGCTCAGTCACATCACGAACCATAGCATAGCACATTGAGTCTGCAACGCAGCATTCAGTGTCTGCGCGTACCATTCGACGCCGTTTACAGCAGAGTGGTCTGTCCGCAAGACGTCCATTGCTTGGTCTACCCTTGGCGCAGAACCACAGACGTCTCCGCCGCCAATGGTGCGATAAAAGAAGGATGTGGGAGGCAGAATGGAATGAAAATTTTGTCTTTTATTTGTACTAATACAAGTCATTTGTGCATTAAATTTCAGTAAATTCTGATTATTCCTTCATGGTGTTGCATTTTTTACAAACTTTAGTTTAGTAATAATGCTACAGTTATTCGTATTCGTTATTGAGAATATATGTAAAATTACCCAAATAATTCTTGGACTCGAATAGAAAAACTTCCTTATAAAATTTACCATCTTAAATAAAAATTTGTTTTTTGAACCTTTTAATATCATAAAGCATATTTCTAAATACAGATAAAATATTTTTTGTTTTCATGAAAAAACGTTTCTTTTTAAGAATTTGTGTGCAAGAAAATAAATCAAAATGAAATTTGTGTTGGTTTTTTCTATTTTTAAAAATTAAACGATAAATATTAAGTTCATTACATTTATTATGCCATATTTTCCTACTTCATTTCATGATAGGAAATGAAATGAAATGCTTCAGTTCACCTAAAATAGAATAATGCATCCATCACCTAAATCCAAATTTCTACCTAAAACGTATTTATCAAAAAGAGCAAATTGTAAAGTATTTCTCAAACACAGTATTTGAAAAAATTCCTAAATATAATAATGTTCAATGCTCATATTTAAAGGTTATCTGTAAAAAATAGTAAATCAACATGTTTATTTTTGCCCTTTTTTAAAAATTCTGTCAATCAAGAAAATGCCCCAAAAAAGAATAATTCTTCTAATAACTTAACATTTTTTTAAAAATAGTTTTCAAAAAATAGAAAAAAAAATAAGATATAATATTCCAATAAAAAAAATTAAGAAAGTCTAGCACCCGATCACAGGGACACATGTTAAATTGAATAAGTTTATGTTCCTTTTTCTCGGAAACTGCTTACTTCTCTAATAGAAAAAACTTGAAAAATATGTTACGTGCACTATCAATAAAACTCTGACTAAGATCTTTTTGTTTAAAATTAAAGTAATTATGAATTTTTTAAAAAATGTCCAATTTTTTTTTTCGCTAAAATTTAGTTTAAGAGAAACCCTTATCTATAAAAAGTTTGCTAGATGTATCTAATCCTTTCCATTAAAATGTGCCAACATGTTACAAATATGCTCATTGTGAAGATTCGAGGATTATATAATAAATAGTGTTTTTCAGAAAAAAGTACGTAAAGTGAAAAATATTACATTTTGAGGAAACACAGGATTTAAAGTAAAAATTTGTAACTTTTGAGCATTAACTTATTTTGGTACTTTCCAGAAGCTTATGGGAGCTGCGGTAGCCCAGTGGTCTAGGTATCCGATCATAGCAGGCATGTAATGAGTTTGGGCCCAGTACCACTAAGGAACCGCCGTGTTGGGGAGCGATGCACGTAAAATCGTTTGAGGGCTCAACGCCCTCCCGTTTGTGTGATGTGGTAGTTAGGAGAGCGGGGTGCCAGCTAAGGTGTCATCCTCGTCATTTGACCATGGTTCAAAATGTCGAGGTCCGTCGTTAAAAGTCCTTGTGTAGCTAAACAGTGCGACGTTAATATTCAATCACTCACTTAGTACAACAAGATCATCTGACCTTTCAGCTGCAAATCTTAAGATGGATAATAAATATCAACGAGGAGATAGGAATTTTTCTTTTTTCTATATGGACATGCGTGAGGAATTTTTGTTTTTTCTATATGAACATGCGTTACGACTGGCTATAGATTAGCGATACTCAGCCATCGGCCCACCGAGCCTTTTTAAGTTATCCGGTCATGACCCATTGCTCTGAAAAATTCAGTTATTTAAGAAGAATGTATTAAAAATTTTGTGGGAAATTCTTTGACAAGAAATCAAATCTATCAATTTTGCTTTTTTGCTGTCGAAGTCGTACGATAACGAATTGATATTATTTTTTCTATTTATAACAGTTACATTTAGTGATAACATACAACAGTAGTGTAGCGCAATTTTATGGACAGAACTAATTTTTAACAATCCTTTATACCTTGCAAGCGAAACATATTCAAACGTTTTTGAGGTTGATTGCTTTGTAGTGAAAAACAAACAAGGATCAGTACTTGTTTAATTTGTCACGTAAGTATGGCATTTAAAAATGCCAGTAAACAGGAATCATTCAATGACACCTTCCCTTCAAGATCTCTTTCAAGAGATGTAAATAGGCTTTATTGAATATTCTTTACCACAGCAACAAAGTATTTTGCCAGTGGTAATGTCACAGCAGGAACAGAGACATCCTATGAAGTTTGTTACATTATTGATAACCATATGGAACCGTTTTCTGTTGCAAAAACTGTGAAGGAGTGATTCTGAGATTCTTTTAATTTAGTGTTAGTGACAAAAATAAAAAAGAAACGAACCTCACAGTAGTCGCATAGGATGTGTAACATCTGACATGTTATCGTGGTAATATGCAATAGTAACTTAAATCTGAAAAAAATGAATCAAGTATGATTGGAAATAATTTTCTATCGAATAGAGTTATCTCTTTAATGAAAATTGTATTTATTTAACACAGGGACTAATGCAATTTTTCATCAAAAATATTTTTTTTGTTCAATTTGGGGAACACTGGATACAATAGACTTGAAACTGGACAAACAGGGATTTCGCGGTGGCCATATACATTTCTTCGAATATAACGGTTAAAAAAATTAAAGATTTCCTTCATTTGTATTTTTATCGTATACCGAAGATGTGTGTGTGTTGTTCTACTCCTTTAAAAACAAACTATCACTCGCTTCCCATGATTTTGAGTGTGATTGAATTGAGTCTTGAATCGAGTATGATTGGGAATAATTTTCTGTCGAATAATTATATCTTTAATGAAATTTTTGTTTAGGAGTTTTAATTAGGATTTTTTTTAGTCGAGAAAATTTTTTTTAATCACAATTAAAATTATTACATTGACAGAGACTGGATTTAACGTCAAAGTATGAAAAAGATACGCACTAAAATATTTATTTCATTAATTCAATATTACTTACCCGTGTTTTTTCTTAAGAATGTTGAACTTTGTCAGATGCTTAACAGTAAACATAATTATTAATAAAGTTTACACAGTTAAATATAACCTCAGATTTCATACACAACGAGCCCAGAGACTTTGACAATTGAGTGTAAGGATCTAAGTTTATCCTGAAAAAGATTTGCTGGTATTTGCGAAGTAGAGAGTAAGTAAACGAAATCGAGTTTTAGAATCCGAATCTTTTGAAATGCTAGCTCTTTAACAATATAAAAAAACAACTACTAGAGTTGGATTTCACATACAGTCAGTCAAAAAAGTATTGGGACAAACTACGAGTTCATAGATTTTTATCGTAATATTTTACTTAAACATACAAATGAAACCAAAAAAAGTAAACGTTATTTTGTTACATACAAGTGAAAATAATTTAAACAAAACTCATACATTATAAAATTATAGTTAAAATTGAAAATAAAAGAAATCGAGTAAAGAAAAGGGCTCGAAAAATTATATATTGGGACACTTCTCAAAAAATTAAGAAAAAAATCATACTTAGAAATTAATATCTTGTTGGGCCCTCCTTGCTTTTTATGACCTCTCGAAGTCTATGGCATGGAATGGATCAATTTTTTGCAAAATGATCTATCGATTTTGGTCCACTTGTCGACCAAATATTTTCTCAAATCCTTCTTGTTAGAAATTTGGTGCTACTGTAGTTTTTGCTGCAAATAATCTCACACAAGATCAATGGGATTAAGGTCTGGACTTTGTGCAGGAGTTTTAATAACTCTAGGACAGTGGTAGAGGACCCATTACTTGCAAGTATCTGCAGTATGTCACGGGTCATAATCTGGTACAATTTAAAATATCCTGAGACTCCTAGCTTTCTCGCACTTTGCTTTAAATTTCGCTTGAATATGTCAAGATAGACATATTTATTCATTATACCATCAATAAAATGTAAGCTCCTGAAACCAGAGCTTGCTATGCAGCCCTAGGCAATTTGGTTACCCCTTCCATATTTGACAGTATGTCGTAAATTTTTGACATGCATTGCTGTATTTGATTTCCACCAAACTTTTTGCTTGCCATTCGATCCGAAAATGTTATATTTGCTTTCATCAACAGAAATTACATTTTTCCCAATAATCTGTTGACTGACTTATATACATTTTAGCAAATGCCAACCTAGCTTGTATATTTGCTATACTGATGTAGGGCTTTCTTTGAGGTACTGTGCCATGATACTTATGTTTTCTTAAAACATTTCTGACAGGTTCAGGATTTACTGATTTCTTGAACCTACTTTCACATTGCAAAGTCATTTTTAATGCACTAGTTCTTGGATTAATGTGTACTTGTCTGACAATGCACCTCTCTTCACGTTCATTAAATACCCTTGAACGCCCTGATCTTTATTTGTTTTCAACACTGTTTGTTTTCTTGAACCTGTTAATGATGTTAAAAACAGTAGACTTACTCAATTTAAATATTTTTCTTATACAGCGAATTGATTTCCCCTCTTTCCAATGACTTTTTACGAGATTATAACCAATATATCTTTGTTTCTCGCCATTTTTTCTATAAATAATCTTATTTGTTGAAACATTTGTGTTTAAACTTCAAGTCCAAAAAAATAGTGTGAAATTACATTCTATTGATGCGCTGTATATTTGTTAAATTTCTCATTTCAAAAGTGTCCCAATACTTTTTTGAATCCAGTGTGCCTTTGAATTATATTTGAAAAGTTAGATCAAATTATAATTCAATAATACAGTGTTTCTCAAACTGTGGGGCGCCCCTTTGGGAGCGTCCTGGGGCGGGGGCATATCGAAAATAAAAGGTTTAAAAAAAAATTAATTTACTGGAATGAAAAAAAAAAACAAAATACTTTCTGATATAATAAAAAAATACAGATTTACATTGATATGATTTATATATATCATCTGGTGAAAAAGGTCATCAAAAATAAAAGATTCTACTTTGAAAGCTCTTTAAACTATCTTTGATCCTATAACTAAATAAAAATATTTTTGTTTGCTTTGCTGTAATCCTACGATGAGAGATTTTTTATTACGTTTTTTAAACCCTAAAATATTACTTTTTCCAAACTTACTGGTATGGTTACCGCATCTCTTTTTTAGGAAAGTTGTAAATTATATAATTCTTTTTTGCGTTTTTTTCACAATGTGAAAGAATTTTATGATACATGGATAAGCATATTGAGCACTTTGAAGGATTAATTGACCAAGATTTATTTTTTATGAGTATACGGGAAACATATAATACAAAAATCTTTAATTCTGGGAAAACTGTTTATTTGTTACCAATGACCTTGACAGAGAATCCTCTAATATGACAGTCTTAATGGGGCTAAAATGAATTGATACATATCCCCTTTTTTTGGGGTGGCAAACGTTTTTAGAATCTTAAGGTACTTGTTTAGACCGAGTTCCCGGCACGACCACTTTTTTTCAAAATTTTCTTGAACATGCTGCTTTTTTTCCAATGAATAACTTAGTGGTTTTAATTGTGATGTTGTACGACTGATTATGGTTTATAAATGTAAATGAGCAGAATATAAAAAAAAAATTGGGCATCTGTGATCTTCTGAAAGGTGAAGCTGATAAAAAAAGGGAAACATTTGCGAAAAAATGCATATTAATCATGTTAGCGAAAGTAAATTTGAGAAAAGCAATAAACATGAAAAGAAAAAAAAAATTTTCAATAGCTCATTAAGAATTTTACAAGAAAATATGAAGCCATAAGTGTACCGCAAAATGCACTTCACCCTGTCAAAAGACACAAGCAAGAAAAAGTTCAACAGGATATTTGTCGATCATCAAAGGACATTAAAATTACAATAACGTGAACAAAAGGGGAAAAGCTTTGCTTGCAAATAACACCTGTAATGTTAGAAAAAAGTGCTGTGATTTTTTGTCCTTTATTAATGTCACGCACATTTGGAACAATTTGGTTCAGTTTTATTGGATATTTTCCCCAAATTATGAAAGACAAATAAAAAAACCCTTTGGGAAATAGGTAAGTATATTTTCTCTTAGTTAAATTATTCACTGAAATTGTGATTTTTATCTTGTATATTGAAAATAATTATAAAAAAAAAAGAATTGGGATGCTTCACTCCCCGCGACCATTAACGTTAGTATCGAATACACACCTGACCCGGGCTTTCTCGCTTTAAATATTAAAAAAATTACACAATTGTTATTCATTAGAATTTTATATTCTTTTTTTATCACTTAACATTTATTCTAAATGCTAATTCTGTTAGGCTTAAAATTACAGTTCATTCAAACCGTTTTTTAATATATATTCATTTCAATAAATCATTTTACATTTTTGTATACATTGTCATGCACTTGGTTTTACTCTCCTTACAATTAAGCTATTTTATCAAGAATAATATATTATCATTTTTAAAAATAAACTCGTGTTAAGAGTGGGTACTTCAGCCAGTATAAGAACAAGTTTAATAATTATCAGTGACTTCCATGGGCTATCTTGCAGAGCAAAGTTTTTTTAAAAGGGAAGGCTAAAAATTAGAAAATGACACTCAGAGTTATTTTTTTCTATTTAGCTCAGATCTATATTTTGTCTTAAAGTAGCCATCCCAGAAAATCCGGATTCACAAAGGTATGATGTTAAAATGGTAATAGTATACGAAATGCTTTTTTTTTTTCAGTGCAGAAAATTCAGCATCCACCTCTATCCAAATTCAAAGAGTGATTTATTACAAAATTGCCCTTTAATTTCGTCATTGGATGTGAAATCTACGAAGATTTCTTTTCGGCAGTTGAGAGCCCTTCTGAAGTATTTTGAAATGGATCCCCAACCCATTCGTAACTTACTATCAATTTGCCCTCGTCATGTAAATTGTTGATGCTTTATTATCGTCGAATGCTCGCTGTGATTTAAAATATATCTATGATTTTGTTATAATCCACGCCGTAAATGCTTAATACCGTGAACTACAATTAACGCGTGAATTTTGAAATGTACATTCAAAGAGATTCGGTAGCTAATCAATTCAGCCAAGACTGACTAGAATTGTACAGGTCAGCATTTTACATGTTTTGTGCAGACGTTTGTTAGGTTGCCTAGACTCACATGAACGTTCGCGAGAATGCCAGATGAAATGGATATGATAAAAGCAACACATAGATTAGGCTATTTTTAATGACATTTGTACTTTTTTGAAATGGGTCTTGAAGGAAATAAATCTTTAATTAAATATTATTTCTCAATCTGTTTCAATTTAAAAATTAAGAAAGAAAAATAAATAATTAAAAACCCTTTTTCTTAAAAGTATATATATATATATAATTTACTTAAAATATATATTACTTAAGATTAACATATATCAAAAATTTAATATTTATCTTATTATAATACTGAATTAAGAACAAGTTTAATAAGTATTAGCGACCTCCATGGGCTTGTCTTGCACAGCAAAGTTTTTTAGAAATTGACCCTCTGCGTTTTTTTTCTATATTTAGCTGATATATATATTTTGTCTTCTAAGCAGCCACCGCATTTTGCAATATGTTCCAATTTAAAAGTTATATATATGAGAGAAATTAAAAATAACATAATAATTATCCTATTACTTAATTCTTTTTTGCTTAAAAGTAACATATACAAAATTTAATACTTAAGTTATTAATTTGTACGCTTTATAATTAAGATCGTGTATTGTAGCTTTAGCGTCAAAAAGTGAATTATTATTGCATTCAGTAATTTATTAATGTATAAGGGGGGCGCGATAAAAATTGTGATTGAAAAGGGGGGCGCCAGTATTGAAAGTTTGAGAAGCACTGCAATAATACTAATAAAATTTTCCTTATATACTGTACACCAAAAGTTAAAATATTACTTAATCCATTTTGTTTTTGTTTTAATGAGATAAATATTTTTATAAATTGCTTTAAAGTTATGCATGCCAAGGGTCCCAATACTTTTTTGAGTGACTGTATATTCTGCTCTAGATTTACGCATCTCAGCTAATCACAAAATCATGGAAATTTAATTAGCTTGGTAATTGTTTAAAAATTAGAAATAATAGAGAAAATCACAAAAATACCCGTGTAATTAGTTAGTTTTTTTATTCTAGAAAACTTTTTTTAATCACAATTAAAAATATTATATTGACAGCGACAGGAATTAATTTCTCTCAAAGAATGAAAAAGATACGCACTAAAATCTTGAATTCGAATAATTCCTTATTAATTACTCGTATTTTCTTAAGAATGTTGAACTTTGTCATAATTATTAATATAGTTTACACATATAAATTAACCTCAGATTTCTTACACATCGAGTTTTGAGACTTTATCGTAGGTTTATCCTGAATAAGAATTCTAATCTTTTGAAATACTAACTATAATAATATAAAAAAAACGACTAAATATGGACCCCGATGCAAGGGTAGAGACCACGCGCTCTTATTAGTCAAATCATATAGCACGTGCTTACGTCACTTCCTGTTACAAATTTCCGTCCCTTTTCAAAAAAACTCCAAATCACTCCAACAAAATTCAGCAATCGAGAGGAAACATGTTACACAAAAAAAGTATAAAAAACAATAATTAAAAGAAGCAAAATAGGAGTTATAATATTTTGATCAATTTTCCACATTTTAAATTTCCAATAATATCTGGATCTTAAAGCATTTCTCTCCCCCCCCCACGTTTCTTTGTTGCG
>BMAV01015514.1:4514-64833 GCA_019973955.1 Trichonephila inaurata madagascariensis
AAAAAACATCAAAATACGCGCGTCTACGTAGAAAACGGTGGTATTGGGGAGCGAATCACGTAACTTTTAATCGGCAATTAAGGAATTAATTATAAACCGTACAAATTATCAAGATAAGTGTTAATTAATAAGTGTATACACTGGCAATTATCAAACTTGTTCCTAACTTAGAATTGTTAAATTAATAATAAAATGCATTGTGCAATACGGATACATTTATAAGTGTATTATATCAGTTTAAATGTGCGTTTTATATTTTATTATATCAGAAAATATTTTGTTTGTTTACTTACAGTAAATTAATAATTTTTTAAATAATCTTTTGCTCTCGACTTTTCAATATGCTCGCGGCCCCCTCGTAGTGCTATCACGCCCCCCCAAGGGGGACGCGCCCCACAGTTTGAGAAACGCTGCGTTAAAAGCGTCATAATACACTTTCGTTGAGCTATAGTCAAATGTGCTGGACGTCCAAGATAGAGCATTAGGACCGTTTGATTATCTGCTATTTTATAGCACCTTTGGAAACAGAAGCACTTGCACTTCTGTTATCATTCACGTCAGTCTGCATCAACACATCCGATAGAATAACACGTATTGTTCTACAAAGAGCTAGACATTGGTTTCAACAATGATGGTCACCATTTACGAATCTGGCATTGACGTGGTAACAAGCCTAATCACTCCCCAGCATATCTACAATGATTGGAGCTACGATCAGGAAAGTTACTACCAGCATTTAAAAATTTGTGATTCAGCGAAGCAACATTTGATACTCGCAATAAAAGTTGCAGCAAGTAGACATAGGTTTGTAATAAAGTACAGATTTAAAATTCAAAAAGGAAAGTCGTTCTTATGATCCACACTCACAACAAATTTCTCCAACTGGCATACAAATATTTTTTTAGAAAATTAACAAATTGAAACAAAAATATTTCAAAGCACACTTTTGATCATAAATCCTTACAAAAAAGGAAATTTCTATATTTCAAAATAACAGAGCAAGAAACAGAAAACGAGATATAAGTTTTAAGGGTAACTTATTAAATAAGTATAGAAATATAATTTATTAACTTTCAATTAAACAAATATTTTGTCCAAAGTAAAACGAAAGGTAGGCTTTAAATAATAATATTTATTTCTCGAGTATAAAACTTTTTGTATGAGGAAATTCAAACATGAATAAAAAATAATAAAGTAGTGAAAATAAATAAGTATAGAACTTAAATAAAAACAGAGAAAGTATGAATACAGCATAATAGAAAGTAAACATAAATAAATTTATTAGTAATGGATGGTATGTTTAACACGAAATTAGCACACATAGGTGCAGTTCCAATTTGTTAAAATGGCTCTAACCCGGGTAAGCATCGAATCGAATTGCACTTGGATGACAGATGCGGGTTGGTCGTTCCATAATACTTTAAATGTATGCCACACTTCATCAAACGTAGTATTTATAAATAAGTGAAGTCTCAATCTCTTACAGAACCATGACCAGAAGCTTTCATTGAGTGAGAAATCTGGAGAAGGTTCTAAGGCTAGGGCAGCAATCGAACGCCATCTGTGTTGAGGTAAGTCTGGAACATGTGGTCTTCTGGTGCAATGTTGTTGAAAAATCGCGTCACTGATGACTCGAAGGTAGGACACAGCCACCGACAATCTACAATGTCAACATTGTAGATTACCGACACGTATATAAGAGGTTTTCATGTCGTGTAGTCAATGGATGGGCCTAAAATCACTTAAGTTGCAGCACCCATGTGACGAAATCGAATGCAAGTAGACGACGTGGCTTCTACTCAGTTCTTCTAGACACGGATGGGTCCATTCTGATGTTACACACAGAACCAAGACTAATTAGAAAACATGACTTCTGGTGATTTTGGTATACATTGTTGTGTCGGTAGCAACACTGTCTCTGAGCGTCTGTATACTGCAGTATCAAAGAAAGAAGCGATAACAGTTATTTCGTAAGCACATTTGCAGTGTTCGAGCGGATATTTGTCGTCATGCAAACGAGTACACATCCTGACTTGAGGTCTGATATGGCTGTACAATCGGAGAAAGCAAACCTGACAACATGCTTGTCCTCCATCTGGTAGATTCCACAACCAAAAAGAATAGCAAAATCCAATACAATAAGCCACACAGTCGAGAGGCTATGATCCTGCCACTATCAAATTTCGATATGTCCTGAGACCTTTTTCTCCTAATTATACGAGGTTTAATACAATCTTCTCCCAAGCAACGAATATTCAAAAATGATTTATAAGCAAGAACCGGCTGTGTAGCTTTCATATTCTTTTTAGATTTTCAAATATTGGCTCTACCTCCTGCGTTCGATTGCGCTTAAATACATCACTTAAATCTAATCCTTTGTATATCCCAACATATTCTTCATTTTATGCATGTGGATTTGATATTTTTAGCGGCCTTCTTTGTTGAAATTTTAATAGAAATTTGCGCATATATATAAACGTTTATACTGGGTGTTGCTGAATTCGACCGACAAATTCAGAGAGTTGGCAGAAGGCAGCATGGAGAAGACAGATTGTCATAGAACATGTGGTCTCAAACCACGTTTAATCTGAGTAATTCGTAAAACCAGTTATGAAGGGTGTGAGGTAAGAAATACATTAGTTAGATGCAAGGCCTGTTTATAATACAAACAATGCATCACAGTTCAGCATCATAAATGCAACGACAAGTGATTGTTAAAAGATGCGTTCGAAGTTGTGGCCGTGTTGGTCATAGCACAACTGACATCAGTGGACGAAGGATTGTCGGACACTTTAAAAAAAATCTGCTATGCTGGTGATGTCAACTGAAACAACGAGGATCCGTGACGTGAAATCCACAATTGTAGCCACCAAAGGCTCATTCACAAGCCATTTCAGGGAATAGGAAGAAATCAAAGCTATTGAGGTCGGGGAGAGTGGAGATCAAGCAACAGATTCACCGTATTCACTCCAACTCCCAGGATGTATAGCATATAGGTGGATACCCCCCTTCTCCCAAATGGAAAAATATGCTAGGGCACCATTGCGCTTGAACCTCATGTTCAGGTGCAAAGTGACCCCGGTACTCCCTACAGCAACTCCGTCATTGAGGCATTCGGATGGTATGTGTATATTTCTGCATTCGTTTGGGTACTTCCCTCCTTTGGTTTATCGTCCTCTAGACGGCTACTGTTATTGTGATTTTCACCGACTAAACGAGGTTTACGAACCCATGGCCTATGATAATTGTAGTAGATGAATGACTAATAGTAGGCCATGCTGTCTACTATCAGTCTATGAATTTGTCTGTCGAATTCGGCAACACACTGTATAAATTATGTGCGTGATTGTTTTAGGAAGGATTGCAATAAATAAATATGAAATTAATGAACACAAAACTGAGAAATGTACACATAATTACACGCTGTGGCTATTATAATTGAGACAAACATATGAACAATTGTTATCAAAATTTAATTTTCAACGGGAAATCAATTACTTAAAAACAGGTAAAAAATTAAACTAAGTGAATAAACATTGCTTTTAACTTTTTATGTAATGTAGAACAGTGTTTTTATATTTAAAAGTATTATTTGGTAGCGTTATTTGCTCATGAGAGTAAAATAAAAAAATAACTGAGAAAATGTAAATTAGATTTAGTAAATTGAAATATGTTTGGAAGGGGTAAAACATACAAAAAGAAAATTAATTGCTCAATCTATTTGAGTATTATTTGATTAAAAATAAAATAGTTACGTATATAATTAATTTTGCTTTTTTATTTTATTTTCGTTTACCTAATACCGAAAATAAATTAATTTTTTAAAGGATATAACCTATTTTTACATTCCTGCTTATTTGGTGCTTTTTCTTTACAACTTAACCATTTTATACATTTTTATTTATTCAGTTTTTTAATTTTTAAAATTGTTTTACTTTATTTTTTTTATTTATTTACTTTTGTTGGCACAGACATAAAAGGATAAGCAATACTGCTATAATTATATTGTTCTCTTTCCCTTCAAGTTAATTCAACCCTTATTTTTTTGTTATTAAGTGAGCTTTTCAAAAAAAAAAAAATTAAAAGAGAAATTACTTAAAGAGCTTGGGATAAAAAATTTTTTTGTTAACCCGCGGTCACTCGCGCCTGTTTTTGCTACCGTCGTTACTCGCGGGGTGTAGAGAACACCCCCAAACTTTTAACACGTGTATTTAATTATGAAAATAAAATTAAGTCATTATGATACATATTTATGAAGTACAAGATAGTTTTTGTATTATACAAATAAAATTATTAAATTTAGTGCCTACAAATGAGACTAACAAATTAATTTAAAACTAAACATACAAAATTTTCATTTTAAAACACATAATTTTATATTTTTTCATAAACCAGTATATATAAAACCTATATACCAGTAATAAATATACTTTATAATTAATGAGATAATGATAGTAGAAAGTATAGAAAAATAATATTTTAATCATTTTCCAAACATTCAGAGTAGACGGTATACACATGCTCAACTTCTCGCGGGAGTTCTCAGCCCCCCATATAAACTTTTGAAGGTCATTACATTCCAATCGTTCGGGAAAGAGGGATTGCATCAGGCCTGAAGATTCAATGAGCGAAAATGGGAGGCTGCAGAAAAAATCGTGGTTTTGCGCATTCTTTTTACAATCCTGGGAGGATTTTCTTGTTGCTGGGGTGTACAGAACACCCCCGCGCTAGTGATTGCGGGTTAATAGGTCAAAAACTTAAATGAATAATCATGAGATCACCTTAGAATCGTCAGTCATGTAAAATGCGTTATATGACTTTGAATGAAGAAGTATATCTTATAATTATGTTTCTTTTTTAAGTTCATTTCCAAAAAAAAGAAATAATAGTTTGATAGCCCTGAATCTTTGTTTTACTACTCAGTTTATTTTCAGGCACTGTCCTCTTAACATGGCAATGTCTCAATATTATGAGGACCGTCACCAATAGTTATGGCCACTCTCAATCCCGCAGTGTGTGTGATAAATTATCAACTTAGATTAATTTACCTTAAAAACGTATGCTTCTCTGTTTTCATAGACATTACTTATAAATATGACAAACTTAATGGATTGACAGTGATATTAAGTGATTTAGTTAATGGGATTTTAATGAATATAAATTTTGTATGTATGTCTCAGGTTTTCTCTTGGCTTTATAGAACTCATTATGGATTTGAATTGTTCTTTTGTTAGATTTATTACTTGTTAAGAAATTGTAAAAGAAAATCAGTTAAAGATTTTTTTATAAACACAGGCTCTATTATGAATTTAGGGAACATAGTTGATATCATTCGAATAACATTTCTTCAGAAAATAGCTCATATTCAGAATAAAAAAATTAATTTCACTTATGATAAAAAAAAACCTTTTAGGCTTCAGCATTAACAGCAAATTCCATTTATCTATGAATTTCTAAGACTTTCTACCTTTATTTTCTGTAAAAACATGCACATTTTATTGGTTGAACAAGAATATTTCAAGAAAATGAGACTAGAGAGAAAGATAATAGCCATGATTTAAAAATCCTCATACATTTAATTCAATTTATGCCGTTATAAATATTAACTAATATATAAATAATTTTTTCACCCAGTCTGAGTATACTGCGGGTGCGTAACATATTCCCAAAACACTTCTGGGATACCCTTTTACCGTTTCTTTAGGAGTAACGTCAAAAAATAAATGCTTTGGAGGAAGTATTCTCAGCACGTCCGTAACAGAGTAATAAAATGCTGTAAATGACGGAACGAAATCTTTGGAGAATAGGTCTATCTGAAGGGTCGAGCACCACCTGAATTGGAATGGTTAAAAATAAGATCACAGACGACTCCTATTAGAACAGTGGGGATGTCTTTATTTTCGAAATCTTAACAGACAAAGGAAATGTACAATAAGAAGGTTGTACAAGAAATCGAAATTTACCTTAAAAGTATATATTATTGGTACGATTAAAACTAGATATCGAATAAGTATAAATAAAGTATTCTGAAAAGCACATACAAAGATACTGAACAAAATATAAAGAAAGTATAACTACGTATGTATATTATATTATAACTTTATAACTTATATAAACTTTTATTTCTAATTATGTAATCATTACATTACCAATTTTAATTCTCTTTTCCTATATTTGGAGATGTTTTGAAGGATTATTTGCATTTAAACTGTATTTCAGTGAATACAACATCGGGGTGTTTGCCAAAATCGGTAAAGATACTTATAAATGGCACAAATATGTCACTGTGCATTATATAAATAAATAAGATATTTTCCCCTATCATTATAATTTTAATAACACACCAAAGAACCATAATGTTTTGTAATAATACCAAAGCAAATAAATTATAATATATATATCCACATTTCTGCTTATCATTATAATTTGTAACAAAGCGATTCTTGTCATAAGTAATTTTAAGGGGACACAGTACGATTCAATTGACCAAAATCGGTCAAAAAATCAAATTAAATTTTTCTTTATATACTTTTCTATAACCTCACAAAATTTGAAAGCTCTAAACTTAAGAAACACAGCATTATGATAGCTTTCACGTTCGTTTTTATTCACATCCCTATGGAAAATCAAAATTTTAAGCTGACTTATCTCAGAAAGTTAAAATAACTAGTTTGTCTTCATTTAAAATGCTAAATCTTTTTTTCTCTTTAGCCAAATGCTTTGAAATGTTTTTTACCTATTGCTAATAGTACATGTAACAAAATTTGGTATGCATTTTTGAATCAAAGCAATATTTATTTGTTTAAAAATAATTGAACTCAGAATTTATAAATTTTTTAAGGAATTTTCAATAAGCATTCATAAAAAGAAGTATTGTCTGAATACCAATCACGTTAACGCAAAATCCATACCAACTTTTATTATACATAGTTTGACGTCCTTGTAAATCAAATTTCATGCGTGTACGTTAATTTTTGTAGGAGGAGTAGCATTTTAAAATCACTTCAAAAATTTTAAGTTTTTTCCTTAAAAAATTACACGGCTAGCTTTTTATGAAATTTTGAGCACAAAATCTGTTTCATATAGTATACATACATAGGAGGCAACCAAAAAAAAAATTTTTAAATTCCTTAAAATAAAATTTTTTGCGTAAATCGTTCCATGTCCCCTTAAAAGAATATACCGAAATGTGAAGTGTGGCGACGAAGTTCAGCTCTGTTCTGATAAATGTTATTTTGATTTAGAATGATTTGACACATTACTAAATTATGTAATGTACAAACGCATTCTGAAATATCGCTTATTTATTAAAATGAAAAATATGCATTATATTTATAATACCTTTCTTACCATTTTTTGTTGCAAATTATATATTAAAGAGTTTTGTTCTCACATTCATATGATATCCTCTTCTATTACATAGAAATCGTACATTTTTCACCATATTTAATGATCCTTAGGAACTCATAATTAGCAATAGCAAAAGGATTTTTCTTCGTGTTTGTCTGACTTGGTAAGGGAAGTGAGATACTAACGATTTAGGAGAACAATTTCTCCTTATTTATGCCATTTGCGAAGGGGGAATATTTTTTATCCGCTCTTTTAAAATTAAAATCACAATGCTGGATTAAACGTATATATATACTGGTATATACTAGACATTACCTGCCTGCTTCGCTGGCGGCTTCATGATGTTGTATGACTAAATACTATTTTTAAGTTATTGATATCTAAGTAATAGTATAAAGTTTTTGATCGTATTGAAAAACGTTCTCACAGCTTTTGCCTCTCGATTTAAAAAGGGCAGTACTTTAATTTTTAAAGCGAAAAAAGAATTAGCTTGCACACCCACGTAAGCTGGGATTTCCCCCAAACCAAACTTAAGCAGATCTCTTTTCGACAAAATATAAACATGGTACTCACATTTCAAATTTGTAGTTCTAATCTGAATCCCAGTGGGTGAGTGATAGTGCATTGCACTTCCACACTACAGGTCCGGGGTTCAAATCTCGGTCTGGACAAGGTCGGCCCAGTATTTCATCTCTTCAGTGGGTTGATAAATGAGTACCAAGTTTACTTGGGAACTAAACACTGGGGGTTTCCCGTCAGGCTGATCAACTGATCGGGACATCTGCTCATGCACCTCAGGGCCCAAGGTCATATATACTGATATGGGCATAGCAGGTCTTGGCCCTCATGGGCTGTTGCGCCACTGAGTTAAGTTCTAATAGATCAAAAACGGAGAAATTTTATTCATGCAACAACCTAAGAATGTCCCTTGTGAGATCTGATTTCCACAAAACAAGTACATAGCGGATATAAAGAACAGAAGAAACGGTCTTTCCAAATCTTAATTTACTGAGATCTCGTATTGTGAGTGAATTAATCACTGTTCTCCTAGATATATGAGTCGCTCAAAATCCCATGTGGTTAAGTCCATTTTTTGATTCTTGTAAATTTTGATAATATTACTTTTAGTTACTAAAGGATTTACTCGTTTCTTCTTTTTTTATATGACCTAGAAAAAAGGAAGCAACGAGTAAATTCTTTTTGTAACTAAGAAGAATATTGCTTATGTTATCAAAATTTACAAGAATCGGAAAATATCAAAAAATGAACTTAACCACATTGGATTCTGAGCGACTTATATACGTATCTGTGTGCGTGCATATTAGTATCTTTGTCTATCAATATCAGTATTTTTGTCTATCAGTATCAGTATCTTAACTCATTTCTTAAAAACGCTGAAAAGAATTTTGTTGAAGCATATAATTATAAGAAAAATTTCAAACTTAAATATACAAAAATTCAAAATTGTGGGTCTAAAATGACTTATCATGAAAGAGTAAGTTTATCATAGCGTTACTGCCAGAGTTAGAGACAGATTAAAAGTGCTTAGGCCTTGGGAACAGGTGAGTTACCCGATAAGAAAAGAAATATTCTACACCTATAGGAAATGAATATTAACAATAACTGAGACCTAAATCCGATATCATATTTTTAAAACAAATTTTGCGTAAAACATTATTTGCACCTGAAAAACAAATATTTTTTTTGTATAATTTAAAAGGGAAATAAAGACTATATACTATAGTGTCGTAGATTTACACAAAAAAATATTAGAAATCATAACGATACGTGTGCTTGTGAAAAGTATTTTACTATATTTTCATCAAAACTAGTACTTAGTTTAATTTCTATAATTGGGAAATGAAGAGAAAGTATCTTTCAAAGTACTTTTTAATATATTTAGAAGCATTATACACATACGTATAATCATTATTCCATGTCCATGTCTTATGGAACCATTTTTTCCAGTAATGTTGTAACGGGTCTATTCGGGTCTTCCAACTAATCCTCTTGGGGAACAATGGGTCTTTAAATATTATTCTATTGAAAACTTTCTTCCAAAGACGAAGACGTGATTATTCAAATCAAGACTTGTGTTTAAAGTTTAAACTTTCAAGTTCGAGAGAGAAATTAGAACCTAATAGGTTAGCAAGGAGTGATTACCGTAAAGCTAGGTGAGAGTGGTAAGTAGATAATTTGATTAATATTAAGAATGATGATTTGGTCAATAAGTTGCTAAATTGGATTCAGGTTGGTTTGAAATAGATTAATTTAGAAATTATTTTCACATATAAGAAGGTGTTCTGCCTGGACGTGCTAAGCGTAAGGGATCCGATTTATTATTATAACTCCAATTATCTCCCCTACCTCGGTATTGCTCCCCATATTAATCAGTTGGTGTATTTCTTATCTTGGGTTGTTGAATTTGTAACATTGTTGTGAATTGTTAATTAATAGAGTTGTACTGAATGGCTAATCTTCCTTCTGACTCTCTTACACTAATGGATGGCAACGGTCATACTTTCCAATGTTAAGTTAAAAAATTTTGAGGGCTGAGATTCATTTGTATAAAGAAATTCTCATTTAGCTTATTATTTAAATTAATTTGATTTTTAATACCCTTTTTTATGTAAATTATTTTACCCATCAATCACAAAGAGCTATTGACAGGTGGAGTATCTTTTATTTTTTGCATTTTTTTACATCGCATTACATGATCTTTAAAAAATATAATTTATAAATACAAAAATCCACAGAAGGAATTATAATTTACACAGATTTTGCATTAAGAAAAATTGGGATCAACTCATAGTGAGGCATTGCAAGCTGTACAAATGTATCTTTTTCTCTTTTCATGTATTTTATTATAGCACAGAGACGGCAACCTGTATACGTTTTTTTTTTGTAAAGATGGTATAGGGTTATAATGGTGAGGAAATTAATGCAAAGTGGCTACTAATACAACAAATACAATTAAGGAAAAGCCAAACTTTTAAACAACAAGTTTATTAACAGTATCTTAAGAATTCATCTATATACAATACAAGAATGCTCTAGGAGCCTGGTGGTGCAAAGTGCCGTGAAAATGTTGGTGCGAGCTTTTATCATAAAAAAAATGGTATTGCCACAAGCTTAACAAATACATTAGAATATTAAAATAGACAAACATCTGCGGTACCACAGGGTATTTAACTTCAGTAGACTATTTCTGGCTGAATAGATTAAAAGGCTAGATTGTTAGGGGATCCAAGAGAGATTAGGAATGCGTATACATTTTTATTATATGTTTTTGATTAACAGTAATAAGAATCCACGGAATTATTTCGAGTCTGCTAGAGATAAATTCATGTTATTGCTTGTAACTTCCTATAATTTTAGTTCATAATATTTATCTTTAATTTGTGTATGATAGATTTTGCTTTTTTTAATATTTGAAAATATTATATTGCATTAATATAGTAATTTTTATATGGAAGCATTCTTTCGTAAGATCAAAAATCATATGCAATTTAAATATAGAACCCTACGGGTATATTTTTTCATTTTAAAATTACGACTATAACAATGACCAAATTTTATACAAAGTATTATGTATCAAAAAATAAATATTTTCCAGTTTGTAAGAATGTAACTGTTATGCAAGAATATTTCTCGTTATATGTGGCTCTTATTAGAAACTCAAAACGCAAACAATGGAAAAAGGAACTTTAATATTTTTCAAATTAGTATAAAAGATTAGATATAAGTTTACTTGAAAAATATTAAAATATCATTATGCTTAGAACCTTTAAATATTTCAACAACGCTAATTTCTTGTCACTTACGGTAGTCAGTGTGAAACAGAAAATACTGTATAAATAAATATTATCTTTATATGTAACACTTCTGTGACAGTATCTATTAGAATTATTTTACATGCCCAAAAAATAATAATATTTTAACTGGCTACACAATAAATCTTTAAAATATATGTCCATTTCAGTTTGACAAGCTTGCTATTGAGAAGCGACGAAGCTTTCTACCTTTCTTACGGCATATTTCACTTACGGTAGGATCGGGACAAGTTCGAACGGACATTCCCATGACGCTGGTCATTTGTTAGCGTCCATGCGAAACGAATGGAATTCTGTGAGAGTTGATGGAAGAATAAAAAAAAAAACCCCGTAAATAATGAAAATTTGTTTTTTGATGAATGTATGGTCATTTAAACACTAAAATTATTTCTAGGATCAGTAATAATTCAACATATTCGTAGCGATAAATATTGTTTGCTTTTCTTTTCTTTTTTTATAAAATCGTATTTTCTAAATATTTTCAAAGTTCTTATCTGATGAGTTGCTGGTCAAGATAATCTTATTGACAAAGATAAGCAATGAACCAAATGATTTTAGTTATTTTCTGAGATCTTTTGCTATAGTTAGCAGTCTAGATCAAACTTAATTAATATTTGGGATTCGTAAGGCAGCATGAGGTCAATTTAAAAAAAAATGTCTTTCACTAGAAGGTATTAACTTATTACCTCAGTGCTTCTCAAACTTTTAATAATTGCAACCCAATATCCAATCATAATTTTCATCGCCCCCCCACCCTCCATATAATTTCAATGTATTGAATTTAAAAATATTATAATTTGACGCTAAAGATAATATACGATTTTAAACTCTTAATTATAAACGATTCTCTCAGACAATACTTTCATTGCCTTATGAGTATATATACGTCTTTCAAAAGTGCGTTCTTTTCTGTGCACTAATATCCATAAAATCATTCCGAAGGCTTTGGAATGTAATAAAGGGACCTAGACAGTGTTGGCGAAGGATTTACTTATTTCAGAGGATGCTTTCATGCTTATTAGTTAATTTTGGGGGGGGGGGGGGGGGACATCTCATATATGTGCCTACGTGGAAAACACTGTCATTGGTCATTGGAGAGTGAATAGCGTTAATTTTTATTGGCAGTAAGGAATTACTTATAAACCTAACGAATTATCAAGATAAGTACCAATTTTTGTGTATAGTTTTATATATGGCAAACCCATGGGTTCACTTGTATATATAAAAAATTGTTCTTAACTTAGTATTATTATATTAATTATTAAATACAATGTGCAGCACTAATACATTATCAGTGTGAATGTGTATTTTATTTTTTTATGATGTTTGAATATATTTTGTTTGTTTACTCTTAGTAAACTAATAATTTTTTTAAAATTATCCTTTGTTTTAGACTTTTCGCGCACCCCTCGTAGAGTTTTCACGCCCCCCTAAGGGGGCACGCTCCACAGTTTGTAAGAGACGTTGTAGTACTTATTAAATTAAATTCATAGTCCGAAGTGTGTGGTTAAATTCTGAACTAACACTTCTCACTGTATTCTCACTCAGTTGGAATTATTGCATTGGTTAACATTTTTAACATATATTCTTTGCTAATATCTAGGACTTTTGAAAAATTCACATTTTTTTCCGAGTTATTATGAATTAAAAAAATTATGGGGTTCTTTCTTGTTAAATGTCCCCACTCTGATGTATTAAAATATGGATAAATCTACTTCTAACTTATGTATTTCAAAAGTCCTAGTACTGGATCTGTACAGAGGTCTGAGCTATATATAGGCAAAATATAATTTTTACAGGAGCATTCTCCATAAAAGGAGAATGTTTCGAAAACAGGTAATTCTATGTTCATTTTTTGCCAAAATATTGAATTTAAATCATTTTTTTACCGTAATTATATTCTTAAAACAATTCTATGCGCTTATTCTAATCTAAGCGACACAAAATGTTAGTACAAAATATTCGTTTGTACGCTTTTCAAAATCATGGTTCCGAACGGAGTTGGATACTTTAATGCTTGTATTCTACAAATCAAACAAATGATGAAAAAAAAAAAAAAACTATTGGATAATTTAACAAATGTTTTGTACCATTTTTGATCCAAGTCGCCATAACTTTTAAGAAATATATCAGTTTTAAATATCTTTTGAAAATGCTGAGAAAAATGAAACACAGCAAAAAGTTTTAAGAGACAAAATTTAATATAGATGTCTGGTGAGATTGTTATAGAGAAGAACGAGTGAATATTATTAAAAGTTAAAACTTTCCATATACTTTATTCTCATTTTTCAAAATTTTATTTTTTCCAGCTGCTTTAAATTGATTTAGTATTCTAGAATATAAAAGTAGAGAACCTTTACCAAGCGCAAGAGATTCTGCATCTGAAATAAATAATATGCCTTCCAGCAATAGATAAAATATTTGAATTGATTGAAGTAACTATTAAAGTGGATAAGTGATTCAGTTCTCACGTTTTTTGGTATGAATTTAAATTGCTTACATAAATACGAGGGCTATGTTTTAAGCAAGGTCTATTGGCGCGTAGTTCCCTAGTTCACGCGTACGCCACAACGAGTCTCTGCGTCAATGACCAGCATCCTTTGCGAATATATTCGCGCCATTTCCAACTCTGTAGCAGCCATGTTAGCATCACAGTGCGTCTTTAAAATGTTTAAGGTGATTGAATCATCCACCAAACGTGAGATGTGGTCTGTTATCCGTTTTTTGACTGCGAGAAACACATGTCGGCTGCAGGGACTCATCGCCAGATAACAGAAGTTTATGGCACAGAAGCAATGAGTGACAGCAAAGTTCAAAAATGGGTGAGGAAGTTTAAAAGATCGGTGAACAAACGTCCACATGACAAAGAACGTCCAGGCCGGCCCTCTGTAATCCCTCTGATGATTTGATCCAAGCAGTTAAAACAAAAATTCGTGAGAACAGGAGATTCTTTCATTGGAATTTCCCGACGTTTCTCGGTCGGTGGTGCACAGAATTGTGACTGAAGACCTCAATTTTAAGAAATTGTGATCTTGGTGGGTACCTAGACTACTCCCAGCGGAACACAAATAGAAGAGGTTTGCCATTTCATTAGACTTTTTGATTCGTTATGAGGAAGAAGGGGATGACATGTTGATTTAAATCGTTACTGGTGAGGAAACTTGGGTATCCCGGAATCAAAGCAACAGTCAATGGAATGGCGACACACATCCTCTCCCGTCAAGGTCAATGACAAACGAATGCTGTGAAAGCGCAAGATTATGGCAACAGTGTTCTGGGACTGGCGCGGTGTTTTGCTTGTGGACTTTATGCCTCAAGGAACAATGATCAACTCAGATGCCTACAGCGCAACTCTACGGAAACTCCAAAGAGCATTCATTGCAAAACAAACGGCACGGCACGCTGTCGAAAAGTGTTTTGCTCCTCCTTGATAACGCGAGGCTTCACACTTCTCAAACCCCTCGGGAGTTAATCGAATCATTTGGCTGGGAGGTTTTTGACCATGCACCATACAGCCCCAACCTTGCTCGGAGTGATTTCTACCTTTTCCAGAACCTCAAACACAATCTTGGCAGGAAGCACTTCAGTGACAACAAAGGGAAAGCGGCCATGAACTCTTGGTTGTCTGACCAGGCGACAGACTTCTTTGAAGAGGGTTTTCAAAACTTAGCTCTAAGTTATGTTAAATGCTTTAAAAAACTCGTCAACTAAGTAGAAAAATAGGCAAAAGTATGTATAATCCTAAAATAAAGGTTTTTTAAAACAAAATATTGTCATTATTTTTTTAAAAACAAACGGACCTTATTTAAAAAAGAGCCCTCGTAAAACGTTAATTTTTGTATTTATTTTTTTCTAATATTTAAATATAAGCTCATAATGAGCAAACATTTTATACAACTGATACTTTCATCATTATTTAAATTTTAGCCAAAGGGATTCTATTATGGTTTTTTGGAAAACTCCCTTTCTTTTTTTAACGTGATCTTAAGTTTGGTTAATTTCTTAAATTTAATTATCTGTTAAAAGTGGAATCTTCTAATGCTATCATTTTTATGAACTTAATTAAAGAAATAATGTACATAATTTGATAAGCATTCTTTCTTTAATTAAGAAGGAGTGAAGAAATGCTTATAATTTGATAAATTGAGATCACTATAACCAATTAATATAACACGTATTATAAATTCGCACGTGATTTTTTTTCTTTTTTTGTAATGCATAAAACATCTCTTTATTTGTATTTGTTCACTTATTGGTAAAATTAATTAGTACTAATATAAAAAATCTTCAAGTTTCCTGTACTTATATTTTAAGCACACAAAAATATTTTAAAAAGAAAAAACATTCACCCTCCGTTCAGGACAAGACATTGGCTAAAAATAACTGAAATCTTAAAACGAACTCATTAGTACAGATAAACTTCTTTCAATTCCGAGGTATTTTGAAATACAAAAGAAGAAAGTTTATCTTATCTATTACTTAAAAGATAAAGAAAAGAAAGAATTAAAAATGATGGAATATTTTGTGTTTAGAGGCTTAAATGATTCTTCAAGTAAAGTAAAAATAGAAGAAAGAGTAAAACCAAATCATTCTTTTCAAACAATGATTGTCAATTTATGTCGGAAAGTCAAGATGAGTATGATAGTTTTATTGAAACAACTTAATCACTCTGGCGATCGTGAGGTGTTGGCGGTCAGCCAGAAGTTGCTTGACGAGAAAATTACGCCACCAAGTAATCGAAATTGAAACGTAGCACGTAATGACTTTATAAGAAGTTTTTATCCCGTCATTTCGTGAGAAGAACTAATTTTAATTTTCGTTATGTGCGGCCATAATCTCGACTTTATATCTGTTCCTAATTTCCAATTAAATTCCTTAATGGCTGAAATATTTGTGAAATATCTTTGTTTAATTTATATGGATAGAAAGGAGTAGTTTATTTGGATGGTTTATCTACGGTAGCTACAAATCTAAATGTGGAATATTAACTGAGGTTTTGTTATAGGAAACTCAGGATTTGTGTGATAAACTGGTTCGTGATATATTTCTTTCGGATTATACTCAGAATATATTGACTTGTTTCTAAGTTTAAAAAAAGAATTTTAGAATTTTAATTATTGGAATTATGAAGCAATGATGGATAATCTTTTTATGGCTATATTATTATCAATTTTAATAAAATCAATATATACGTAAAATTTACATATTATGGTTGAAAAGGTAAGATAGATATATAACTCATACTGATATATACCATTAAAGTGTGAAATCCGTTATTCATAGAATAACTAGGTATTTCATGACATAACTGGATAAGTCAGTTTAAGTATATAAAAGTACTGAATTCTACGATTTAACACTAGGTATTCTATAGAATAAGATTACTTGATCGTTAAATTAAAAAACACAGAATGCGAAAGTTTTCTAACTGCTTTTAGATGTTTTTAATCGGTTTTCTACCGCTTATACCTGCTTTGCGCAGACGTGTGTGTGTGTACTCTTCATTCCATTGCTTTTAAGGTATCCGACAACGTTCGGAACCGTGATTTCGCAAAAGCGTATAAATGGACTATATTTACGATATTTAGTGTCACTTAGATTAGAAAATGTATGTAAAATGTTTTAAGAATATTATTACAATAAAAAATTATTAAGTACAATATTTTGACAAAACATGAACATAGAATGACCCATTTTCAAAATATTCTCCTTTTGTGAAACATGCTTCTATTATAATAATATTTTGTCTGTATGTAGCTCAGACCTCTGTACAGAGGCTCAACTAGAATTTTTGAAATATATAACTTAGAAAAGGGTTTTCCCATGTTTTACGACAACAGAAGGGAGAAATTTTAAGAAAAAAAGGCCGATAATTATTTCAAATGGTTGTAACTCTGAAAATAATGTGCATTTTTTTAAAAAAAAAAAATAGTTCAGACTCTCTGGAGAAGTCTTTACTTTATAAAAGCACACACACAAATTATTATTATTTTAGAAGCATTTTTTATAAAAGGAGAACATTTTGAAAAAAGGTTATTCTAAGTTAATTTATTTCCAAAAATTGTATTTAAGTAATTCTTTTTGTCAAAATAACTTAAAACAATTTTATCTATGTATTCTAATCTAAGTGACATTAAATATCATGAAAATTATCCATTTATGCGCTGTTATAAAATTACGGTTCCGAACGTAGTCAGATACCTTAAACGTAGAATTTAGGTGGTGTATATTTATGTTAGCGTTTTACATTTAGAATTATGGACAAATATTTTTTCAACCTGTTTTCAAGCAATGACTTCTGCAAGAATGGAAAACCAACCTGTATATAAGAAAAATTCAATGCGAGACATTTGAATCTTTATTCAATAAGAGTGGAGGAGGAAGGAAAAAAGTGCTGCACTTGCTTGTGAAAAATTATTAACTTTGATAGCAGAAGTAAAAAGTGTTAAAACAGCACAGAAAAAGTACTACGTGACTATTGGTTACTCCAGCATTATGGTGTCCTTGATTGATTGATTGATTGAATTTTAACGTCGCACTGTTCAGCTACACGAGGGCTTTTGGCGACGGACCACGTAATTTTGAACCATGGTCAAGTGACATGGACGACACCTGAGCTGGCACCCCCCTCTCCAAACTACCACACCACACCAACGGGACATGATATCCTTGAAGTTCAAGGAGTAGAAAAGTTAATTAGGTGAGTAACAGATGCAAAACTTTTTCTCCTCCCCCCTCCTTTCTATTAACTAATGTTAACAACATGAGCAATAATAAGTTATACCATCTGCTTTTCCTTATTATTTATCAATTAATAATCCGCAATAGGCTTACCCGGGAGGGTTTAGTTGTTTATGATCAATTAAATTATTAAATAACTTTGAAATTATTTATTTTTCACTTTAACGGTCAACCATTAGTTATTTCATAGAATAACTAGGTAAAGTATAAAATTTTCATCTATTTTGTACTTTAACTGACTTGTCCAGTTATTTCATGAAATAACTGAATTAATACTTTAACGATAAAGTATACATTGTTGAACCAAAACATTATAAACATCCCAGCATTTTTCAATGAATTGGTCAGGATGACGTAGAAGCTACGTTATTAAGTGAAAATTATACTTGACTGTTTGCTTTTGGAAAAGGTAAGGAATCATTCTTGCTCTTACTTTTACGAGTGATGTGAAAGATTGATGATCCAAGCGAATTTGATAGAGGGTAAATAGTTACAACTTAACCTCTTAAGTGTTTTGCCCATACAACGTGAGGGCTACCAAAAGTAGGCCGCAACTACTTTTTCCGTGTGCTGTGTGGGCACTGATATTATTTTCTTCCTTTCTTTGATTTACATTAATTTTTAATTCTTATGGTGCATTACTTAGTGCTCTCTCTCTCTAGTATTTTTAAAAGGTGATGCAATTTGTCTACGGTACTGAAAGTTTTTCATCCGGCATCTCGTTTTGTGGTGAAGGTGGGAATTAGCATGGTGTTTAGTTATAAACAATAAAACATGTGACTTTTTTTAAAGAATTGTGTGGGGGTGGATATGACCACAATTCTCAAACCGTGGGGCGCGCTCACCTAGGGGAGTGTGATAACCCTAAGTGGGAGGAGCTAAGTTATCGAAAAATCTAAAATAAAAAAAAAATATTATATATAATTTACCTAAAGGAAACAAACACATTCATACATTATAAAACATTAAATACGCATTTACACTGATATAATATACTTATAATTGTAGACAGGAAAAGTGACGTAATGCTTAAGTGACTGAATATTACCGTCGCACTATTCAGCTACTCGAGGGCTTTTCGCGACGGACCTTGTCATTTTGAATCATGGTCAAGTGACGAACGTAATGCTTAAATTAATTTACTTAATATATATATATATTATTTAAAAGTAACATATACAAAATTTAATACTTATCATGGTAATTTGTACGGTTTACAATTAACGTTATATTGCAGCTTTATCGTCAAAGAACAGCATGATTGCTTTCAATACATTGTTATTATATGGGGGAGGAGGATGAAAATAATGCTTGGAAATTGGGTCGCAAATATTGAAAGAGTGTGATGCACTGCTCTACGTCATTATTAAAACACATGAAATTACCCATCAATACAATCGGTTGATTCATGAAGTAAATAACTTCTATTGAAAAAAGCAACACAAGGAAAAAGGTTACAACGAACACCCCCCACTGGTTATATTTAGTAGAACCTGAAAAATAAATTAGTAACTCCTCAAAAAAGGTGGTAATTAAAGTTTGAAAGTCGACCTTCGATTACATTGGTTAAACTAATTACGTCATGTAACTCTAATCAGAGCTTTCAGTAGAACAGACCAATAAAATTTAAATAATGCTATAAAGAAGGCGGTACATTAAAAATTAAAAGTCAATCTATGACAATATTGGTTAAAATAAATGTGTCTTTTATCCAATGAGAAAAAAATATTTGAATCTGAACTCTAAAATGAAAAACTGAATCTGAACTTAAAAAGTAAAGGCCGAACAATAAGACTACATTGGTTAATTTCATGAAAATTTCCGTCCAATCAGCGCTTTCATTAGAATCTATGGACAAATTAATCTTAACTAAGTAAAGGTGGTATTTTAAAAATTAACCCAATCTACGATGACATTGAGTAAAATAATGATATTTACATCCAATCAAAGCTTTATTGCACAATTTTAGCAATAAAATCATTAAATCACTTGAAGAAGGCGGGACTTTAAATGTAAAGGGCTAACTATGAGAGATTGCATTGGTTAGAATAGTTACGGCTTACATCGAATCAGCTCTGTCATGAGAATCTGAGCAATAAAATTTAATTAAATAAAGAAGGCGGTAATTTAAAAATAAAAGTCAATACATGATATTGAATAAAATAATTGTGACCTGCCTCCCGGCAACGCTTTGTTGAGCAATTACAGCAACAAAACTATTAAATTATTGAAAGAAGGCGGTACTTTAAAAAGAAAGGATTAACTGTTGTTTCATTGGTTAAATTTACTGAGACTTTCATCAAATCAGAGGTTACATTTGAATTTGAGCAATAAAATTAAATGAGTGTTTCAAAGAAGGCGGTACTTTACAAATGTAAGAGAATCTAAGGTTTCATTGGTTAAATTAATTGCGGATTTTATCCAATCAGCTCTGCAATTGGTGTCTGTAATAAAATAAGTGCTATAAAGAAAGCTATATTTTAGAAAAAAAAATCCGCTCTGTGAAGACATTTGTGATTAACATCCAACTAACGTTTTTTTGAGCAAATTCTACAGTAACATTATGAAATAATTGAAAGAAGGCGGTGCTTTGGAAGTAAAAAGTTCTAACTATAGTTTCATTGGTTTATTGATACTTAAATGCAATTAGCGCTTTCATTAGAATCAGAGCAATATAGTTTTAAATAATGTTCTAAAGAAGGCGGTTCTTTAAAAATGAAAGGAAATCTCGCTTTCCATTGGTTAAATTAAATGTGAATGTTATCCTATCAGCATTGTCATTAGCATCGGGACAAATAAAATTAAAAAAATATATAAGGAATGCTTTAATTTAAAGATAAAGTCGATATTTGTTTTGTGAGCGACTTACCACTGAAGTTGCTCCTTCACCGTCTTGTCTACCTAAGAGTGTGGGAGAATTGAAAGCAGAACTAGAAACTTCCCTTATAACCAATATTTATTTTACTCAAGCACACTAATCAACAACAGATTAACCTTTTAAGTGAATGCCCTAAGAGTGATAGGGAGAAAGCAACAAACCCCTTAAGTGAACAAGCGCGAATAACCAATTTAATTTAACCTAATCTATCGTGGACTATAAATCCCCAATCCACTAATTTAATACGGTGGCTAACACTGTCCTTAAACTTAAGCTGCGAAAATAAACTTTATTCTATTTCACCTTCGCGGCGACCGTGATAGTTTCTCAGCTCCTTCCTTTTACAATTACAAAACTCTGACTTTATGCAGTCGAACTAATCTACATATCAGAGTTTCTTCTTCAGAGGGATGGCTGTGAATTAAACGTGAATGCTATCTTAAAGTTTCCCCAAGAGTAGTGAGAAGATCCCGTTAAAGATCCGTCACATTTTATACATAGTTATTTAAATAATTGCGACTTATATTCAATGGATATATTTTGTATGATCTGCTGGAGACTTAAAAAAGTGCAACACACATTTTGCTTATGATGGTTGTCTACATTTTTAAATGCGCACATTGAATTGTGTACTTTGTGTTGATTGCGTGTCCCAATCTGTCCGCCATGTCATTTATATTTTTTTTAGCACATTTTTATAGAAATCAGGCTTTTGTCCACAATTTATTTCATAGAGCATTTTACAATAGCATTTACAGTTTAGAGCAATTACGCAATGACGCTGTTCATATGTACACGGACGGCAGTAAAGTTGGTAGTGACAGTTCTGGCAGTGGCATCTATATTAGTTTTCGGGACCAAGAAATAAAAATCCAGAGAAAAAATTCGGACTCATGCTCGGTATTTCGTTGCGAGCTTGTTGCAATTCTTGAGGGACTGAACTCCATTGAGTCGCTTCCACAGCTACACGATATATGGATTTTTTCAGATAGTAGAAGTGCCATCCAGCACTTGACCAATTGGCATAACATGAGGGATCCCACAGGTACAGACATCCTCAAGATACTAAAAAGACTTTCCCTTTCTCGTCAGATCCACTTCCAATGGATCCCTTCTCATATTAACATTGCTGGGAACGAAATTGCGGACAGCTTAGCCAGGGCTGCCTGCAACGCCTGCCGCTCTTCTTAATTATTTGGAACTATTTTCAAGTATAAAGCAAAGAATTTGGCCATTTGGATGATCCCACCGGTGCACCCATGGTATCAGAGCAAATACCCTGGCGGCTTCTTGTGGTTCGGAGCAGCAGTAGACGAGATCAAAATACGCTTACTCGTTTCTTTAATGGTCATCTGATGGCATTGACTTTTGTCGATGGCATTTAACATTTCGAAATTTGCACTAAGTGTTCTTCTGCTCAGGCCTCCCCTGGCCACATTTTATCTTGTTTGGGGCTTACCAGGCAGGAGTTGGTTCAAGATCCCTTATTGGTTTTGAACTTCCTCAGGGTGATTGGACTCATGGACCTGATCTAGCTCTGCTGATCTCGGGGATCAGAAACAACAACACACAGTTTAGAGCATTTATACATAAATTCTTTATTGAACAGACTTTATATTTCCTTTCGTATCCTGAGTATAATTTTAACTTTGTTTGTTTGTTTTTACCTTGATTTAAATATTCAAATTTTTTTTTTTTTTTATTTCTAATGAGGCTTCTGATTAGTATTTAAATATTGCAGACCTTGTGAGTTGGGATACCTTTTTAGAGTGGCACAATATGCGTGGTTTACCACAATCGCTTCCAGCTTCCTTCCCAGAGGGAGGCACTAGAGCTTTTACCGTTTTTCTTTTATAGATATTTATCTTAGACACTTCAAATCAGTAGAATTAATATGTATATATCAGGGGTGGGAAACCATTATGGCTCCATGTGCCATTTTTTTCTAAAGAAATGTTTAATGAGGTATAGACGTGCCGTCAAATAATTTTGACTTGTGATTAATAGAAAAATAATAAAACTAAGTACTAACAACTCAAAACTCTATTTCGAAAAAATGTATTTTGCTCCTTATAGTAGTAAATATTTTAGTTATACGTGTGATTCAAATTAAAGTAAAATTAGTGTGATTTCTGTTGTTGATGACTAGATGAAAAATAACTTATATTAGGATTGTAAGATGTTACTTTTAGTAAACTGCATGCTGAATAGGAGTCATCTGTCAAACAGTTTCTAAGAGTGAGTTTTTAATGCTATTCATCTCCGAAAATCATGACTCGTAGGCGTGGGTAGAGGAAATTGTGGTTAAAATAGATGACCCAGCTTTTTCAAACAGTTAAATTTGTCTGGAATTCAATTCTATGTTTCCGAAATTTCATTATTAGCATTTTTACTTATATTGCTTGTTAATCTTTCTGTTTCAACCAAGTCCAACTTTCTTCTTTTTCAACAAATTTTTGAATCCATATTAAACTAGACTGTAAATTAATCAGTTGCATTTCAAAATTTCAATTTCCAACCAATCAAATTGGGACAAGTTCACTTTATTAAATGAAATCAATCAGGGTACATAAAAAAAACTTGAACGTTTCTGACAATTCTTTGAACTGAAAAAATCTCGCTGAAATCTGCGACCGATTACTTGCCTTTGTTCTTAATAGTCTTATTGTACTTATACTGAACTTTATTATTTTGAATTAAAATGCAAACCGTTTTGATCAGTGGCGTGCCCAAAATATTGTGCCTCGTGCCATCAATGGCACGCGTGACAGTGGTTCGCCATCCCTGGTATGTATTATAACAGTGTGCTTTTTAAAATATTAAGCTAAGGTGCATTGCAGTAAAAACTGGAGATCAGTGAAAGGGATATCACATATTTTTCAAACTAGAAAACAAAGTAAAAGCTGCTTACTCATTAAAATGATTTGCATTTTTCTCTTAAAATAGAATATATATTAATTTTGTGCTATAAAAAATAAATTTGGGGGGTCGGAAGCTCGTAAAAAAATTCCGACAGAGAAGGGGTTAAAGGAAGTAGAAATGTTGTATGATCAGTTATAGTTTGCAATGATCCGAGAAAGGCTTATAAGATACCTACAGCTTTCATTGAACGTAAAAAAATCATGCATAACTATTACACCCAGATCTACCTCTGTTATAGGACATATCTCGTCTTCTAACTTCTATTACGAAAGGTAATTGTAGAGCTAGCATATTGAGTTCTGTCCATCCATCGTGGATCTCCGTTTTAATTAGATTTTCTCCCTGTCCTTGATTGCTTCCCAGGAGTGACAATAGTGCAGCCCTCCCCCGCTTCATCAACTGATAGAACAGTCATGGAATGAAGACTGCATGTGTCACAAACAGGAAGACCGGTAGACCTACAGATAAGATCTGACTCAATTGCCATTGCCCGAGACATTCTTTCAGGTGAAACATTTATTTGAGACTTTGTAATGTAAGCTTTATAAAAATGTAAGTTTCACTTTATTTTTTTGGGTTGTATAATGTCAAAAAATTAACATATTTTTATGAACAGTTTTTAGATGAAATCAATTGTATAAATTCAAATCAACAGTCTTAAATGTTATAAATATTGAATTTAAAGAATTATGCTAATTTTAATTTTCATTGAAAAACGTATTTTTCCTTAAGGTATCCAAATACGTTCGGATGCATTAGTGCAGTGCTTCTCAAACTTTCAATACTGGCACCCCCCTTTTCAATCATAAATTTTATTGCGGCCCCCTTATACAATAATAATGTATTGAATACAATAATAATGCACTTTGACGCTAAAGCTACAAAACGATCTTAATTATAAACCATACAAATTAGTAAGATAAGTTTATTAAATTTTATATATGTAACTTTTTTTTAAGTAATATATATTTTAATTTTTTTCTCGAATTTTTAAATTGGAACAGATTGCAAAATGCGGTGGCTGCTTTCAAGACAAAATATAGATCTCAACCAAATATAGAAAATGTACTCAGAGTGTCAATTTCTAATCGTAAACCTTCCTTTGAAAAACTTTCCTCTGCAAGACAAGCCCATGGAAGTCGCTAATACTTATTAAACTTGCTCTTAATTTAGTATTAATAATTTAGTTATAAAATACCTTGTGCAGCACTGATACATTAAAATTATACTGTCTGAAATACCCGCTCTTCGAACGAGTTCATTTTTTTAAAATCTAAAACATTCTTGATAAATAGCTGAATTGTCAGAAGAGTAATACCAAATGCTCGATAATGTTTACGAAAATGTAAAATAATATTTTAAAATGAATGCTCATATTATAATTTGTTTTAAGCGAACTGTAATTTTAAGCCTCACGGAATTAGCATTTAGAATTAATGTTAAACAATGAAAAATAATATAAAATTCCAATGAAGAATAATAGTGTTATTTTTAATATTTAAATCGAGAAGGCTTCAAAATGTTTTATCCCGAGGGCAGACACACACTCGATACTAGGGGTAATGGTTACGCGGGGTGATTGAGTCACCCCAATCCTTTTTTTTTATATAATTATTTTATTGTTCACGATACAAATCGTGATTCCAGTGAATAATTTAATTAAGAGAAAGTAAACTTACCTACTTTCAAGCACTTTTCAATTTTTCTTTGGTAACAAATAAACAGTTTTGCCAGAATTAACGATTTTGTGGTCTGTGTGTCCCGCGCGACCACTTCCGGGTTATGATCATATTTATGTTACCGCTAAAAAAAAATTGTGTAAAACGTTTTTCATTATGCTTCATATGTTTGAGAATAATCATAAATTAAGTGTTGGCCAAGTAATCCTTCAAAGTGCTCTCCGTGGTTTTCCAAATATCATAAAACTCTTTTGCACGGAAAATAGCGCAACAGAGAAAAACACTACTTACAACTTCCCTAAATGAGAAACAAACACATAAGAGAGGGGTCATAACTAACTATACCAATAACTTAGAAGGTCAAACAGATTATCAGCAAAAATAGATTACAGCTATAATGTGCAGTATTTCAAAAATAATCACAGTGATGAATTTTTTATGTTCCTAAATTTTTCCGATTCTGGGTCTGGTATTTGTTTTTTCTCTGAAAGACTAGAAAAAATCACTCATCATGAGATTACAGCAAATCAAATAAAAGTTTTTTTATTTGGTTTTTTGGATCAAAGATAGCTAATTAGGTATTGAAGAAGTTTTTATTTCTGAGAGAGAGAGAGAGATGACTTATATATGTACATCACCTATAAATTATCAGAGTAAAAGTGCATTTCTTATTATAACTGAAAGTATTTTGCTTTAATTCATTCCAGTAAATTAATTATTTTTTAAATCTTTTATTCTCGATATGCTCGCGCCCCCCTCGTAAGGGTATCGCGCCCCCAGGGGGGCGCGCCCCACAGTTTGAGAAACACTGCATTAGTGCAAAAGCGTATAAATGGATAATATTTATGATATTTAGTGTCACATAGATTACATGAACATAGAATGACCCATTTTCAAAATATCTCCTCTTGTGAAAAATGCTTCTATTATAATAATATTTTGCTTGTATATAGCTCAGACCTCTGCACAGAGGCTCAACAAGAATTTTTGAAATATATAACTTAGAAGTGGATTTTTCCATGTCTTACGACAACAAAGGGGAGAAATTTTAAGAAAAAAATGCCGATAATTATTTCAAATGGTTGTAACTCTAAAAATAATGTGAATTTTTCAAAAATTACAGTTCAGCCTCTGTACAGAGGTCTGAGCTATATACAGGCAAAATATTACCATAAGAGAAGCATTTTTCACAAAAGGAGAACATTTTGAAAAAAGGTTATTGTAAGTTAATGTTTTGCTGATATATTGTATTTAAATAATTTTTTTTTTGTCACAAAATGTGTGTCCTTAAAAGATTTTATACATGTATTCTAATCTAAGTGACACTAAATATCATGAAAATTATCCATTTATGCGCCTTTTTAAAATCACGGCTCCAAACGTAGTCGAATACCTTAAATTTAGCTTTTTTTCCCCGAAGAACTAAGAGAACTCAAAAGAACACTTTACAAAAATGTATGTTAGATTTCAATAGATAATATTGTATTTACAGTTAATTGTTCCCTTAAAATTATGTTTTTGTGTGATAAATTTTAAAACATGGAGACAAGCATAGTCCAATATCGCAATCGGGACTAAAATATCGTGTTCTGTTTTTCCAAATTGTTTCTTTTCGAACAACACAGAAAACACTGCCTTGTTAGTCTCAATTTTTGTTGGGAGGAATCACTTTCAAATAAAAATTCTGTCAATCATTAGGGACGGGGCAAAACTCCTTCTCTCATTTACCGCCCCATGGCATTCAATAACGTGATCTATAATATCAAGCCTGTAATTCAAATGAGAGATAATTTTCCTCTCAGTTCCTGATATAAAACGAAAGCATTCCGTATAACGACATTACACCCAGAATCAATTACAGAAATGTTTTAGACTCACTACCTGAGTCAATATCAGAATTATTTTCTGTTATGAGCCTATCATTATCATTAATATTCTTCTAAACTCCAAATCTAATGGTAATAATAATAATCTAATGGTGTTCATAGTTTGCGGTACACAGATCTAGTAAAAAGAAAATTCCCGCCATATCTAGTCTAAAAGAATGCAGCAAAACCTAACCTTGAAACCTGTCTAGATATTTTTATTGTACTCCTAACTTTACTCGACTGTTAGAGACATCTGAAGCAAACATCGCACACTAAACGAGTAAAAAATTCGGGAAATTCAGAGGATTAGAGTAGAAAATAAGTGTTGCCCGAGAGGCTTTCGGGTAAAACTGGGAAGTGGTTAATGTTACATAATTCAAATCCAACCGTGGATTATTCTAACATTTCTAAAAATATATGTGACTGCAGTATGTCTGTAATAATGTCTCAAGTATTCATTGCCAATTGATGATCTTTTGCAGAACATGATTTCAAATTAGTATTTATTTAAAAAGAACCGATATGCTAAAAGCTATTTAAAATGTTAGTTTTGCATAAATCTATTCTCTTTTTTTATTTACTTTTATTTGAACTATTCTGATTATTGACTTGTAATTGCTGCATTTTACACGTATCTTTCACTTACACATTCTTCTAAAAATTACATAGTAAGCTCACAGGAGTTCACATTTATTTATAAATTATCTAATAACTTCGTATTTATTAGAAACTTCAATGTTACTTTTGTTATAAATGTGCTTGATTATTTATTAAATCATGGACTCTTATATACTGTCTTCAACTTCATTGATTTTTTTTTTCACTAACATAAAACATCAAAAATATGTCAAATAAGAAACATAATAATTTTTGTAAATCTAATCAAATCTAGACGAATTCGAATTGATTGAAACTTTAGAAAATATGCTTTAATGGATAAATTAATTAATAAATTAATATAAAAGAAAGAGACAGAGAAGTAATTAGAAAGAAATTTGCTTTCAATACTCTTCCACAAAAACAGTTTTTTTTTTTTTTTTTTTTATCACAAAATAAATCTTTTAAAAGCTTGTAAGAAATTTTCCTTTATTGATATAAAGAGTCTTAAATACAAGTTTCTAGTGTTAATTAAAAATTTTAATCTTTAAAGGATACAAAGTTTTCTACTCAACATTTTACGAAGTTATTTGAAAGTGTTCCAATTGATAATATTTTTTGATTTCAAAACAAATGTGTGCTTGGTTTTGAAAAGTTTTCTTCTGAAGAAACCAATAAAATCTTTCATTTTTTTTTCTAAAAGTAGCTTGTATATAAAAAGAAAAATGTTTTATGTTTAGATTTTTCACTTTATTAAAAAATACCCTAATTCTAAAATGTATTTTAATTTCTTCTGGTAGTTCATATATATTAAACATTGAAAATAGTATTAGAAAAAACAATACATTAAACGACTTTGTATCAATTTACAATTATGAACAAACGATCAATTTATTTTAAAAAATCAGTTCAAAAAGTTATCAGTTTCCAAAAATGACATAAAAATGAACAAACTGTTTCATTTTAAATTAATTTTGAGATAACACAACATCAATTTTAAGTTACTTTTTATTAATGCAAAATTAAATAAGGTATTAAAATAAAAATAAAAAATATTATTTTAGTTTATCAGAAAGTAATGATTTATTAAAATACTGGAGCGAGAGATGCTTTACAGATTAATTACTTGCTCAAAGTAATTTAGGACATTCTTTCCCAGTGGAATGTCCTGAATATTGAAATTACTTTAAATTTGATACCTTCATGACATTATTATCTTAATTATGAGAATCGAATTCCATGAAGAGAAAATTATGTTGAAAAATTAACGTATTATGTTAATTTAGTTCCTCACCTGTATGCTAATATGATAATTTAGTTTCATTTTAGCCTTTGACTTATCATATAACTTTAACCCGGATGAAACTAGATTTCTGAAATTGAAGGTGCCTCATTCCTTTTATTTTGAAGACTGAACATTATCATTACAATAGTATCACAGTAGTTTGGAAAATAATGTTACATAAATTCAATAAAAATAAGTCGTATATACACACACACAGTTAGATAAATACATAAGTATAGCATATGTATGCATTTACATTAGTACATAAAAAAGTATAACATATGTATACATTTACATAAATACATAAATAAGTGTAACAAATGTATTTATATAAAAACTTAAAAATAACTTGTTTACACAGTTAAATAAGTAAATATGCCTTGTATACAGTTACTTTAACATAACTTGTATACTATGACATAAGTATATATAACTTGTATACAGTTAACTCGGGAGCAGTCGCGTGGGCACTGAGTCACCCCAGGATCTTGAATTCTTTTTTCTTCTGAGAAAACTTTTTATTTGATACCAATGACCTTATCAGTGTTTTCCTACATAACAGTCTTCATGGGAATTAAAATGTTTTAGTGACATATATATATATATCTCCCTTTTCTTGGAAGTGGCAAACGTTTTCTTATAATCTTAAGGTACTTGGGGTGACTGAGTTCCCCACGTGACCACTTTTGTCCCAAAATATTTTCTAAGAAAAGGCTACATTTTCCCCTTAGAACGACCTAGTTATTTGGATTCGAAACCCAACGACTGAGTGGTAGTTTATTGCGCTTTCTCGCCACAGGTCCGGAGCTCAAATCCCGGGCTGGTCAAGGTCGACTCAGCCATTCACTCTTTCAGTGGGTAGATAAATGAGTACCAAGCTTACTTGGGAACTGAACACTGTGGGTTTCATGCCAGACAGACTAATTGGCTAAAACATCTGCACATGCACTCCCGCGGCTAAGATAACGTATAATGAGATAGACACAGTAGGCCTTGGGGCCTCGTGGGCTGTTGCGTCACTGAGTTCGGTTGTACGACTCATTATGGTTTATAAGTTAAATTGAGCGGGATATAAAGTGTAAGCCAGTGATACCCAAAGTGCTCTATATAGACCCCTAGGGGTCTATGACAACCTGCAAGGGGTCCACGTCAGCGAAAAAGTAATTTGGGGGTCCATGTGGCGTAAATGGGGGTTACAAGATCATGACTTTAATTTTAAAAGAAAATTTAATCAAGTGGAAACCAGATTTACCTATTTGACAGATTTATTTACTAAATTTAATGGTTAAATTGCAGTTACAAGGACCATCATTTCGGCGTTTCTTTCCAGAATTAAGCTAAGGAGTGTAATATTGGACGTCCCGATTTCTCCTATTTTATAAATTTGTCGCACACAATTTGTCAGAAAAAGGATGTTTAAAATTGCGTTCAACATTTAAATGCCCTTTTTTCTGATTTTGAAACTGGGTTTGAAAATGCTTTGACTAGGGTAATACCACAGGAGGTAATGGATTCATATGGCCACATTGAAAGAAAAATAAATGTCATATGACGAGAGGAACTGATCGGAATAGGCACTAAGAAGACCTTAAAATAAAATTTAGAAGCTCATATCAATAAACTCATATCCAGGCTCATCTCTCCCATTAAAAGCATTTGTTTGTTGCTGAGTTACTTTATGTAACAGTTATTTTATGCATTAATTAAATTTTAGTTTAATTAACATGTGTGTCTTGTGTTTTAAACACTATACTTCACCGCAGTTAGAAATCTAAATCCTTTATAAATTTCTAAGTATAGCTCTATATACCAGCTGTCAAAAAGACCTTTAAGTAGGTAAATTTGCAAAAATTCATTATTAAAGGGGTTCGGCAGTTCCTTAGGAGCCCATGTTAAATTACGTAAGCTTATGTACCTTTTTCTCAGAAACTTCTTGCTACTAATAGATGAAATTTTTACAGTAGGCTATATGTACTATCAATAAGACTTTAATGGAGAGTTTTGTCTGTTTGTTAAAAAATTAAATAATTATGAATTTTTAAAAAAATGCCCAATTTATTTCCTTAAAATTTAGTTTAAAAATACATTAGCTAAAACAGTTCGCTAGATATATCTTATTCCCTTGATTAAAATGTGTAAACATAATGTACTGAAAATTTGAGAATCCTAAATTAATTAGTTTTTGAGAAAAAGTTACATAAAGAGGAAAAAATATTGCATTTTGAGAAAACAGGCTTTAAAGTAAAAATTTGTAATTTGTCAATGAAAGTGACTTCCTTTTAAAAAATGAATAAAAATACTTCTAATTATCGTATTTCTTAATATCATATATCATTTTAAGCATAAATGTTTGAAATTTTAAAAAATATAAAAAAGTTAAAATCGATAATTTTTCAAACATTCATGTGCCGGACTCCCTCAAGAAAGTAGGGGTCTACCCAAAACCGAAAAACATGGCAAGGGGTCTATGAAACAAAAAGGTTTGGGAACCTCTGATGTCATTGAACAGAATATAATGAAAGAAATGAGTATATGTGCGATTTCTACTCGATTGAACTGATCAAGTAGGAAAAGAACCTGATGAAATGATGGATATTATCATTGCAGTGAAAGTAAATTTAAGAAAAGTGATTAACATAACAATTTTGAGTTGAAATGTAAGTTTTCAAAGGCCACCCAAAAAACTCCACCAAGAAAGATATGAAGCCACTTGTGTACCACAAGACACACTGTGTTCTGTCAAAAAGACACAAGCAGAAAAAAGTTCAACATGCTATTTGTCGTCATCAAAAGACAATAAAAATACAATAATTTGAACAAAATATGACAATTTGCCTGTTAATATCATTTTTATAATGTTAGCGAAAGGTGTTTGTGATTTGTATTATTTATTTAAGTCACGTACATTAGAAACATTTTAGTTCAGTTTGATTGGGTTTTTTTCTCAAATTATCAAAGAAAATTGAAAAGCTCTTAAAAGTTGGTAATTATACTTTCTCGTAATTAAATTATTCACACAATTACGATTTTTATCTTGTACAATAAAAATAATTATAAAAAAAAGAATTGGGATGACTCGGTCACTCCCCTCGATACCAACGTGACCATTATCGTTAGTATCGAGTGCGTGCCTTCTTCAGGGTTAAATAAATAATAATTATATCTCGTATACAGTTACTTTAACACATGCATAAATACAACTTTTATACTTTGACAAAAGTAGATATAACTTGTATACATATATTTAACAATGTAATCTCACTTTTGTGTGATTGAGAAATCAGATGTGACGTCATTTTGATGAAGTCCTTTTTTTAATGAAAGAAGTGACTAAAACTATATTGAGATGAAGAAACGTTATAAATTCTGAAAATTAGCATTCAAAATGCCATATATGATGAAGCACATGGCCTTAAGGCCTCGGCATCTTCTACCCTATGTGATAAATGTGATCGCCAAGCCAAATATATATTCTTAAATGGAAATATGAGTTCTTTTTAATAAAACAACCTCTAAAGTTTAAATTATCCTCTTTAATGTCTTCATTTGCAGTTTATCCAGAAATCTTCAAAAGTTCTATTTATATTCCTAATCTCTATCTTTTTGTTAAATCGCCTTATTTCTGCAAGGAATTCCTTTACATTGAAGAAAATCGAGGGAATTGTAGTGGTTGTATCTGCATAAGCCTGTAACAGCCTCCGGACAGGGGGATCACTTTTGTCTAGTGGTATGTTAATTGGCTACGGATCCGTATGTAGCGGCTCTGTCTACTAGATTTGCACCACCTCATTGGTGACCTTGACTGAATTAAGAAAAAGCGCAACCTTCTGATCTGTCGTGACACCATTTACCCTCAAGAAGAGCAACCAAAAGTCGTCAGACTAAATTAAAGCATCAGCCAAAGTTGTCAGACTCACTTGAAGCATCAACCAAAGTTGTCAGACTCAGCTAACGCAACACTTCCAATTAACAGCAACAACACACGCTTGCCATATCGAAATATCTCGTTCGTTCGCCTATCCACCGATTCACTGGTGAGGGAGTACTGCAGCGGTGGTGTATACATAAGCTAGTAACAGTCTCCTGACATTTGTGATTACTTTTGTCTAGTGGTATGTTATGTGCTTACAAACCCGTAGGTCGCGGGTTCTGTCCTCCGGATACGGCCCCTTCAAAATCAATACAAATACTGAATTTTTGGGGAAAAAAAGGTTCTCTGCTATTTCATTGCTAATATTTATTCTACTCCAGCCCCCACCGCTCTTTTTATTCAATAACTTATTCTGATATTTTGTTATACTGAAAAAAAAAGTTAGAGTGTGTGAATTATATAAAATTTTCATTTGTCTTAAATGTAGATTACATATAGAAAATGTTCGTAGATTACGTGTTTCAAACATGGCTAAATACGGACGGAATAAACATTATTTCTTGGATGATTTATCAGTTGTAAGAAGGATATAATATTTTATTCAAGAATATATTCAACGAGATTATAGAAGAATAAGATTATCTTCTCTCTTATATAATGCTCAGAGTTTCAAACGGATATTACATTTTAATGCGAAACAGAAGGAGTAATGCTACAGAGTAAATAAATGTACTAATTATTTCCATAGAAACATTTTAGAACTCCGGCTTCTATGACAATAGTTGAAATAAAAAGATATCGCCTATTAAATTAATATAATATAACAATTAATTGCATTTATAATAAAACACTGTCATTGAATTTATTAACACACTATTTTTCTGTTTAACAATAAATGTATGTTAATGCAAAGTAATGTTGTTATAATGTTAAATTTTAGTTTAGTCTTGTACTGTATGAGACGAAGTATAAGACGTATTTTAGACACGAAAAAAAGTACCGATTCATTCTGAAATAAGTACAACCGTAAAATATCATGGATTATAATTTATAGCTTTTAGAATGTTATACTAATAACTGAGTATTTATAAGATTTAGAAAATCTTCCAAGTTTTTGACTTCTTCTTTAAGTTAGGGAAAAAAAACAGTTCTAAAACTTTATATATCTAAAGCATTCTCAATAACTTATGAATTCCCAGAATTGCTTAAGACCCTTTCTGATTTAAATATTACCATATGAAAATACAATTATGTTTCTTAATAATCTACTGGTTTCACAATCTCAAAGCACAATAGAAAGTAAGATAATTATTTATTTATCTATAACCATTACCATCTAGATATTCAAATAATTGTTTTGTATTGATACATAACCAGACAAATCTAATTATTTTGATCTTCACATTTACCAACTATGTGAAAATTTTGCACAAAAACATTAATATTTTTCTTCATTAGCATAAAGGGATCTTAGTAGTCTAGTAGTCAAGGCCTTGAACTCGTGGCCGGTGTGTCATGAGTTCGAGTCTAGTACCATTGAATACTCGTCGTGAAGAAGACGATGCACGTTAAATCTGTTAAAGCTCATATGCCCTCCGTTTGGTAGGAAGTTAGGAGAGGGAGTGCCAGCTCAGGTGTCGTCCTTGTTACTTGACCATGGTTCAAAATTACGAGGTTCGTCACAAAAAGATCTTGAGTAGCTGAATAGTGCGACATTAATATTCACTCGCTCCATTCTCACTAAAGAGGGTTTTAAAGTTTTGCACTGTAGATTCCATTATCCAAATAGAAGTCTTATTTTGATTCGGAGGTCAAATTCGAAAATTAAAACGTTACAAAAAAGATATGCAATGATAAAAATTACTGGAGATCACGCTCAATAACCATAAGTATCTTAATGAAATTCAAGTAAATGCTGTATGAATTGAGTAAACTAATCGAACCCATCTACAGTGTGATGATGAACTATTTCATTTCTTTCAGGAAGAATATCGAATTATCATCAATGGAATTAAACAGTTTTTAAGATGCATTACAGTAAAAACTATAAAATGTTTAAATCATTGCGCAAAATAAATTTTCCTCCATAAAAAAAAGGAAAAATTAAAGAAGTTTTAAAATAATACTCTTATTAAATCAGATATGCGGGGATTGAAATGGAGTGAAAGGGTGTTTCTTTTCAATTCCCATTCGCCTTAAAAATTTTAAAAAAAATATTCAAATAAAGAGGTTTTTCATTAAAATAAGGTAATCTACGTACATCTATGACTTAAGGTTTTTTTTTAAAAAAAAAACATAGACAGCGAAATACGTATGCCCAAAGTTATTGATTTTTTTCTGTGAAAGTTCCATTTACCTGTTTATTTTTTAAAGATGTCTTACAATTTGTGTGAAATGTGTTTCTAAGTTCCTTTGTAATTAGTTTTGGTGTCGATGAGTACTATCACTCTTTTATTTTTGTTGAAACATTTTGCGAAGTCTCTACAAATATAAGTTCAACGACTTCACGCAGTTCCTTTCTTCTTTTGCGCCTTATCTTCTCGAGCGTTTGGAGAAAAGCGATTGTCCCTGAAGACTTGTATTTCTTCTTAGAGTCTTTGTAAGAGTCGCTTGGAGAGTTTTCGCTCTTGAAGTTCAATCCACTTTTATTCTTTAGAGAGTACCAAAAGCTGCTAACGATAAAGCCCATGCGATATTCTCCAGTTGATTCATGCTCCAAGCATCATCAATGTGAAAAGTAAACATTTAATACCTAAGAAAAAATATTTGAAACATTATTTTCTTTGTTATTTGTCTTTATTGTTACTAAGAGTGAAACCTTAAGATTGGAAAGAAAAAAATATTAAAAAAATATTTTTGAATATCTCTTTCAAATTTATTTGGGAAATTTTTACTTCGAATGGAGTTTTTTTTTTACTTTTATTTCGAATACATTTCTTTAAGTAAATAATGTGATTAGTTTTTTGCACAAATATCGATTAAAATATATAAGGCAATATTTTTCTAACTTATTTTAAAATTCATAAAAGCAGATGTAGCCTGAAATGCATTTTAAAATACGATATTTTATATATGTAGAGATATATCTTTAAAATCACGCTGACGTAATTTCTGAGGATTAATACATAATAAAGATGGGATAAAAGTGCATTTCTTTCAATCATACGATTCCTCTTACTATTGTAATATAATTAGAATTAAACATAAATTATAAAATATGTTCTAGTTATTTTTATTCCACTAATTATAGTTCATAGAATTGTCCAGAAAACTCCAGCCAATTTATAAAGAAAACTGAAACGCAGGATCTTTAAATTATTAAGCTCGTTTGTTCTACAACCTTTCTTCATTTTTAGAGAAAAAACATGAGAATTTCATCATTAATGAACCTCATTGGTTTTTCAACATAAACTTTTCAACATGGTTTTTTTAATCTCAGCCATAAAGCTGATTTTTTTTTTATTAAGGTATCAGACTACGTTCGGAACCGTGATTTTAGAAAAGCACATAAATGGATAATTTTCATGATATTTAGTGTCACTTATAGATTAGTATGCATGTATAAAATTGTTTTAAGGACATATTGACAAAAAAATTATTTAAATACAATATTTCGGCAAAAAAATAACTTAGAATAATCTTTTTTCAAAATGTTCTCTTTTTCTGAAAAATGCTTCTATTAATAATATTTTACCTGTATATAGCTCACACCTCTGTACAGATGCTCAAATATGAGTTTTGAAAAATTCGCTTTATTTTCAGAGTTACAACCCATTGAAATAATTATCAGCGTTTTTTTCTTAAAATTTCTCCCCTCTGTTGTCGTAAAACATGGATAGACCCACTTCTAAGTTATATATTTTAAAAATTCTAGTTGAGCCTCTGTACAGAGGTCTGAGATATATACAGGCAAAATATTATTATAATAGAAGTATATTTCACAAAAGGAGAATATTTTGAAAATGGGTAATTCTATGTTCATTTTTTGTCAAAATATTCTAGTTGAATAATTTTTTTATTGTAATACTATTCTTTAAACAATTTTATATACATTTTCAAATCTAAGTGACTCTATATATCATAAATATTATCCATTTATACGCTTTTGCAAAATCACGGTTCCGAACGTAGTCGGATACTTCAGTAATGAATGAAATAGGTAGGTATGAGGTCTAGTAAATATGAGGTATAGAGCATAATACTTCAAGCCTTGTGCTGATGAAACACGACGCTCTTCCGAAGCCCTATTTCTGGAAGAAATTGCTCAATTTCTGTCTTTCATTCCGTTAAATGGAAACAATACTTTGAATTTATCGTCTCGATATTTGGAGAAAGCTAATAATCCAGAATTCCTTTTTAAGCACACCGAAAACAAAATATTTTAGCGTAGGGAGATTGACTCTTGGAATGGCTAAAGGTGGTTTATTTTCTTTCTCCCACAATCTTTTTTCATTCCATATTATTAATGATGCGGATTATAATGATATTAATCCGCGAGCATGTATGCAGTGAGACTCAAGAACCATTAAATCAAAGTCTGAAAAACTTGAAACATTAAATTTATTAGCATTTAAACAAAGGATAAATTCCCAAACCTATGCAAACTATACTGACATTCAATCATGCTAAAATCTTAAGGCTGTCTTCGGCTAATGTTAAAGAATAGGACCCAAATTCGGAATATTTTTTCATGTATAACAATACTCAAACATTACTATTATATCCTATCTTCAATATCCAGTAGAGGATCACTTATTTTATCATATTACTCATTTTTATCCTAGTTTTGATGCATTTTTTCTTTTATAAAATGTGTTTCGCATTTTTTCTCCTATACCATAATGTTAAATGAGCTATCTCCTTACATTTTAAAAGAAAAAAACTAATTATTTATGAAATATTTTGAACTTTTAAAAACACTATATTATAAACAAATACTTGAGTTATACAATGTCACAATTTTTTTTATAAATTTGAGACATTTTTTCTGTCTGAAAATGTGCTCAGTGTTAAGTTCACGCTCTCGTACATACGGCGAAAACAGCCTTAAGAAACAGTCATAATAATAATCCCTCAATCTCTCGAATAAGCAGATCTTATTCATTTATATGTATTAAGGAAATAACTGATGCCATAGAAGAAAATAACTTTTTATACAAAACTTAATGTAAATTACATGCGGCATGTTCGATAGTGGTTTGATTGAATAGCATCACACAATCCACTTATACTTCATCTCGGGTGAAATTCCTGGTGAGATAGGAAGTTGAAGTAAAAGCAGGTCAAAAGTTTATTTACATCAATTATTATAAATTATAGCCGTCACTATTTGTGCTTCAAAATATGGTATCTTCTTTTTACTTTTAGTCACAAATGGATATGCGACCCATCAGATTTTTCCTTGTTTAATCAGGGGGAATCTTTACATCAAATTGTTTATGCAGCAAAGCTTCATGAAAGCTTGTGATTAGTATTTTGATATTTATGACATTCTCCATCAATATATTAATTTCATCCTTATTTGTGGTAGACGATCTACCAGGGCGTTTTTGATCTTCAGGGTTGAAAGCACTGCCTTTAAATATGACAAGCTAATTCTTCACAATTATTTCAGCAACAGCTCTTTGGTTACAAACAGTGCATATCTTTTTAGTCCCCAGTGTAGTACTTTTGCCTTTAGAGTAAACGAGAAGCATTTAATATCTAAAATGTCCGTTTTTCTCTTTTGTGGTCTAAATATTGAAATAATAAAAGTATAATGATCAAACCGTTTTCCTAATATGCCCGAAATACCGAAATTTAGAATGTGTTTGTTTGCTATTTGTTTTCAATCATCGTTCTTATGTATTCAGATTCGTTCTCTGGCAACCTACCAAAACATCGACAAAGGCTTTTCTGAAATTTAAAAATTTAAACGCTAGAAAATGTTTTTATGCTTTCATTTTATTAGAATTATTTTTTAACTGCTCCTCTAATTATTTTAATTTTATATTTAGAGGTCTGTAGATTATTTAGATGTAAAAAGAAAGATTTTAAATTAGTTAAATTTTCTAAAAGATATTTCACACAAAAAATTAAAAACGAAATTATGATTTGAGGCGGGTCAGACAACGGATTACCAGACAAAGTTAAGATTTAATTCCTCTATTTATAAAAAGAAGAAAAAAAAAACATGTATCACATTATTTTATTTATGGTTATGTATAAGCGAATACTTTATACAAGCGCATAATTATTTTTTAATCAGAAGAAAAAAGTTGATTATCCATGGCAGAGATTGCGCCGTTGATTCTAACTTAGAAATATTCAAAACCTATTAAGAGTCAAAACGTATGAATATTTTTTTTAATTGTATAACACAACCACAAATATATATATATATATATATATATACTTCTTTTCTGGATGGCGGCTAAGGAATTTTTGTGTTTTGTTTTCTGTGTTCTCTAAAAATTCTATTTGCTTATTTGTAAGGGTTTAAAAAAGAACTAGATTTTTCTTTCGAAGAGAAAAACTCTGCAACATAAATTTTTTACTCTTACTTCATTATTTTATGAAGAGTTGTATATATATGCCCCTTTACAAATTTATTTTTTTTACTAATGCTGTGTACAAATATTTCTGGTATTGAATTACGCAGAGAAATTCCTTTAGCTTATCACCGAAAATTAACTTTTAAGCTTATTACCCTTAAAAACTATTATTTTTGGTGGGAAGTATGCTTACCGTTGCCAATATGGATCTACTCAAAAGGCATATTTTGCACTTTTTTATACCACTTTGAAAGATATATATATAAAATATAACTTTAAAATTTTAAAAGCTTCAAAAAGAGTTATAAATTGGATAGATTTTTTATTGAGAAAAATTTGAAACTTTATACATATTACTTTCCATGAAATTTCAGAAAATAAGAATCAAGACATAGTGGGACATTGCAAGCTGTTAACTTTTCTTAACTCTTCTCAAGTGCCTTAGTAGAGTACAAAGGCAACGTCTATGCATTGTTGTTTTTTTCCTTGAAAATATTGTATATTGTCCTCATCGTCTTTCATTAATCATGTCATATGATCAGATTTCTTGCTGCTCAAAAATCCCATATTTTGTTTTTTGAGTTCACAATTTGAAATTCCAGAAATCTGTTATCTCGCTAGCTGAAGTTCTGGCAGCACAAATTACAGAAGGAAAACTAATTTGCCACCGGAATTTAAGAGTTGATGAAGTTGGTAAGTATATTTCCTACAGCTTTATAAAAAGTTCATACATTGCTTATTTCTGTGTCTCTCAGTCCATTTCTGTTATAGAAAGTATGAACCATCTCTTAAACAGCAACTGCTTCTTTACGGAATAATCTTAATTTCTATGACACAACAATAAGGTGAAGTGTGTGTCCTAGTAAGAAATTTCAGAATTTTCGTATCTGACATGCGTTTCTTCTTAAAATTAAACAAGAGGACATTTAACAAAAGTATATTCTTGCAGATAACCTTCCTAAAATTGCAATTAAAATCATCTCTGTTTTTTTTTCGTTCTAATTTATTGTAGTAAAGATATTTGCAGGCTAAAATATGACATGCAGTGAAATGTATTTAACTTGAAAACGTTCATGAGGAAATATTGGTTAACACGAAATAATACAAAGGTCCCTACAAACTACTATGTATTTGCATGCATTTTTTTTCTGTTAACATGAAACGAAAATTGTTTAATTAACACGAAAAGAATTCCCTTCTTTGAATGAAAAAAAAAGACACGGAAAACTCCAGGAGGATACTGAAACTGAGCAGATACAATGAAATGTCGGAGAGAGTTTCTATATTATTGGATTGTCTTACTGTTTAATCGGAAAACCTCGTTGCAGTGGATGTTGATAATGTGTGTACAGCCCCAATTGACGTTTATACAAAACTAAAAAAATATCATTGAGACAGATTCCGACTACGAAAATGAAATGAATATTGCACCTCCTGTTCCAAGCCATCCGAAATGTGGAGCAATGTTAAAAGTATGCCGAAATATTTAAACACTCATTCCAATGATGAAATGGATAACAAAATGGAATACATGGAAAAATTTAATGACAATTTGATTCTAAAAAAATACAATGTAAAAAATATCAAATTGTTTTCCAAAACTCAATAAATGTATTTTTTTTCCAAAAAACTGATAATTTTGTATAAAATTTCTTTAAATCCTTCAGAATGTTCTTGTTTCATTGATTTTTATTAAATACATGCATATGAATATATCTATATAAATAACATGTACTTTTATCAAATTAATTTTCTTAAAATTTTCTTAATTGCGTAGGGGTTTTGTTTGCAATATCTTTTAAGACAAAATTCTCTTCAGACGAAAAAATATTTAGATCCCTTCAGTTTCGTGTTAAGCAATTTTCACTGTATTTTATTAAGAATGATAAAATAATTCCGGAAATACCAATGAGTTTTGACGACTTATCTATACGAAAACCAAAAGAGGATGAGATGTATAATTTTACTATCGACATTTTGTGCGACTAACACTGTACTGTATCTGAGAGCTATTACGTTGAGTTTTTGTTTTCTCTTTTGTTTACATTCCCTCCCCAAAACAGTTCTTTATCTTCCTGTTTTCTACAAATTCGAAAAGTATCGACTTTTGTCGGATGTGAGCAATTCCCTGCGCTGGCGACGGTAGAGGCGAGATAAGGGCATGCCCCTGTGATTTTGCTGGGGCTCCCTGTGGTGGCTTACAAATGGCTTTCGACATCCATTCCCGTATCTGCGATAAATCTTTTTCAGGAGGAACAAAACAGGAACCGGGAATGAATCTCGATGACTGATGCCCAGAGGAGTCACGCCTGCCTCGGGGGAGAAGAGAAAAACCATTTATTAATACAGAACAGGATACAGCAACAAAAATCCTTGACAGATATTCCGGAATGAAATCATGAGTTAAATGGAGGAAGATAAATTAGTATTATGAAAATGTGATAAAAAGTAAAAAGAAATAAACATCTTTACAAATAAATGTCGCGCTTTGGGAAGTAGCTACCATTATTTTAAATTGATTCATATCGAATGCTTGAATAGTTTTCTTCGTGTCACTCTATTTAGAATGTATTTTTAATATAAAAGATAGACTTTTTTCATTATTAAAGGAAACACATTTCTTTTTGTCGTAGTTGTTTAAAAGCTGTTTGCTGCTGTTGAAATTTAAAGCATTACATTTTTTCTTATTATACAGCGTGTCCGAAAAAGATTGTGCCTTTTTAAAAAAAATTCTGTAGTTTCTCTGAGGTAATATTGGAATGTCTTATTATACCAGAAATTACGTAATATATCAAAGTCATTTTTTGTACCAAAGTTGTACCTTACAAAGATTCTATATGGGTGCCCTTCGTGACACGGCAGATATCTAGGCGATACTTCATTTCCGTCCAAACTCTCACCAACATGTCTTTTGTAACGGCCGCAAATTCATTTCTGATCCACCATCGCAGCTCAACCAGATATCTCGGTAATAGTGGGACAAAGACTTTGTCCCACTATTACCAAGCCCCACAGAAAGAAGTCGCAGGGCGTCATGTCTGGAGACCTCAACGGCCATTTCAACAACACTTTATCATTACGCTTATCCAACGTTGAGGGAGATATTCATTCAAATATCTTCGCATGACATTATGGTAATGGGGAGGTTTCAAACCACAGGAGGCACAAATGCTTTCTGTGGTTTGGTGGGCGACACGTTGTCAATTTTATGCCCACAGGAAAGGCGGATATTTTAAAACGGAGTATCTATTAGCTTTCAGGCGAATTTTCACCCCTCTCAACACATTTGATACCTAGAAAAAATAAAGAAAACGGGTACATTCTTTTTCGGACACTATGGGACTAAGCCAGTGCTTCTCAAACTTTCAATATATGTGACAAACTATTCAATCATCATTTTCATCGTGCCCCCTCCATACAATAACATAGTATTGAATTCAATAATGCTATACTTTGACACTAAATCTACAATACGACTTTAACCTCTTATGTGCCACCGACGTATATACACGTCTCGCTCAGCTAAGGTATTAGTTTTCTGGACGTATATATACGTCTTTCCGAAGTACGATCTTTTTTGTGCAGTGCTATCCATAAAAGTATTCCGAAAGTTTCGGAATACGATGAAAGGACCTTGACAGTGTTTGCGAAGAGTTTACTTATTTCAGAGGATTTGCTTGTTTATTCCTTTTCTCTTCCCTCTCCCCCTAACAAAACCATCAAAATACCCTCGTCTACATGGAAAACGGTGGCATTGGGGAGCGAATCGCGTAACTTTAACTCGGCAGTTAAGGAATTAATTATAAATTGTACAAATTATCAAGATAAGTGTTAATACAAACCCATGGGTCACTGATAATTATCAAATTTGTTCTTAACTTAGTATTGTTAAATTAATAATAAAATACATTATACAGTACTGATACTTTTATAAGTGTATTATATCAGTGTAAATATGTATTTTATATTTTATTACATCAGGGAGTTTTTGTTTATTTACTTTCAGTAAATTAATTTTTTAAGTAATCTTTTGTTTTCGGCTTTTCAATATGCTCGCGCCCCTCTCGTAGAGCTATCAAGCCCCCCTAGGGGGCGCTCCACAGTTTGAGAAACGCTGGACTACTATAACCTCGAGATTGTCTCACCATAACCTCGAGATCGGGGGGAGCTGCGAGGGCGGATCAGAAATGAATTTGCTGCCGTTACATGCTGGTGCGAGTATGGATGGAAATAGAGTATCGCCTAGATATCTGCCATGTCATGAAGAACGCCTATATTGAAACTTTGTAAGGTACAGCTTTGGTACAAAAAAACAACACACATTTGGTTTATTACCTGACTCTAGTATAATAAAACATTCCAATAGTACCTCAGAGAAACTAGAGAAAAATTTTCAAAAAAGGTACAATCTTTTTCACATGCGCTGTATATTTAAAGTAGATCTCACGAAGATATATACATTTGCTTACCTCTTTTTTCACGGTTAACTTGATTTATCGTACATACACGCGTTGATAATTATTTTGAACATCTAGAAGCAACTAAATGAAGTGGATTGATCTCTTAAAAGGACAATATTTTTTTCAAAAATAGGGCGAATATTAAAATTTCTCTTAGAGATACATAAATGATTCACTTAGAAGGGTACGAAGAACAAAATATTTTAATTGGTATATTCATCCTAAATAAAATATTATTATTGTTATTATTTTCAAAATTTAAAGTATATTAATTATATAATCTTCCCTGTTTCAAAAAGAGGAATAAAAAATGTCTTAATGATAAAATATACATCTATCATGAATAAAAGTGTATTTGTTAAGTGTACTTCAATTTAATGAACACGGATTGGTAGATTTAATTAACAATAAAATGAATTTTATTTATTTAATAAAGATACAAATGTATATAAATGGAATATTGAAAATTCAATAATAAAGAGGAGATAAAATCCAAAGAATTCATTAATTTCGGTATGATCTTATAGCTCCTGGCGTCTGAAATATTTTTTTTCTTTCCCTTGTTTATTTCTTTGAGGTTCCTACTTAAATTTCATTAGTCAAACTGCGGGAAGTTAAGCGGATAAGTCCTGAGCTATTTAGAAATATAATTTTATTTATGACTCTCTCTCCAATAAGCATTTCAAGAAGCTCTTTCGCAAAATAATATTGAATTTTTTTCTCTTATATTAAAACTTTGAGATGGTGCTGTTCATTCAACATCTACCATTAATTCTCCAGAATGAGCCAATTCTTCTAATTCTTGATAGATTCTTAGCCACCATAAAATATATATTATAAAATGTTAAAATTTTATAAAATGACATAAAATATATCTAAAACAATATTATTTTTTAATGTTCATTGTTTGTTAAAATCTTTTTAATTTTTACTAGGATGATACTTAATATCTTATAGAATATAAATATTTCGAGAAAGACTCGATGTAAAATGCCAACCTATGAAATTAAGATGTATTTTTCATATATTAGTGAGATATTTGGCTAAAACTAGTTTTGTCTTACAAGTACTTTGAATTTTTTTAAATAGCTAAAGCCAAACTGAATTTTTATTTTTGAAATGCTTTAGGACATTCTCTCTTTATGCAATTATTTGTTCTTCAACGCTAATCTTTTTATCGAGATCACTCAGAAAATTCGGTATCTTTCAAATGTATTGATATCAGTCACAGAAAGAACAATATATATATATATATATATGTGTGTGTGTGTGTGTATGTATGTGTGTGTGTGTGGGTGGGCGCTTGTCAGGAAATGGCTGGCACACAGATTATGATTAATTATGGATTTAATGACTCGAAACTATTTACAATATACACATCAGGCTTTTAGTTCAGTTCGTCATTAACACGCGAGGTGTTATCGTCTTCGTCTTTAACGTCTTAATCCATGCAAATGGCGTCTTTGTTTCCGTCTTTCTCAGTCCGTAATCTCGTCAATGCCTACGCCTTCCTTCAATGGCGTCGTACCTCGTTTTTAACCCTCCAAGAGGTCTGCATGTAAAATCCCGTCATTCCAGAGATGATTTTTCTGCCTTCAAGCAAGATTCACAAAAGCGCCGCATTCTTAAAAATACGGCTCAACCGCTTTTGAGAATCCCACCTGACGGCAAAAAAACACGCGAGGTGCATTTTTGAAGCATCTCCAGAATGGCAAGACTTTACGTGCAGACCGCTTAGAGGGTTAATGGCGTCGGATCCCTTCAACGCCGTGGTAGAAGGTGCATCTACAGACTGCCAGGCTCCCACAACACTGACCATACTTCTAGCAGTTAGTGGTGGGGCTTGTAAATAGCCACTGGCACCCCATGTATATATATAATATATCTTACAATAATATTTAAAGTTTATCAATATTATTAAAGAAAATTATTGTATCTATTATTTAAAAAAATTAATATAATGGTAAGATATATTATACTTACTATAATACGAGGGTAATATGAAAAGTTCTCAGCCACATACTCAGATAGCGTTTCCGCCAGCAAAAACGTATGCTCTCTGCCTGGGTGCATGTGTTATTAGTTCCTATGACAAATTCAACTGGTTCCCTCAAGTGATTTGTTTACACGAATTCTTACAGTAGACATCTTGCGTGTTTTTCGTTAAAATTGATAAACTTGAATATTATGTGGTCATAAAATTCTTCATTTTAGAAGGATTGCTCCTAAAGACTGCATTTGCTGAATGCTGATCAAAAGCAAATACACTAACTATTTTCGAAACAATGTTTGGACCGATTCAATAGAAATCTGATCGAGATTCTGTGTGATAATTTGTCACCCTGAATGAAACATGGGTCCAGCACTTCCCCCGAGAAACACAACAGCAGTCAAAGCAGGGGGTGGACGCCAGTGTGCGACATAGCCATCCTGTGATGACTATGTCTATTAGGATCCGCGTAAGCTAGAGGTGTGGGATTATCAAAATGATGAGACATATTGGATTCTTAATACAACTTTTATTAAGAACAACTTATATTACTTAATTCTAATTGACAACTTTCTTAAAGTGAGAGTTAACACCCAATTAAACCTTATATTCAAGTCAGATAACGCAACTAGATCATTTATCTTAATTATAATAAATTAACTGATTCATCTAACTTCCTATACAAAATATTACCTTTTGCAGAGTCTCCTTCCTTCATCAATTGAGAGAATACCTATAACTTAATTTTAACTACGAAGATTCAGACTTCTTTATAATTTAATTTATATTAACGTATCCTTCTTTCAGAGATATAAGACATCTAACTCGTGATCCGAATGATTCCACACTAAGTTATCTCTAAACTTGCCGCTGCTTATCATCAAAGCTTCTATCCTTTTAAAGTATATCTCATTTACATATTTGATCCGTTTATCTTCTTGGTATTGGGTTGGAAAGGTTTTGCCATTAATCTTGGCCGTCAAAGAACATAGGAGTTATGTTAGCAGAAGGACGCGAGAGACGTCACAAGTGGTTCAGTGCCGAAGAATGTGAAAGCAATAAGGTTTTTTTTTAAAGACACATCAAACAAAGAGTGCATGAAAACCCTCCATTAACACTGCAGGGATTTCGAAATTGAATTACGGATTCTTTTGTCAGAGTGCCATGTGCCATGTTAAAGAAAGTGCAGCGGAAAATGTAAACCCGAGTTGAGATTTGTATTGCTGCATGAAAGACTCCATCTTGAGCCTGTATGAGCATCTTGAGCATCAATGAATCTCATTTCTTAGAAAGTGCAGCTTTGTTGAATTTGATCAAAACATGTATACTTTCTGCTTTTCATTGACATTTTTGTGCACAAGATTTATTTTATTTATTTTTTTTTTTTGTCATTAATCGATGATGCTGATCAACAGTGAAATTCTTCTACTTGCCATCCACTACTCAGACTGACTGAGAAAATTACTTCTGGATTTCAGAGGAACAGTTCCCCTGGAGCTGTCTTTCTGGATATCCAGAAGGCGTTCGATCGGGTCTGGATCAGTGGCTTAATTTACAAACTAATAATTTATAAATTCCCTCCTGCTTTAATTCACATAATTAACTCTTACTTTACTAAGAGATCGTATCAAGTGCGAGTTAAAGATATTCTTTCAAACGTATATAATGTGAATATCGGGGCCCCACAAGGTAGTTTACTTGGGCCAATAATTTTCAATATTTATATAAATGACATACCAACATATCCACAGACCAGGCTCAATATTTATGCAGAGGATACCTGCATAGCTACGACACACAAAAATCACAAATATATCACTAAAGTACTAAATAATCACCTACAGCTACTAGAAACATACTTTAATACATGGAAAATGAAACTTAATGTTGACAAAACAGTTGCAGTACTCTTTACAAGGAAAAGGAAACTATACTCCACACCACTGCAATGGTCTCAAAACACAATTTACCTAGGACTTTTACTGGATAACAAACTCACTTGGAAACAACACATTATATATGCGCGAAATAAATTCCGGAATGCTCTAAGATTAATATACCCCTTAATTTGCCGGAATTCCACAATGACTACTGAAAATAAAGTACTTCTCTACACAGCCGTTTTGCGGCCCATTATGAGTTTCGGTTGTCCTGTGTGGGGATATGCCGCTAATACTAATATCAAAATGCTTAAAATTTCCCAAAATAAAACTATTCGTATGATTGTTAATGCAAATATGTACATGAGAAATTCAGATATATACAAGGCTCTTAAAATTCCGACTTTTAAAAATTTTATTAAGAAACTCGCAACTAAATTTTTTGATTCTTTACCACTTACTAATAATTGTCACATTCTAAATCTGGAAAATTATGTACCTCATGACAACACCAAAAGGCCAAGGAGAATTCTCCTTGACTCCTACAATCCGCCGTAACTTTAAATGTCTACATTTGCCTGTTGGCAAATGACCTTCTAAATTTAATATTATTATTTTTAAAATTTTTAAAATTCCATTTTGCTTACTTCTTTAATTATTCAGTATACCCACACAGGCAATCTTCCCATTCAAATATTCTCTCAATAACTTCAGGGCAGCCAATCTAGAGCCAGATCATTCTCCCCCCTCAACCAATCACAATACAAGCTCTCTACCATTCAAGGATGGACTTTTTCCAACTCAGAATTTGTTTCTCCATGTGCTTCGTAGCCACGCCCTCTCTCCACGTTTCAACGACCAATCAGGCTGTTTCCTATCACCAAGGACGCTACTTCATCAGGCACCGTTAACACCTATGATATGGGTTGGAGGCTCGCTTTGCGAGCCATGTACCCAGTGACATCCAGCGACAACTGTGAAATTTACTTTTTTCATGTATATTGTAATGTTTCTTAGGTAGGAATATTATATAAATGTATCCTCCAAGGAGCGCTACCAGCTGTGTTTTGTATCGCATAGCAATTTCATTATACCTAGACCCCACTTTTATGAACATAGCTCTTTTCGTTCAAAAATTATTGGGGGTGACAACGAATCTTAGCAGGCACACTATTTACATACCTAATGACAAATGGAATAAATGGCAGAATAAAACATTTCATGAAATCTGTAATCTGTATATCTCATGAAAGAAAAGAAAATCTCAAGATCTTCAAATTTTGTATTGGTATTTACAATTTTGTATTTTTTCCAAGTGACACTTTAAATGTAATTTGTAATAAAATATAACACTGCTTCGAAATGAAGTGTACAATCTATTTCCACGTAATACTGACATAATTATATTGGATAATGTGTTCGTGTTTCCATAAATTATTCAATTTTATTATTTTTTTGATACTTTTATATCAAAATTGATCCATCTAATATAACTATATATATAAACAATGATTTAAATTATCCTAGGGTAAGGGTTCTTAAATAAAATTCATTATTTTAAAGCAAATTAAGAATTTTATCTTACCTTATGAAAGAAAAAAAGTAGAAAACGGAGCAACAGGAGTCTTGGTTGGCATGGCTTTTAAAGCTTGGCAGCTTCCGGGTAAATGACGGTATATATTAGAATAGCATGTATGAATATTTAGATGTAAATGAAGTTTGTTTCTCTTTTCGGGACCTACCAAACATCGAATCATTCAAATATCCTGTTATTTGTATCTGAAACAAACCAGAAGCCTACCTAACTTCATAGCTCCTGCCAGGAGTTTCGAGAAACACCATACAATCTCTTTCTCTCTTCTCATAGTTTCTTACTGTTGCAAAGCAAAACACCAGTTTGATATTTCATTTTAAGCAAAATATGTTCGAGAATTTTCCATCTGAGTATGTGTTCATCACAATCAACAAAGAAAAAAAATCTCTTTTATGTTGAAAACTCTTTAAGATCCAGAAATTGAATTAATACTTTAAGATGCAAATGAGATCCAGAGAACCCCAGCAGGACATGAAAGGGTTTGTATTAACCCTGAAGCAGTTTATATATGCAGGTATATGAAATATCTACTGAAATAATAAACACTAAATTTTTGTTTTACCAATCCTAAATTTCACTGTATGTGATGCTTGTTATGCAGTTTCGATAAATCTCATTCCTTCACATTCTATTTGATTTTATGCTAATGCATCTTATATGTTTTTCCTCAAACGTCGTTGTTTTATTTCTCATTCATTTAGGTGGTTCTTTAGTTTAATGGTATCTGAAATCTTAACTTCGATGGAATCCTTTCTGCTTCGTTAGAGGAAATTCTTTCGATACTTCAAAGCATAAGGAAAAATTTATAATTTTCCCCCTTTTCTCAAAATCTAAAATTTTGTGGAACTTTAGACATAGCAAATTTAACGCATGGTTTCAAAAATTTGACGCATATTTATGGAGCTCTTTCCTCAAAATGATTTCAATTCTGGGATATTTTGAGCTATTTTAAGACTTTAATATTGTTGTAATACAAATAGAATAAATTATAGTTATTTTAATCAGTGAATTTCATACGATTTTTTTTATATTTTAGATAAATAAATTTCTCTTTATGCTGCATTCTTAGCATGTGATAGGGGGCTGGCATGGTGGTTGGCCCCCGTACTTTTGTAATTTCTATATTTGCCCCTTTGACCGGATGTTGTTACATTATTTCGAAAAGGGACTGTCAGAGGATTGTCGCACCCTGTTCGGGTCGAAGGACTCATAAATGTATTTGAAATTGTAACTTTGCGCTCTAAGGTTTAGCCAATCAGTGCTAACAAAGAGTGCAGTGCAGTGTTATTTGAGGTGAACAGGTCGGTTTTAAAAAGGAGTGCGCGACAATTTTTGACAGCCCCCCTTGCTTCTTAAAATATAATTATCAAGTAACTTTTCGATACTCTAATCGACCCTGCTGACCCCGTCGTCCAGCCAATTCAGCCTCCTATCCAGGCTCGCCCAATTCAGATTAGTGCAAATGTTATTTCTAAATTATTTTCATTTTATTATTATAAGGTTTAATTCGTAAATAATAAACAAAAATATTTAATTTACTTAATTAATATTGTTTAATTGTTGTATTGTTATCTTGATTCTAATTAGATTAGATTAACTCATTTCATTATGTGGATTGAAGTTTAAAAAGCGAATCTGAGTACCATGAAAGTTAACTTATGTAAACGCCGCATCACATGGAAACAATTTCTATGTAGCAATCTTTCGATTAGGCAGTGATTTAATAATATTCATAAATAGTCTATCTGTCACATCTAGAACTTACTTATTACTAACCTACTTATGATAAATATATACTGAAGTTGTCCTATTAGTTCTTAATTAAAAAATCATAAAAAATGTTGCAAAAAAATTGCTGCAATGGATTGAAAGAGTTATTCTAAAGAAAAGGGAATTTTTATTTTTGAAGGAAAAATATTCAAAGAATGGGCATTGGAGGACGCTGCCAGCAATTAAATTACTGGAAATATAATGATTAGAGGTTTATAATATACATGGTGAATGAGTTTCAACTTTCGAGGTGTGAAACACAAAAAAATAGACTGGTCCAATAAATCTCTCCTTGAACTTACAAAATCAGTTCTTCGTGACATTATCACATTCGAAGTAGTTCTCTACAGCATTCACACACTTCTGCTTTCGGTGCTGCCATTACTGGTAATAGTTCTTGCGAACGAGGTTTTCGGAAGGACCTCTAGAATATTCTCCATTTTTGCCTGAAGCCCTTCGAGAGAAGTAAAATATGTTCACTTAAAGTAAGATTTAACAGTAGGAAGTAAAGAAGTCGTATGGGGTCAAATCAGGTGAATAAGGAGGAGGTTTCTGGCCAGCAAAACAGTAATGTTTCTGCTGGCCAGAAACTGCTTGGCAAATAGGGCCGTTTTGAGCGGGTGTATTGTCTTGGTGCAACAGTCATCCATCACTCTTCAGTTCTGGGTTTCTTTTTCTTAATTTTGCTTGAAGTCATTTTAGTACTTCAATGTAATAGTGTTTGTTAACAGTCTGGTCACTGATTTGAGTGGGAATCCACACATTTTGGCAATCTTTTGGTCTATAATGGCTTAACTTGGGCACCTAGCACGTTCATCATCTCCCACACTGCCCCTTCCCCTGAAAACCGTTTATGCAATTCAAACACTTGTGCATGAGACAATTTCCTCTGCATGAGCCTCAATTAGTATTTGAAATGTTTTCGTGGCTGATGTCTTCAGTTTCCCAAGAAACTTGACGATGATTTGGCATTTTCCTGGCAGAATGCAGTTGCACACGCTCACTCAATGACACACTGCCAACTAGAAAGATCGGTTAAGACGAAAGTAACCGCATGGTCAGAGTTGGTGTGTGGGATGACATCACCAAAACAGTTGCTTCCAACTCCACTCTCATTACAAGCTACACAATTAGTCTCATTTTTTTGTGTCACACCTTGTATTTCTAAATCTTTTAGTTTCAAAAGATTTTATTCCGGTGTTGAAATTAGTAGATAAGCACAATTGACGAAGTTATTTTTCAGCCACACACACACATTGACTGCATCTTTACTAAGGAATCAGTTCAGAAGAAATTATATTCAGATCCCAACAATAATGTTACATTGGTTTCTATGGAACAGTGTTTCAATGAATTAAGAAGTAATTATGACTGTTTACACATTAAGATCCAGTGTGCTATGTTTTTAGAGGCAGAGATCTCTGCATTGGATTCACAAAGGACATAATATTAGAATATGTAACAAGTGCAATAAGTAGCTCTCAAGAACTGACACAAAATGCCTGTATACCGAAGACATTAGTAGAACTAGATCTTTTATGGTGTCTTGCAACTGTATACCCAGCAAGTCGCAATTCCTTTAACAATCTTACCAAATTGAAGAGTTAAGTGCACTGATTTTGAAAATTAATTTTATCAAAAGAGTAATGATGGTTGGTCAGTCGTGATTATGCAAATGAGTGTCATACGCTGCAATCGGACTTTACATCCATTGATGTTTAAATTTTGGGCTCTCATAAAGTACTAAGCGCTTTGCAATGGATTATTTTCTTTAGAGATGTAGTGTTACTTACAGTTATAAATGCCTTGTATCTATTCAGATTGCTGCATTTGGCTGTCATTCATCTGAAAATTATCATTTTGTGATGATAGATAACACATCCAACACATCCACCTTGCTATATAAAAATACTTATGCATATTTTTCTGTTTGTATTAAAAGTAATTTTCCAATAAATTCTAAAATTTGCTTTTTAAACTACTTATTAGAACAAACGAGATGAATCTAAATTTTTATGAATTTGTTCTTTATTTTCCAAAAGAATTTTGGAAGCACATTTTTATCTTCTATTTAGAATTTTAGTGCTTTAAAAGTCTAGTCACCATTTTATAAGGATTCCGTATTTAAAAATAAAATCTTTTAATGTGTTGAATAGTTATAAATCACAGATCAACTGCCTTTTCTCCTTCCATAAATTGCCTTTGGGGTGAGTATACATTACTGCTGTATTACTCAAATTATTATTGTTTTATTTCTGAGTTATTCTTACAATTACAATAAAAAATGAAAACGTATATTAATAAGTGGTAAGTCTATTTTAATTTACAATATATAACACATGTCTTCAATGACCATTTATAAAACTAAGATTTGATATACAAAGAATTACCAGCTGAATTGAAGAAACTGAAATCGTTACCGCCATTTGAATCGCTTAATTCAATTACCCTCAATCATAAATTTGGAACAGGTGCAGCGAAACGGAAAACCCGCAATTCACCATGTCCCAGGAGAAAGATTTGCAAAGGTAAAATGGGGAAGTCCAGTAAAGTAGAATTCGAATTTTGGTGCTATGGATGTGATTAACATTTCTGATTTAATTCGGTAATTTAGAGATGACAAGGTGGAAAATTATAATTCGCGATCCATTAATCCAAGGTCCAATTGAATTGACTGTTAAATTTTGCATTTCTTCGCAAAAATGAAATATGAAAATTAAATAATAATCATGCGTGATGATTGAATCATGAACAATCATGTGTTATATGTGAAAAGGTATGTTTTAAGAAAAAGAATATATGAATAAAAATCTATCGCCATGAGGATTGTAAAGGTAAGATACTTTAGGAAAGCCTTTTAAATATAAATTTAATCAAACGATTCTAAGTTGTGTATTTAGGACTTAATTGAGAACCATTGCTTCGATTGTTCAGAATAAAGTGAGAAATAGTATAAATGATAATTAAAATAAACACATCTTGAGATCATTTGTAAAGAATTTTAGAATGATTTGCAGCAGCAATTAGTTTCTTATGATCTTTGTATTGCATAAAGTAGAAGTAATTTTAATCAATTTAATTATTTATGTGTAATACAACTATAAGGAGCACACAAATAAATTCCCCCCATTTTGACAAAAGAGGGTATGAAAAGTATGTTAGGCTGAGATTTAAAGATGTAAAACGTCATATTGTAATGTTGGACATCTGGCAACACCATAACCTTGAACTATCAGGTATCAGAATCACATAACTTTTTTCGTGCGAAAATGTCACGTTTTGAGCAGAATAATCGTCATTTTCGGGAACTTTTGACTTTCTTCAGTAATTTGAAAAAAAATCTGCAGATTAAGTTTCTCGATTGCTTGAAGCAATATATGGTGATGTTTCTTTGAGTAAGAAATGTTGTGGTGAGTGGTGACAAAAACTTAAGAATGGTTGGTTTGACGTCGAAGACTAAGAACATGGTGGAAGATCATTGGTGAAATATTCGTGCCAAACACAAGAAGAACTTGTCTTTACATTAGGACATATTTTCACAAATTGTGGTGTGCCCCCCCCCCCCAAAGAGGGCGTGAAAATCCTTCGTTGGGGACGCGAGCATTCCGAAGAGTCGGAAATAAAAAAATATTAAAACAATTATTATCAATTTACTAAAACAAAGCAAAACAAAGTACATTCTGAACTGTAAAAAATAACATAACACTTATCATATTACTTAAAATATCTATTACTTAAAAGTTCCTTAAAATATATATTACTTAAGGTATCCGAGACTGCGTTCGGAACCATGATTTTGCAAAAGCGCATAAATGGATAATTTTCATGATATTTAGTGTCACTTAGATTAGAATACAATACATGTATAAAGTTGTTTTAAAGACACACATTTTGACAAAAAACATTTATTTAAATACAATAATTTGGCAAAAAATTAACTTAGAATAATCTTTTTTCAAAATGTTCTCCTTTTGTGAAAAATGCTTCTATTATAATAATATTTTGCCTGTATATAGCTGATACCTCTCTACAGAGGCTCAACTAGAATTCTTGAAATATATAACTTAGAAGTCGGTTTATCCATATTTTACGTCAACAGAGGGAAACAATTTTAAGAAAAGAACGCCAATAATTATTTTAATGGGTGGTAACTCTGAAAATAATGTGAATTTTTCAAAACTTCTAGTTGAGCCTCTGTAGAGAGGTCTGAGCTATATATAGACAAAATATTATTATAATAGAGGCATTTTTCACAAAAGGAGAACATTTTGAAAAAAGATTATTTTAAGTTAATTTTTTGCCAAATTATTGCATTTAAATAAATGTTTTTTGTCAAAATGTCCTTAAAATAATTTTATGCATGTATTCTAATCTAAGTGACACTAGATATCATGAAAATTATCCATTTATGCGCTTTTTTAAAATCACGGTTCCGAACGTAGTCGGATACCTTAAAAGTCACTTAAAATATCTGTTACTTAAAAGTTATTTAAGGCTACGCAGTACCCTACAAATTTAATAATTACCGATTTTTTTCTTTTTGCATTTTTACTATGGCGCATATCGTTGAGAAGCTTACCACCAAATTTCATATCTGTTATCAAATGAATTTTTAAGACCTTTGAAGTTTACTGAGCTATGTTTCTGGTTTCAGTTTCATTTTAAAGCATTTTTTCACTCTTAAATTGAATTAATTATAAGTAATTTTGAGCACAGTCAAGTCTTTTAGTGTGAAATATGTATTAATTCAAATTTTTATTATTAAAATTATTTCTGCTAGATTATGTTTTGAGTTTTTTGTGTGAGTTCTCATAATTAGTTAATTAAGATTGATTTCAAGGCGAATTTTGCTTTAAAAAATTGTGTGTACATAACTTAAAAGCTTTATCATTAATTTTTTCCTAATGAGAAAATGCCAAAAAGTTCTCAGGTTACTGTGGGAAACAATATTTCGAAGATATTGATTACTACTGAAAATGATGTGTTTAAAAATTAGTCTTCAGCTGATACTGCACAATTGGACTTCAAAATACAAGTATTCTAAATTCAAGCATTGCAAAAAAAAAAAAAAAAACTAAATATTTTCTTGATGTACCACAAACTACATTATACTAAACATATTGTAGTGCTATATTTTTGTATTTTAAAATCGTTCACAACAAGAGCTAAGACTTCCTAAACTGCCCTAATTTAAAACTGAAAAAAATTAAATTTTATGAACAAACCTGTGTGTGGCTGTTTTTAGCTCGAGTTAGTATCATTATTATTTTGAACATAACCGCTTTAATTTCAAAACTTTTATGAAAATATTAGGTTAATATTGATCTGAATAAACATTCGTCGTAACAAATGCTATCAATATTATACAAAAATGTACTTTGAATTAAAAATATTATTTTCAGTCATATTTCATTAAAATAGTGTTTTAATGTAGAACATACATTGGAAAAAAATATATTAAAAAATTAGAGCTTAAAGGGCATTATAAGTTTCTGTTTTATGCCTTTACAAACTTGAAATGTGTTTTTCTGAGACTTTTTCAATTTTAAAGGTATAAGTGGTTTTTAATCTCTAAAGGCTTTTCTTTTCTGTTCAAGATAGAGTCTTGAAATATTTTGTAAGCCAAACGTATGTTTTTTAGTAGTTAGTATGGATTTAGGACTGATATCTCTAGTTATTTTTTTTAAAAAAAATACTAAATTTATACTATTTTGAAAAAAATTGTGTTTTTTCCAGGTTTTCTTGAAAAATAATTATTAAAAATCAAAAAGAGAATAGGTTTTCAAATCCATGCTAACTTTTGTTTCCAATAATCTAAGAAACATAAATAACTTTAAATGACAAAAAAAATTCTAAAAAGTGAGCATTTTATAAAAATTTGGAAAAACTTCAAAACTTATTTTTTTAAAAAAAAATTGTAAAAAAAGGCTGTTTATATATATATAAACTGGGTTTTTACTTTCAAAATCAATGATCTCCTTTTTTTTTTCTTCTTTTTTTTTGAAAAGGGGTACTGTGTTGCCTTAAAATATCTGTTACTTAAAAGAAAGTATATAAAACTTAATACATATATGGATAATTTGAACGGTTGATAATTAAATTCGTGTTGTAGCTTGAGCGTTAAAGTACATTATTATTATTGCATTTAATTATGTGTCACTATATGAGGGGGGGATGCGATGAAAATTACGATTAAGAATTGGGTCCCCAATATTGAAAGTTTGAAAAAAAAAACTGCATTAGGAATAACTCAAGAAGCACTTTCAAATCTCTTATAAAAAGCTGGGAATTACTCAAAATCTAGGAAATTGGCTTACAAATGAGTTGAAGCAGAAAAACGTTCAATGCTGATTTGCACATGTAAAATGCTGCTTGCTAGAAATAAACCAAAACGTTTTCTGCATCATATAGCCACTGGAAATGACAAATGGATCCACAGCGAGAACTCCCAAAAGAGGACGTAACCACGGAAGCCGATTGGTATAGGTATCGGATCGTGGCTGGCCTTGTCATGAGTTCGAGCCCAGTACCACTAAAGACCCACCGTGTAAGGCAGCGATGCACGCTAAATCTGTCGAGAACTGAAACTTCCTCCCGTTGGTGTGGTGTGGTAGTTAGGAGATGGGGGCGCCAGCTCAGGTGTCGTCCACGTCACTTGATCATGGTTAAAAATTACGTGGTCCGTCGCCAAATGCCCCCGTGTAGCTGAACAGTGCGACGCTAATCTTCACTCACTCACCCAAAAGAGGATATCATGGGAACCAATGGTCAGGCTTTAACTGCCAAAAAATTTTGGAAAGAAAATCATGTTGTGTATTTGGTGAGATCAGCTCTCGCTAACGTTTATTATTATTTGCTCAAACCTAACGAAATAATTACTCCAAATGAACACTCAAGAAAATACGCGCCTTCTATTACTTCAAACAAGACAAAATTATTCTTCTGCATGATAATACTTGATAATATTTGACCACATGTTAAGGCACCGGCGAAAATCTCTCTCGCCGTTTCCACCGGACAGTGTTCCTTCCAATTATCCCTTGTTCCGATGAATGATACAAGGCCTTTATCGCTTTAAAGCAACGTTTATCAAACTGTGGAGCGTGCCCCCCTAGGGGGAAGTGATTACTGTATGAGGGGGGCGCGAGCATATTAAAAAGTCGAAAACAAAAGAATATTTTAAAAATTAATAATTTACTGTAACAAACAAAATGCATTCTGACATAATAAAAAATAAATACACATTTATACTGATTCAATACACTTATAAATGTATCAGTGTCTATACAATGTATTTTATAATTAATTTAACAATACTAAATTAAGAACAAGTTTGATAATTACCAGTCTATATTATGGGTCTATATTAAAACTTACCTTGATAATTCATACGGTTGCCCTTAAATGCCGAAGAAAAGTTACGCGATTCGCTTTCCAATACCACCATTTTCTAAGTAGATGCTCATATGTGAGTTTTTTTCAGGGGGAGGGTAGAAAAGGGATAAATAAACAAATCCTTCGCAAACACTGTCAAAGGCCTTTTATTGCATTCCAAAGCCTTCGGAATAATTTTATGGTCAGTAGTGAACAGAAAATATTGTACTTCGGAAAGACGTATAGATACGTCCAGAAAATTAATGCTTTGGCTGAGAGAGACGTTTATGTACGTTGGTGGCACTTAAGAGGCTAAAGTCGTATTGCAGCTTTAGTGTCAAATTATAGAATTATTGAATTCATGCATTGTGTTATTGTATGGAGGGAGGGTGCAATGAATATTATTATTGAATATTTGGTCGCGAATATTGAAAACTTTAGAAGCACTGCTTCAACGTATCGAAAACGTGCATCCATAACGGTATAAAAGCCACAGTAAGCAAGTGGTCAAAGCAACGGACTTGTGAATGACGTGTCATGAGTTTGAGCTTAGTACCGCTGAAGAGCTGCTGTGTAGTGGAGCGATGCTCGTTAAATCAGTCGAGAGCTCAAACGTCCTCCCGTTGGTGTGGTGGGGTGGTTAGGAGAGGGGGTGTCAATTCAGGTGTCATCTTTGTCGTTTGACCATGGTTTTAAATTACGAGGTCCGTCGCCAATAGTCCTCGAGTAGCTGAACAATGTGACGTTAAAATTCAGTCAGTCAGTCAGTCTCAGTCCCATAAGATATCTATATGCTACTACACACAGTGTTTCTCAAACTGTGGGGCGCGAGCATATCGAAAATAAAAGATTTAAAAAATAATTAATTTACTTATATATAAGAATGAATTAAAACAAAATACTTTCAGACATAATAAAAAATACACTTTTACTCTGATATAATTTATAGGCGATATATAAATCATCTCTCTCTCTCTCTCAAAAATAAAAACTTCTTCAATACCTAATTAGCTATCTTTGATCCAAAAACCAAATAAAAAAACTTTTATTTGATTTGCTGTCATCTCACGATGAGTGATTTTTACTACTCTTTCACAGAGAAAAAACAAATCCCAGACCCAGAATCGAAAAAATTTAGGAACATAAGAATTCATCACTGATTATTTTTGAAATAGTGCACATTATAGCTGTAATCTGTTTTTGCTGATAATGTGTTTGACCTTCGAAGTTATTGGTACAGTTAGTTATGACCCCTCTCTTGTGTGTTTGTTTCTCATTTAGGGAAGTTGTAAATAGTGTATTTCTCTGTTGCGCTTTTTTCCGTGCAAAAGAGTTTTATGATATTTGGAAAACCACGGAGAGCACTTTGAAGAAATTACTTGGTCAAGACTTATTTTTATGAGTATTCTAAAAGATATAAAGCATAATGAAAAACGTTTTACACAATTATTTTTAGCAGTAGCATTTATATATTATTATATTGAATTCATTTTTAACCCGGAAGTGGTCGCGCGGGACACACAGATCACAAAATCGTTAATTCTGGCAAAACTGTTTATTTGTTACCAAAGAAAAATTGAAAAGTTCATGAAAATAGGTAAGTTTACTTTCTCTTAGTTAAATTATTCACTGGAATCACTATTTGTACCGTGTACAATAAAATAATTATAAAAAAAAAAAAGATTGGGGTGACT
>BMAV01015515.1:0-263988 GCA_019973955.1 Trichonephila inaurata madagascariensis
CTATCCGATTTGTAAAATTTTTGGCATATCGGTGGATCATGGCGCGAAAGGCTATACATCTATGAATGGCTATGTTGCTGCAAATCAGTTGATACTGGAAAGGTGTTGCATGAATTATGTCTCCTGTCTACATGTAGAGACTTCAGACTATGCCAGAAACTTTGAATATGAGTCGTCACCACATATGTCGACAACTTCACAGGTTCTTCATCAAAAGGAAAATTGAAAGGGCTTCACGAATATTTCTTCGATCAAAAAAAAAGCAGACTTCAATACACTCAAATTTTAAAGGGGATGGTGACCCCAAAAGCTTTCTGAGTGTGAAGACATTATGGTAAACAGTTGCCCAAAAGTGGAGTGCTTTGGGCCCCATGTACAAAATGGGCTCGGTCTGAAAAACTGAAAATTAAAAACAAAAGGCTGTCTGGAAAAGGCAAATTAAACCGATAATTTTTCGACTTCAAAACTCCGGGAAGCCGCGCAATGTCGGTAACAAATCCCATGCAGAAACATGTAATTGCTGCGTTAAATCACTTGCATCAAGTGATAGAAACCGATGCATGGTCAATCCCCAATGGGAAAAGGGCGGGTTTATTTTCGCGAAGGTGGCAAATGGAAAAAAATTCCCAAAAAAATATGTTTTTTTATCAAATGATTTTTTAAAAAAAATTAAAAAGTATATTTAAAATTATCGACAAACAGATATTAAGTAATGTTTAAATGGCCCATAAAATCCAACAGGTTTTAATGGAATTTTGAAAATACAGAAAGGAAGTATTTGTTTCCTCAAAACAATTAAATTTGGGTCGTATGATGCTATTATACCTTCAATAAAGGGATTAAATTGTCTAAAGTTTTTAAAAAGATGAATATAGAAACCCGGGGGTGTTTACCTTCGGGGATATAAACATTAGATAAATGCAGAACCCGCGTGAATCAATTCATAATCGACCCCAAAACGAAACAAAAAAATTTTTTTAGAGCACTTGAAAGAAAAAAAATATTTTTAAAGTAAAAGTGGGGAGAATTATAAATCTGGTATTTTAATAAAAAAAAAAGTGTTTTTCTTGTAATTAGAATAATTTAATGCTATTTTTGTTTTTTTCCCAAAAAGAGTTTTTACATTTTTTTTACCCAAAACACAATATCTCAAAAGTTATGTTGAATGAAATAAAAATTTTTATATTATGTTTTTTAAAAACTTTTTGGGGGAAAAGACCTTTCTTAAGATTTTTTTGTTGAGTAGAAATTTTTTTTATTGCAATAAAGTGAAAATTTCAATAGTTTTAAAGAAAATTTCACTATAAACTCAAAAAACTAACTTCTCACATAATGGTTATTCAAAATAAGGGTCTATTCCTATATAAAGGGTTTATCTATATTATTCAATTTACAAAATGTCAATATATTTATTTTCTTTTCAGTTATTATGTTTTGCGAAAAGTCTTATTTTTGCTTATTTTTTTATAAAATATACCTTTGACAGTAAAAATGTACACTAACAAAACTTTTCTTGGGTGTTTTTCTAATTTTAGAGACCCATAAGGTCATAAAATATACATTTACAGGCAAAATTCAGGTTAAATCAAAAAATTTTCGTCGAAGGTGTTCTGTTATCTTCAATGCGACGGTGGACTGCTGTTTTGCGTTTTCAGCATGTGATTGCATCTGGTGGCTCACATATTGAGCACATCATGTGATAATTTCATTGAATAAATAATGGTTTAATTGTTTTCCAAGGCGTCTTTATGGATTGTTTAGTTTATGATCTTAATTTATCTTAATTTTTGATTACATGATACTGTAAAAATTTAATTATTGAAGCGAATTGTATTGAATTTTGATAAACTGTAAGGGGTTTTGTATATTATTTATATGCCTCTTAGAAAATGTCATTGTACTCTATATATCGGTTTTGGAAGTTGTATATGCCCCCGGTAAGCGTTGAAATACGGTACAGTGTCATCTATCGGGAGAAAATTGCGATTTTCTTTTTTTATATATTTGATTTGCGTTTGTTCTGAAACGCGTAGAAACCAAATTTCACTGGAATATTCCCAGTGGTTTTCTTTTTAGCATCCCTTGAACACTCGCAGTTTAATTATGGCCACAATGTATTTAATGCTCTTATTTTTTTTTCTGTATGTTAGTTAAGACCTTAGAAAATGATTCGACTATTTACTTTACGTGAACAACGTATATAATTTTTTTTAATTTTGTAGTTGAATAACTTTGTGGTACTTATACGTATAAGTACTGACAGCACACTGGGTGTTAGAGTAAGAACTTTGTTTTTTTTCGTTCGTGTAGCTTATTGTTGTTTTTTGTTGTCTTTAATCACTACAGTGCAACAGAGCAGCTGTCGCCAAATTTTTTTACCTCACGGACCATTAAATTTATATTTCAAATCCCGAGGGCCACTAAAAGGATTTTTTAAGTGTTAGATATATTTATAAAAACTGTGATCTAAGAACACATAAAATGTACCTAGTTAATAAAATGAAGCTATTAATTGTAACCAAATTATGAATGCTTAATTAATAAACCATGATAAAATAAACAAAAAAAAAATAATTAAAAACTGTAAAAACAAAACAATTCAAAAATGGCTTAAGTATATCAAACTTTTAGCGTTATCCATTCCTAATATTAAATAAGATTATGTATATTTTGATCCAATGTTGTTACTGCAAGACGCGCGGAGAATTACATTTACTTGAAGATGAAACGGTACCATGTTTTGATGGCTGTGACAGAAGAAAAACCTTTCACACATCAATAAGTTGTGGATAATTGAATCATTTTCAACGTCTCTTCTTTAAGAAAAGGGTATTCACTTTTTATGGAAAACCAAAACTGAGATCTTGATAGGATGAATAAAATTTAAATTTGGGGTTTCGTTGGACGATAGGTCGATGAGGCTTTCTTTCAGATGTAGGCTTAAATTATTATCCTGAATTTTCGCTGCACACGGATCTATTATCCACACCATATCTGGTATCTTCATTCTTTGGGTAATAACGAACAAAAAGATTCTGCAAATGATTCCAAGTGCTTTTTAACCAGTGTTACTACTGTGGCTGGTTAACGTCACTTTCCTTCATGCATTCATAAAAATTAGAAAACATTAGCAGATTGTCTTCAACCAGACGCGCGCGTTTGGCACCGTAATATTTTGTTTTGAAACGCATTCATTTTACTTTGTAATGTGAACACGTCTTTAAGTTATCCTTTCAAGGATATGTTTAGTTCATTTAACAGGGGAAAAACCATCTGCAGAGTATGCACAAGCTTTGCTAACCATTCATTGTCGGACAAGAATTTTTGCAATTTCGGATTATTTGATTCCTGGAAAAATAATTTGACTTCTTCCCGCAAGGCGAATAGTCGGATCAGTATTTTGCCCTTCGACAACCATCTCACTTCAGCAGGATACTCAAAACCCATTTCTTCAAAAAGTGCATCAAATATTTGAGAACTGAGTGCGTTGTGTCGAATTTCCTTTATAATTTCAATGACATTTGATAATACTTCGTGCAGTTCTGAGGACATTTTTTTTGCTGCAGTTATCGATGTATAATGCAATGTGTAGATGAAAAGTCTGGGTGGCTAACATTCTTCACCTTTACAACAATTTCTGAGTGATGTCCAGTCATATTTTCGGCCCCGTCTGTGCAAAGCCCAATACATTTTTTTTTTGTCAATTTCATGTCCTGGAAATAACTATTAAGAGCATAAAAAATCTCAGAACTGGTTATTCTACCCGGCAAATTAATCGAATAAAATGATTCTTAATATATTCAAACCTTATAAGACAAAGAAGGAGTGCTTTGTAATGTCCGAAGATTCGTCAAGTTGTATTGAATAAATTGATGAATTTTTCACCATTTTTATTATCTGATTTTCAATGTTTTTGGCCATATCTTCGATTCTGCCCTTGATAGTTTTAGCAGACATAAGAATTACTTTCAATTTCTGGACAGTCTGCATTCCCAAAATCTGTTCGCAGTGTGACGACGTGAATAGATAACAAACACAGAAAAATCGTCACAGTCTCATTTTAAATTTAAAACAGTATTTATTTGCTTCATAGGTTACTAAATATGAAGTAATAAAGTCCAATAAATATGCCAAGCCGGTGCAGTCAGTCTATCTCACGGGAGTTCAATCCTTTTCCCGAAAGGCACTAGCTCATCTCTCAACGCCACCGGCATTCATCCTTTTTCATTTCTTTCCGTTCCTCTCCAATCCCTTTTCTTTCAGGGCTCCTCTCCAGTTTTTCTCATCCAGGGCTCTATCCCCCGTATCCTAAAAAAAAACATCTTTCAAACACCAGGGGAGGGTCCACAACCCGCCCCTCGTCTCTTCTCATTGGCAGGGCATAAAAGTCTGCCCTCGTCCCCGGGCCACATTCGTGTACCATTTGTGCGGCAAACACAAATACATTCCTGGTCCGTCTGGAAACTAAGAGCGCTATAATTCTTATCTAACTTCTGAACACCCTTATTCATCACACCACCTGGGTTCTATAATCCCATTCTCTCGACACCTGCCATGGCGACCTTGTTCTTTTCAGACAGGCTTCGCCTATTGTCAATGGGGTACCGGCTCTCTTTGACCATTATAATCTCCTAGATCGGGTGTTCGGCGTTTTCCCGAGGTCAGACAATAAACAATGACCTCACGGCTACGTGCACCTGCCACTCCACATGCACTTGTCACTCACACCTGTTCGGACCATAAAACTTAGAATGAATGGAGGGTGAGGTTCACCCCAATCGAAGACGTCACAACAGTCTTTTAACATACAAGGCTTAATTAATTCTTCTCTAATCATGAACGGCTTTTAGCATTTTGTGATCTGATTTGCCATGAGACAGGAAGCATTTAGTAATGATTTATCTTCCATGATCATTTTTCTTAAAGAAGTAACTTACTTTTGCATATTTCCATGTGTTCTATTAAAATATTCTAGAGATTTTTTTTTTTGCTAAATCCGGGTGTTTTGAATTTAAGTGTCTTTCAAGTTTGGAAGGTTTTAATGCATCGTTAGGTAAGCTTTCAGAACATACAACACAGAGAAACCGTGGATCCAGCTCATTGTCTTCAATGAATCCAAATTTTAAGTAGTAGAAATGTGTGATATTCTCTTGATATTTTGCGCATTTTCTTCTTTCCACCTCCCGTCCCAACATTTTTCCTAATAGTGCCTGATGTAACTGTGGAGGGTCTGATTTATATATTGATCAGTTCATGGTTAAGTGAAATACCATTAATGTTATTATTATCATTTTCAATACTTTTTGACTTACTAAAGAAATGCAAAATATTCTTTTGCGCTTTTCCACTCATTATGGATTTAATTTATTTGAATCTAAAATAAAAAGATAATAAATTTAGAAATGTTAAGCTAACTTTATCCCAATAGATATCAAATAAAGGAAACTATGCTCATGCTTAAGATTTAAGATTATACCAGTTTTAAAAAAACCCAATATACAAATGAAAATACACAAAAACTTCTTTAATAACCCAACTTACGTAATGAATTTATTTTTTATTGAAATCACAATTTGTGTTCGTATGCCTACCTTTAAATGCTTCAACACATGCGACCCCTATAGGAGAGTGAAACGTTAGAAGAGTGCGGAACGAGCCGAGACACAAAACAAGGCAGCTACAGCAGTATGACTTATTTACTGTGGCATTATTCTATGAAGCAGCGTTTTTAAAACTTTTCACGTATTGCTATGAATTAAATTATGTTTCACAATGCATCTTAAAATATAATTTAACGTGATGAGTAATTATATTCTACACCTTTCTGGGGACTAGCGAAATTTTCTCGTGGACCACCACATTGTCAACCTCTGTACCATGGGATTTAGGTGCTGCTGTTGCATTTCCATTAGATGTCGCTACCTGCCTTCCTGTGCCCTGAATGTTGTTAACGGATCTCACTAGTTTCTTGCAAAACTATTCGTTGAAGCAGCCGCTGGATGTGTCTATTCTCCTGGCGGCGGCAAATTTTCGTTATCTGGATTTACCAGTATATCGTGACACGTGCGGAGCATCATAAATCTTCCTTTGGATGTAAAAGTTAGGCTTGATTGTACTCCGTAATAATTATCTAATTTTGTTTGAACCATTGTGTACCATTGTTCCGAACCTGATCATGAATGTAGTAGAAAACTTGAAAAGCAAAATTCATGAGTTGCTAGGGGTAGTTGACTTGACGCTTTCTCGGAGCAACTGGGCTGTGTCAGCAGCCCTCAATCCCCTATCAAAATGAGGGGGTGGCGCTGTGTTTGGCGGATGGTTTGGAGGCGTGGTTTGGGAAAAAACAAAAAGTGGGGAGAAAAAACTTTGGCTTCCTGGATGGAGCATTTTCATTGGATGCGCTAGGGATACTTGAACAAAATCAATGATTAAAAATATTTTTTTTCTGCTGGTAAGAACAATTCAATGGAACCACCTGAACTAACAATTTTGTCTTTGGATCTTTTTACTCGTCACAGGCCCCCGGTTTAAACCTCCCCACCCAATAATATTAGCAAATAAAGAAAAATGTTGATTTCTTAGAACACATTTAATTTTTATCATTTTTCCCCTAAGCAGCAACTTTTTTTCCCCCCTTCTACCTCTTTTTTTTTAAAATTTGGACTACTACCATCATCTTGGCTTTTTTAATTCCATATTATTCTTAAGATGTTTGATAATTCTAAAGAAAAATTTTTTTTACTCTGGTTGATTTTCGTGCGATTCTGAATTATCCATAATTTTTGGGACATGAATTAAGTAATGTGGAAGGGTAAAATAGTCACAGTAATACGGAATAAGTCAAAATGGCGATTTCTCAGTCACTCTCGCACCTAAAGAAGTTTCACTTCAAACAAAGTTTACTATGAAGTATTACAAAAAAACGCGAGGGATCGGTCGCGGGGATTTGGTTCCAGACTCATTTAATTGTTTGAAGAAGCTGACTTATGCCATTTTAACCATTTTTTCATCTACCTATGCCTGCAAGTCATTATTTTCAGAGACGAATGACATAAAGACTCCCTCAGAAACTGTTTGTCAGATGACCAATTCAGCATGCATTCTGCTAAAAGTAACATCTTACAGTCCTAATATAAGTTATTTGTCATCTAATCTGCCACAACAGAAGTCACACTATTACTTTAATTTGAATTAGATGTTTTACTAAAACATTTACAACTTCATACAAAAAGTATAAAATAAAAAGGGGGAAAAAAAAGAGTAAATAAAAAGTTTGAGTTGTTAGTATTTAGTTTTTTTTTCCCCAAAAAATCAAATAGTTTTGAAGGCAATAACTCTTAAAAATTTCTTGGGAAAAAACAGCATGTTGATAAAAAATTCCCACCCTCCCAGATTTGTCGTTGAAGTCACATAGAACATCTCTGAGGTATGTATACAAAATTTTGAAGTTCCATCTTTATTTTGCTTAAATCGTATCGATAAGTTGTTTTGCATTAAATAGTTAAAGTCGTTTGTAACCGCTATATTCATCTTGACTTACCCCGTACTACTATGACTATTTTATCCTGCCACATTACTTAACTCATGTCACTAAATTAAGAATAATTCAGAATCGCGCGAAAATCGAACTTGAACTATCATTATCTTGTAGAACTATCACACACATCTCCAAGAATAATATGCAAATTACAGGAAGCCACCAGATGATGCTGATAGTACGTCCCAATTTGAACAAAGGGGGAAAAAAGGGGAAAGGGGGAAAAGTGAAAACCTTTAATAGGGGGTTTTAAAATTTATATTATAAATCTTCCCCGAAGAAGATGTGGTATCAAGTTAAGACTTGTATATGAAACTTAAACTTTCAGGTTAGAAAGAGGTTAGACTGTAACTTGTGTGATCTTTGTAAGGGGCGTGGGTACCGTTTGATTATTTTAATATTAAAGTTGACGGTTTCAATTGGGAAAAAATGATTGTCGCTAAAAATTTGAAGTTTTTGCCCAAGTAAGGTCTGATTATTTAAAATCTTCTCGTCTCCTCGTCTTTTTCCTTTTTTATTTGGGGTGCATCTATAACTTAGTTAATTGAATTTTTTGTTGCTTAGGAAAAAATTAAAGTTATTTTGAATATGGCTTCTTTTTTAAATCCCCCCACATTAATGGCAGGCGACCATTAAAACGGGGAAACATTGAAAAAGAATTTTTCAGGGATATCCGTATGGAATGGCCCAATATTCTCACCGAATTTGAATCCGATGGCCCAATGTTGGGCCCTTTTGGGACGGTTGATCATCCCTTCTCCTCCTTGTCCCGGATTTTTTGAGCAGCATTTCTTGTTAAAAGGCGTAATCTTCTCCAAGATCTGCTCGATTATTTGGTATTCAACATACCTATAGGTTATAATCGTTGGGGCTGTGTTTTAAACCCAAACCTTCATCAGTGGCTCGACACCCCGGGGGGGCTTTTAAAAAAGCCTTTTCAGTCTGCTTTTTTTTTTTGCTAGTGTTCCCCAATTTTTGTTCTCAAAACGTGGAATTTTTTTTTCTGGAATCAATCCATCAAAAATTTGGCCGGGTTTTTTCGTTCAATGGTTGGGCAAAAAAGTTTTTTAATGGTGGGGTTTTTTCATCTTTTTTGAAAAAGCCTGCCCATTTAATTCTTTTGTTTTTTTGATGGGTTAACAATGTCAGATTCTTTATATGATTGATAGAGCTCAAAATTTTTGATTTTTTCCCACCACGTTCTATTACTCCAAAAATAAATCTTAAAATCTTCCTTTTGTAAATACTTATCATGTTCTCATCTGTTCGAGACATGAACCAAGTTTCACAGCATAAGTTAATACTGATCTTAAATGACTTTTACACAATAGAACCTTTTTTTTCGTTAAATTCATTTATATGTTTTCGTATTCCATTAAGACATTTATTAGCCATATAATTCTCTTTTTTGGGTTTCAGTTGTACAATCGTTTTATTCTAATTTCCCAATCTAAATAAGTGAAACTTTAACAACTTCAAAGTTATACTCTTCACTTTTAAAGTGGGAATTGTTAAAACATGATTTGGTACAATGCATTTATTTGATCTTATTCTCATTGGTTTTTAGTCCCATCCTGAGGGACTCTTTCCCTAAACATAAGAAGGCTTGATCCTATCAACCATGTATTATTAAGTTTTGGTAAAAGTGGTATTTTTTATAATTGCACCAGGGAACAAAAATCGTAATTTTTATAAATGGTATCTTACACACACTTGTTCTTTATCTTTTGTTAAAAAATAGGCTTTATGAATAAGTGTAGTTTGTTTTGTTACTGAACCATTATTTGCCAGAACTCATATTATACCTTGATACCAAGGTGGGCATTAAGTCGATCGCGATCGACCGGTGAACCGCCAAGACATTTTAGAGTGGCCGCCTTCACATAAAACGTTAGACGCACCCACTAAAAGAGACACAGGTGGTCATCAAGATAATGAAAACACCCATGAATGAAACTGCAACCCAAATTTGAGAGCAGTTTTCAAGAATTTACTAGACTAGAATCAAAAGTTGCATTCATGGGTTACCCCCCCCTTTTGGGCAATGTTGATGAAAAAAAATATAACTAAAAATATTTACATGATCTCGAGAAAAACCAATTTTTTTTTCTCCTTAAAAAGGGCATAATTTGTAAAAAAAAACCTTTTGGAATCTAATAGACGAAGTAAAAAGTACCCCACAAAATTTTTAAAAAAATTCAATTCTTTTTAACATCTTCCTTTCACTCTATCTATCTGTGGGGTCTCTTTTTTGGAACGAAATAATTAAGCCAACATATCTTTTTCCATTTCACAGACGACCCTTCAAAACCCAGTGCAAGATTAGCGGTTACTAATTATATACCGAGGTATTAAAGATTGGGTGGATAATATGAAGACTAAATCTTCACGGACTTTAACTAAAAGAACAAATTTTTAAAATTAAGAAAATTTTTGTTTTACTTATGTGTTTGAATTATTTGAAAATAAATCATTTAATAAAATTTTACGGGTATAATTTTTTTTGGCTTTTTGGGTTTTTCCTTTGTTTTTCCATTATTTTTTCTACTGTAGTTATGTACACACATTCTGTGTTTATTATTGTTAAAATTTAAATATTGTTGAGCTTTTTTTTTTTTTTTTTTTTAAAAAACACCTCCCGTAAATTGGTGGATCGCAACATCTTGAAAAAATTAAAAGTAGCCCCCATAAAAAAAGTGGGCCCCTTTCCCCTGGTCAAAAGGGAAAAAGAAGCCCAGTGACTGAATTTTAGTGTATCGCGCTTCCACGCTACAGGTCCCGGGCAGGTCAAGGTTGACTCAGCCTTTCATCCCTACTGCAGTGGGTCGGTAAATACGTACCAAGCTTGCTTGGGGACTTACAGGGAGTCTCACTTCGGACTGACCACCTGATCGGGACCTCTGCTCGTGCACCTCAGCGCCCAGTGGTCACGTATTCTGGGATGGGCGCAGTAAGCCCTGACCCTCATGGGTTGTTTCGCCACTGAGTTTGAGTTATATATATATGTATACATTGTTATGCTACCTTTTTGGTGCCGTCACGCACCAGTGGTCATCGCGGCGTTGCGAAAGGTAGGCGCCCTTCCGCAAATGGGAATTCACTTTCTTTCAATGGCATTTTTTAGATGGTGGAATCGTCTATAAAAACCATCGAGACAAAAAAATAAAAATCATGTTTCCATCCAAATACAGCCCGGTTCCTCTTAACACGCTTTTATAAATTCCGCTTGTATGTAACGGAATCTTTGAACTCAATTTTCACCCACTTGAAAAGTTCAGATTAATTCGACATTTTACACACTTGTCAAAAACCGATGACAATACAATAATTTAATATTTTTGTTCCATTGTCCTGAACAGGATGATGAGGAATAACAATTTCCAGATTTGGCGAATAATTCCATATACCACTGCCAGATTTGGCGACGTGTTGCGTAAATCATTCTTAGATTTGGTGACTAATTCCATATACCACTTCCAGATTTGTAGACTTATTGCATAAGCCATTCTAAGATTTGGCGACTAATTACATATGCCATTTCCAGATTTAGCGACTAAAAGATTGAGGTGCAACCCCAAAAGAGCGAATAGGCTTGTGGTTAATACAAATAAAACAAACAAACAAAGTGTTTTTTATTTGAGGACGGTGAGGGTGGGTGCGTCTCAACAATGTCTTACCATGATATAAACAATTGTCTAGTTTTTCTGAAAATGGAAATTAAAAAAAAAGACTCGTGCATGTGAAAAAAAATAAATTTATGTTCTAACTGCTAAATTCTTTTCATGTTTTTATAAAGAAATACGCGTTTAGAAGTGATGATGCGAATTAACATTATGGAATACGTTTACAAGGTGATAATACGATTCGCATTTAACATTTCTTCTTAACACACTTTTATTAGTTTGACCTGTATCTATAGAGACGGAACCTTTGAAATATAACCATATAGGGACTCATCGGAGAGAATAAATACTCTTCATACTCGTTTATTAATATCCATTAAAGAGCAAGACCAATTGGATAATTTTCTCCAAATATCAAACTCAAGGATAAATTCACCAATGAATAAATGATAGTTTAAAAAACTGAAAAAACACGCTTTTATTATAGATCTAACTAAAAAATGAAAAATATATATATATAAATTATATTTTAAAAAAAAAAAAAAACTAGCTTTTGTAGTGAATCGAATTAAAGAGTAAAAAATAATTCTCAATATAAGAATAAAATGATGAACGAGAAAATTAATTTCATTGTGGTAAAAGCGTGGGGTGCTTTGTATTACATTGTTACACTAACTCTGCATTTCGGAAGAGAACTAGTAAGAAATTATAACACTTAAAACAAAGTACCCCACGCTTTTAATTTTTGTGTTAAATTATTATTATTATTATTACTTTTTAGTTCGATTCACTATAAAAGCGTGTATTTTTTAATTATATTTAAACTGTAATTTTTCCAATGATAATAATGGTGGAGAAAACTAGACAAAGAAATAAAAACATCGAGCATTCTTTGAAATTAGACACACGAGAAGTTCGAATATAATTATGATTTTATTCAGAATTTTGGGATATTTTTATATATATATATCGCGGTTCTTTCTCTTCTAATCTTTTCCCAACAACTTGAGTCCCATGTAGCCTAATGGTTACGGCCATGAACACGTGACCCTCGTCTCACGTCTTCTCGTTACTTCACTGAATTTCAATAAAACAAGGTTTGTCACAATAGCCTTCGAGCAGCTTTATTAATGTGATGATAATTAACATCCATTCACCTGTGGCGACACCTTTCTTTTGCCACTTTGTGTATGGTTTAATTTACATATAGATGGCGTTACCATTCATCTACCACCTTGTCTGAAGGATCATCCATATAGGTGGCGCTACCAATCATTTGCCACCTTGTGTAAAGAATCATGTATATAGATGATGCTGCTATTAATAAAAGGAAATTTATATACTAATTTATTAACAACTTACCACTATATATATTAATATTAAATTTATATATTTTATCTGTAAGTTAACACTTTATCTGTTGTTATCTACCTTGCTTATGTATAAAATGATCGTAAGGTCATTTAAAGTCTTTAAACGAAATATTTTGCCAGGATATCCATTCGTAAGGTATCCGACTACTTGCGACACTTTTTTTTTTTTAAAAAAATGAAGAGTGTTTTGTGGTTATTAGATTCATTTAGTTTGTTTTCAGAAAAAAAGGCTAAAATTAAGAGAAAAATTATTTCTACTAAAAAGGGGTAAAAATTACATGAAGACGTTCTGTAGAAATAGTACATGAACAAATTCTCAATTTTTATGTATTACTTTACTATTTCTTTTTGAAATGACCTTCAGGATAAGAGATATTTTCATTTTTACGAAAAGTAGATCAATAAATCTTTGCTATTATATGAAATTTCTTAAAAGAAGTGATTATATTTACATAAAGAACTGTAAATTTTGTAATAAAACAGTGGTTGATAAATCTGACGGTTATAACACTTCTACTGCTATACAGAGCATACACAAAAAATTTCAGCACATCATTTAAAAGAATTTTTGAACAATTGCTGTCCCCGTTTGAGATTTTCGGGAAAACACACACACACATTTCGAGAAAAACGCATTTTAAAGTTTGACATCTTATGTAAAGTTACGGCATTTGCTTTTACTCAGACACTTGTAGTTTTTGTTCTAGAGAATGGAAAATAAAAAACTTGGTATTTTTTATAAAGCTAATCAGATGGCTTATAAAATAAAATAATTTGTGGATTTTTTAAAAAAATCATGATTTTAGGGTAGTAGTTTTTGTTCTAGAGAATGGAAAATAAAAAACTTGGTATTTTTTATAAAGCTAATCAGATGGCTTATAAAATAAAATAATTTGTGGATTTTTTAAAAAAAATCATGATTTTAGGGTAGTTAGGTGCCTTAACGAGTGAAATTGAGTCCTCGAATTTCTCGCAACCGATTCTGACTGCATTTTATCAGTTTTGAACAGCTTATAGTGCTATGATGTGTCTGTACGCTTTATTTCGTTGCTTTTAGGCAAAATCTAGCCATTGTCTTTATGTCAACGTTTTTATACATTTTGGATTATCAAAAGTACCACGTGACTACTGATTACTTCGGCATTAGGATAACCTTGAAGTGAATTGTGTCAGTAACAGATGCCTTTCAGTTTTATTAATGTTTGCACAAGGAGAATGATAAGTTATTTCATCTGCTTTTCCTTATTATTTATCAATTACTCATCCGCAATAGGGAAGAAATGTATTTTTCGAGGGATTTTAGCTATTTATGATAAATTAATTTATAAAATAACATTGAAATGGGTTATTTTTCACTTTAACGATGTCTATCATTTGTTATTTCATTTAATAACTGGTTATTTCACAGAATAACTAGGTAAGGTATGAAATTTTTCATCTGTTATGTTCTTTAACTGACTTGCCTAGTTATTTCAAGAAATACTTAATATTCTATAAAATAACTGAATATATACTTTAACGGTAAAATATACATTGATAAACTAAGTAAATGAATTTGAATCTCGGGGAGGTTTCTAATTACTGAGCATGTGGAGCATTCCTCCGCGTAGGGTGACTTGAGTGCAACCGACCTTATATGCTCCTGTTGCAGCTAAATATACTATGGCAGCGGTCGCCAAACTTTTTGACCTCACGGAGCAGTAAATCCATAATTTAAATCCTGAGGACCACTAATAGGGCTTTTTAAGTGCTAACTATATATGTAAGAAGAACATATAAAATGTACAAGTATAAAGAACATATAAAATGTACCTAAACTAATTTTATCCCAATAAATATCAAATAAAGGAAACTATGCTCTTGGTTAAGAGAGAGATTTAGGATCATACCTGTCTTAAGAAAACACCATTATACAAAAGAAAATACTCAAAAACTTCCTTAATAGTCCAACTATAATGTATTGAATATTGAACTTAATATGTCCTTAAGCCCACCTTCAAATGTTCAACTGATACACTTATGCGACATACAATACAGTGAAACATTAGAAGAGTGCGAAACGAGGTAAAATCTGTAGCTAAAACAACGCAGCTGCAGCAGTACTACTTATTTACCTTGGCGTTATCCTATGAAGTAGCGTTTTTCAAACTTTTCACGTATTGCTATGAATTGAATTATGTTTCACAATGCATCTTAAAACAAAACGTGATGAGTAATTATATTCTACGTCTTTCTGGGGATCAGCGAAATTATCTCGTGGACCACCACATTGGCGACTTCTGCAATAGAGTTATGCCTTTCTTAGCATTTCTTTTTGCTTAACTTATTTATTTTGTTGTTTTTTTATTCTTTTATTTTAACGTTTTCAAAAAAATTTGAGCTTTGAATTTGAGTTTGTTTTTTCACCACACAATTAAATGAAATATCTATAATTTATTCAAAAATTGGCGAAATTTTATTTTCCTTATTTGTAACTGAGATTTAACCATAATAGGAGGTTTTCAAGGTGCTATAATTATTATTTTCCTTTTTTTAGAATGTCTAGAAAAAAGAAGCTCAGTTTTCGAGAAGCTTTGGATTTATTACAAAACCTATCATGTGAAAGCAGTGATGCACTAACTGATGGTTTTTCAGATGAAGAAGTCCCAACAAATAATCTGCTGCAATTTTCGTTAGATTCTTAAAATGGCGATCAGGAGACTGAACAATACTCAAGGAACAGTAGTTCATGTTCAGAAAATACAGTATTTCCTACCCCCAGGAGGCACTGCTTTGAGAAACATTCAGTTGAAATAGAATGAAAAGAGAAAAACAGTTTTTAATATCAAATTAATTTTAAGTGTAAAACCTGCTTTTATGTCTAAAAAAGTAAATAAATTTTAAAAATTTAATAATTTTTTAAAATAAATATTTTGTGCTGTAAAATACTACGGTTATGCAGCATTTTTAAGAGTTAAAACACCGTTAAAAAAGCCATTCGGTCTTTTTGTAAGATGAGAATATTTTAGATCTTTGTGTACTGATGGTACAACTTTAAAGTATCAATTTAATTAATTAACTCTAACGGATTAAATTTCCCAGATTTTCACGTATCTTCACGTCACAGGGATATGGATCTGCAACAGATCCTCCATCCCCTATCTGATAAGTATTTGGCGCAGACAAGTGGAAAACCTGAGTGGGAAAAACACAAAGTTCACTGAGTCAGTTTAAGTGACCTGATTGGCTGGTAGGGTAACGCAGGCGAACGACGTCCCAGTTTGGGGGTAGTAATCTTCTGATTTCGGCGGGAAAAAAGTCCTGAGAATTTTGACAGTCAACTGGGAGCTGTAGTTGTAACGAATTATAAACTAAGCAAATGTCCATTATATCGAAGCGAAATGAGTGTGTATCCGTGCGAATTAGTTACAGTCCACAATAAGTTGTTCCATGAGATAATTTGAGAATAGTAATGTTTAATTAGAAACGAATTACACACTAACGATAAGTACAATTTCGATACAGAGGGGCGCACAGCAGCGCCCTCGCGTGGCCAATATTTCGGCACAGTAGTGTAAGCACTGTCACTGGTTGATAGCAATAAGTGAAAAAGCTCTCTAATGGCTGCCCTGAAGTCCCCTGAAGAGATTGCTTGTGCCTGGTGGGTGCAGCGATGAGAAAAATTTTAAAAGTTAAGAATTACAAAAATTAAAGATAAAAATATGGAGTAAAAATTTTAGAATGAATAGTTTGCATTTTCACCACCGGTGATTGCGAAGCAATAATTTTAAGGGGTATTATAAGAATCCAGGAGTATTCTCCTGGGTCTCTTAGTTTTGTCATTTAAGTGGTAATTTTGAATGTCTATTAAATTTAGATTATTGGTATTGGGGAGATTATTAAAAAATTTGTGATTGCAAGAGTCTGAATAAGTTTTTAAAAGGTTTAATATCAAGGGCTTTATAGAAATAGGAGTTTCTGGTGTATCTACCAGCTCTAGTTATATTTCTAAAGAATGAATTTTGCGAGACTACAAGAATTTTAATATTTGTATTTGCTGCGTAACCCCACACAGGGCAAGCATAATTTAAAATGGGACGCAAAACAGCAGTGTAGAGAAGTACCTTGTTGTTCAGAGTCATTAGAATTCCAGTGGATCTGTCTCTCTGAAATCCAGCGGTAGTTTTTTTCGTGAGTCTGAGGAGGGGATGACAAGTAGAGAGATGTTTAGTGAAGCCATATTGGTTTGGGTTAATTATGTTAGTATCAGAAATATATGAGTTAATTCTATTGAGAATGATATGCTCTGTAATTTTACTTAAGGTTAGAAGTAAAGAAATTGACTTATAATTTTGAGGGTGATGAATGTTTCTACCGGGCTTTTTAATGGGGAAAATAATGGCAGTTTTCCTGTTGTTAGGAAAGTGCCTAAGGAAGAGAATTTTGTTGATAAGATAGGTTAGAATAATGATTGTTTTAGTGGTGAAATTTTTGATCATTTTATTGGTAATATTGTCTATTCCTGTGGTGACTTGTTGATTTTTAGCTTACTTATGTAATTAGAAATTTCATCTGGATTAGTAGGAGTGGAGGGGAAGGGAGAAAAAGTTTTCCAGGGCATTAGTGACGTCAGAGTCAATTGAAGTCTTGAAGTTACTTGGTCTGTCATTTTCTGTGAAATTGTCTTTAAGAGTGTTATCTATGTGAGGTTTGCTTTTTGGTCGTCGGTAATAGCGACGCCAGAAGCAGTGTTTAAAGCAGGAATATCTGTGCGTTTTCTTTTAGAAATTTTATTCATGTTCCAAAGGTTATTATCCTGTGTGTAAATTTCCCAAAGTTGAGTATTTTGTTTATGTATATTCCTTAATTTTCAATGTAGTGATTCAAAAAAAAAAAAATATTGCACGAAAAAAATGCAGTAAACGCGGTAGTAAAGGGTTAATAGATGAGTAATCGCTAACACAAATAATTAATGGAATGTTAATTAATTCACTTTCTGGACATACAATATAATGGTGCAAACTAATAAGTGCTATGTAAATAAACTTATCTCAAAAACGAAGTACTTAATGCCAGGCACATAAGCCACTTACTTTAAGAAATTGAATCTGTCGATAAGTTGCTCCTGTTCTTCATTCCATGTGTTTTTCCACAAATGCAAAAAGGTGCATTTTCCATTAGAAAACTAACCATTAGCTAAAAGACATTGTGTTAGCTAACGAGTATAAAATTATCTCGTGGAACCCAAGATAGTTAGCAATAAAATATTTACAATCTAGTAGGAAGTATAAGAATAAAGATAAAACGTTTAAAATGTGTTGCAAAATAAAATTATATATAAATAAAATTTTCACTTTTAATGAATGGGATGAGCTTTTAAATACATGTAACTATGCAAACTTCATAGAGAACGTGATTCCATTTCGAATACATATTTATTTCTTTTCGATTTTTTCATTGTGACTCGTGGAACCCCCGAGTATGCCCTGTGGAACCCCAGAGATCCATAGAACACCATTTGAAGACCTCTGCTATATGCCAACAGGCAACAGTGAAAGACTACATTATTATGCGATGTCCAAAACAAGGCCCATCATACACCACCATCACTCATTTAGTCGAAAGGGGGCAGTCGGTTTGTGCCAATGTTTCTAGTTTGTGAGTTACGCCCATTTATTTGTTACAAGTTACCATACGTTCGAGTATTCGACAACGTATGCTATGTACAGTACTACTATACAGTTCGAGTACAGTACTGTATATGCCGTACCTATCAATGGGCTAAGCGGTGTCATGCACCGAGGCCTTCAAACTCAGGGGCACTCGGACCCCCAAGCAAGACGAAGTTACGTCCCGAATTTAAGATGCATAAGGGTTTACATAAAAAGGTTATAACAGGGCAATTCAGTTGAAAGTAATTTTGAACTTGTAGGGAATTCCCCTAAATCCTTTCCGTTGTTTGCTTAGTGTTACGAACTTCACTTATTAAAAAGTCTATATTGTCTTCTTTTTTTTTTTTTTTTCATGTTTCTATAAACTGTTACTTGAAAGTTCCATGAAAAATCTTACCATGCTTATTATTACATCTTAAAAACCTACACAAGAAGCGATCCCTTCCTAGTTACATTCTGTTCATAATAACAATGATTTATAGTAAGCTAGTTTCCTGTTTCAATAATTCGCAATCTTCATATGCAATAGACTGACGTAATTTTGCCCCCTCCCCCTTCTGCTCTTTTGCAGAGTGTTTTTTTTAAAATAATTATAATAATATTGCATTTTATTTTCTTGCTCGTGCATATTTTTGTATAATTTTCTGTCTATTTCAGTGAACCATTTTGTAGCTCTAAGCCCTCTGGTGGGTGAGTTTGATCCTCCCAAATCAATAGCCAGGGATTCCCCAACGACGTTTTGTAGCATAGTATTGAAGCTTGACATTTTTGGGAAAGGGAACGCGAAACGTTCCTCCACCCCATATCGAAATGCATTTGGGCCTTGAAGTGGAGAGGCCTGGATTGAGAGGGAGCTTCCTGATGAGTGGACTAAAAGAATCAGTGAGTTAACTCTCTATTCGCTGCCGATAAGTTATGGAACATAAATTGATTGGAAAAAAGTGCTTGCCTGTGTGGGTTGCAGATTGAGAATAATTTAAAATTAAGAAAGGAAACATGAAAGTAAAATGAAAAATTAGAAAATGGTCACTCTCCACGAGGGGAATGACTCAATTAATTACTAGGGAGGATTATACAAGTCCAGATGGATTCTTCTGGGCCTCTTAGTATTGACATTGGGATTGTAATTTTCAAGATTTAAGACATCTAAGTTATTAAAATTTGGCAGATTATCAAAAAATTTAATTGACATTTTTTGAATATATTTTTTAAAAGGATAAATGTTAATAGCTTTGTAAATATCTCTATTCTTAGTGTATCTACATGCCTTAGTTATATTCCTGATTAAAGCATTTTGGGCATTTTCTAAAGGTGTAATGTTTGAATAAGCTGCATAACCCCACACAGGGCAAGCGTACGTTAAGATGAGCCGCAAAACAGCAGTGTAGAAAAGTACTTTGTTGTAAAGATTCATTTCAGAATTCTGGCAAATTAAGGGGTAAATTGAGCGTAAGGCGTTCCGGAATTTTTCACGCGCGTATATGATGTGTTGTTTCCATGATAAATTTTTGTCTAAGAGTGTAGCATAGCATTACGTTTCTCTTTCCTTTTAACGTCAGTAAGTACTCGAGAACATACTTAATGTATTGCATAAATTATGAAACTGAAATTAGGGATAAAAAAAAAGAAACCAAGTGGTGCGTTTAGCGTAAACAATGCCAAGAAAGAGTAAAAAATGTAGTTTTGCAAATTTAAAATATTCATATATTTTTACTTGATAAAATTCAACCAAGATAGGGCCCTCATTTTTTTTAGCGAGTGAGTGAATTTTAACGTCGCACTGTTCAGCTACACGAGGGCTTTTGGCGACGGACCACGTCATTTTGAACCATGGTCAAGTGGCGTGGACGTCACCAGAGCTGGCAACCCCCTCTCCTAACTACCACACCACACCAATGGGGGGACGTTTCAGCTCTCGACAGATTTAACGTGCATCGCTGCCCTACACGGTGGGTCTTTAGTGGTACAGGGTTCGAACTCATAACATACCTGACATGATCCGATACCTTAACCACTGGGCTACCGCAGTCCCTCATTTTTTTTAGCACTAGGACCTTTAGATACCTTGCTACACCACTGGCTATGTATAGTCTACTTTTAAAGGTCACAGTTAGGATCGACTTCGACTCAAACTTTTTATCTGCCTGGCCGCATACACATGACAACTGTTTCCGCGGGCCGCAACATGAGGATTAAAGGGGGGGGGGACATTTAAAATACGGAAAATTGATATCAAAATATTAAAACTCATAATTTTGGATTTTATTTTAAAACTATATTAAACTCTATGAAACTCAACTTACAAAAAAGATCTTATGCATTCTGTACCCTGTTATGGAGTAAAATTCTATTTCCTTTCATCAGTGATCCCAACCCCTTTGTTTGCTTTCTACTGTCAGAAAAACAGAGCTGCGATATATTATAATTTTTTTTTGGACAAAGCTTCACTTATTTTTATAACAGTTATTAATTTATCAAATGCAGGATTGTAGCAAAAAGTTTTTAGTGAATTCCTGACTAAAATCACACACAGTATTATGTTTAAAATGAGTTCAGACTTGCATACGCTTTTTTTGTTTCAACTTTATTTTTAAATACTTTTCGATTTTACTTAGAAAATATCCCAACGCATATCTGAATTTATCAACTCATTGGAAGCATTTAAGAAACACTAACAATTTCTGTACCAATTCGTATGTTTATCCTTAATAATTCCGTATGTTTATCAATGTATATAATGCAACAAATTTTATTGGACCATTGCTTTTTGGGACATTACCACCGACAAAATATTTTGTTTCTGTTGCAAAGCTTTTTTTAAGAAGAGGCCAATTTATCTCATCTTGAAAGAGATCCTAAAAAAAAAAGACATTGAAAGATTTGTGTGCTTAGAGAGCAAAATGATATTTTTTAAATATAACCTTTTCCCGACAAACCACACTAGTTGTTAAACCATATTTGCTTTTCTCTACGAAATAGTCAAGATCTAATCTTCTTGAAAAATTTATATATTTTTTAGATGTTGGAAGACATGAGGATTAATTAAAAGTTAGTCTTTGCCCACTCCACTGTTACGAGGGTAACTCTGAAAGTTTTGAGATAGGCCCACACAAGAAGTTATAAAATAAAATTAACGGTTTAGTATGAAAATACAAAGTATTTTAACTCGGAGACGACTTTTTATTGACTTACTTCAAGTTGTTTAGCGTAGAATAAATTTTAGACAGAAGAGAAAATGGAATTGACACTAGAATATTATCGTGCTATGATTGTCTATGATTTTAAAGCTGGATTAAATCAAGAGGAATGCGTTCAACGGCTGCAATTAGCATTTGGTGATGAATCTCCATTTCGTGCTACTGTATTCAGATGGTTTAAGGTATCCGACCGTTCGGAACCCCGTGATTTTAAAAAGGCGCATAAAGGGATAATTTTCATGATACTTAGTGTCACTTGGATTAAAATACATGTATAAAATTGTTTTAAGGACATTTTGACAAAAAAAAATTATTTGTAAACGCCGATAAAATTATTTCAATGGGTTGTAACTTTGAAAATCATGTGAATTTTATCAAAACGCATAGTTGAGCCTCTGTAAAGGGGTCTGAGCTATGTACAGGCAAAATATTATTATAATAGAAGCATTCTTCACAAAAGGAGAACATTTTGACAAAAGGAGAACATTTTGACAAAAGGTTATTCTAAGTTAATTTTTTGCCGAAATATTGTATTCTAGTAATTTTTTTTGTCAAAATGTCCTTACAACAATTGTATACATGTATTTTAATCTAAGTGACACTAAATATCATGAAAATTATCCATTTATGCGCTTTTTTAAAATCCCGGTTACAAACGTAGTCGGATACCTTAAGATCTTTAGAAGCAGAAAGTTGAAGAAATTTAAATTAGTTTGTGAACTGTGCAAAAAATAACCAGAAATATCGCAAGGCGCTAAGGATTTCTAGTCACTCACCATTTCGAAGTTTGCTGGTTTTATAGTTCCCATCTTCTTCGTTAAGATCCAGATAGTTTCCAAGCTTTCGACTTATACATATTCAAGATTTGAGTGTTTTTTTAAAATCAGGAATTGCTTGAAAGCAGGAGTTGAAGGTTGTGTTTTCTTGCCGTTCTGGTATAAAGGTCAGAATTGAGACTCGCGAACCTATGAGCGGTGCAAGACATGAACCCGAAGAAATTCTGAGTCCATATTTGAAATCGTGGTCGTATCCAAGGCAGAAAATAAACAAAATAACCCGATCAAAAAACGGTCAAAATAATAAAATAAACTGCATTATTTCACTAGCAATAGCTCTAAAAAGTGCCGTTTAGCAGCGACATTTGCCGACGATACAGATTTAGCCAGCGGGTCTAAGTAAATGATTCAAATGAACAAATACAGTGGTAGCCAAATTTGTGGAAACCTTCTGGAATAAATCTGTTTTTGGTGTTTGAGGATTCATAACATTCAGTTTTTTAATGTAATACTGTATAATTATAGATCATTAGAAAGATAATATAATATTAAGATATTATAATATTAACAGAACAACTTTTATGAAGGACATTTTATTAAGACCTAAGTTATCAAAACGAAAATTGAAACACATTGAAATAGGATATATATTAAAATAGAAATCTTAAAATGTCATTTAATACTTAGTTGGCCTTAATTACGACCTTACAATGCCTTTCCATGGATGGAACTAACTTTTTGCTCCTCTCCTAAATTCATCACCAGTTACAATGGGGAAACAAGATTTAATTATTGCTTCAATTAATTGAGTTTTTTTTATCTATTGCTGGGTTCATTTATCATTCACAATTTTCTTTGGACGACTCAATAGATTTTCGATCGGGTTAAGATCGGGACTTTATTCAGGTCATTACAGCAAAGGAATATTACCACTTTTTTTCATACAATAACCACGTGGTAGGAATCTGAATCCTGTTGAAATGTAAATGCTTGATTATATTGGAAAATATGTGTCGGCTGGCAGCTGGAACGGAGCATTCACCTCCTTTATTTCATGGATTTTTCTTTCTTTGCTGCACCCACGCAGGCAACTTGCTATTTCTTATTAAACGTAAATTCTTAAATTGTTTTAACCCTGTGACTGAGCCAATTCACATGCTGAAGGCTCGTTCTCTCAACAGAGTTCTCTCGTCGTATCGCTCCTCCCCCTTGCCTCTGCTCCAAGTCTTTCAACAAATCCTATAAGCAGGGAAAATCACAGACTGGGTTCAAAATTAAACTTTTCACGACACGGTACTGGGGATCGATCCACGATCCATGTGCCCAACTGAAATTATCGAAGTCAAAATCAAGAAAATATGTGTGGAAGACTTCAGTTTGGACTCAAGTATATCATTTGCGTATTTTTGGGTATTTATATCTCTATCACACGAAATCTATCTAACCCTTTTGATGTCACGCAAACTTATATCGTGACACTAACTGGGAGTGTTTTTCTGCTGGTGTAACATCGTGAGTAGATAACAAGCACAGAAAAATCGTCACAGCCTCATTTTAAACTTAAAACAGTATTTATTTGCTTCATAGGTTACTAAATATGAAGTAATAAAGTTTAATTAATATGCCAAGCCGGTGCAGACAGTCTATCTCACGGGAGTTCAATCCTTTTTCCCGAAAGGCACTCGCTCATCTCTCAACGCCACCGGCATTCATCCGTTTTTCATTTCTTTCCGTTCCTCTCCAATCCCTTTCTTTCAGGGCTCTCTCCATTTTTTTCCCATCCAGGGCTCTATCCCCGTATCCACAAAAACATCTTTCAAACACCAGGAGGGTCCACAACCCGCCCTCGTCTCTTCCTCATTGGCAGGCCAAAAGTTGCCCTCGTCCCGGCCACATTCCGTGTACCATTTGTGCGGCAAACACAAATACATTCCTGGTCCGTCTGGAAACTAAGGGCGCTATAATTTTATCTACTCTGAACACCTTATTCAACACACCACCTGGGTTCTATAATCCCATTCTCTCGACACCTGCCATGGCGACCTTGGTCTTTTCAGACAGGCTTCGCCTATTGTCAATGTGGTTCCGGCTCTCTTTGACCATTATAATCTCCTAGATCGGGTGATTGGCGTTTGCCCGAGGTCAGACAATAAACAATGACCTCACGGCCACTGTGCACCGGTCACTCCACATGCACTTGTCACTCACACCTGTTCGGAGCCATAAAATTTAGAATGAATGGAGGGTGAGGTTCACCCCAATCGAAGACGTCACACTGGTGTAATGTAATCAGGATATATATCTTGGCCAATTCTTCGTCTTACGTATGTTGTAGCCTCTCTCTTGCCCGTCACTCACACGCAGGGATTCCACATTTACGTTTTCTTAGGTGAGGATGGAATAATTCAGTCCCTACTCAAAATTATTCACTTCCACACTCTTCTTTACAAACATAAACAAGACTTTATTACACACTTTTAAAATATACTATTATTATACGCTAATTTTAACACTCAGGAATAGGGTAAACTCGCAACAGTTCGCACGCTTTCACTCCCTGTCTTTCAATCTCTAGTCTGTGGGAGTAAACACCGCTACACCCGCACAGTAAAAGCGTCCTCTACATTTGGGCTCTTACACGTATATTTCACTTTCTTCAAACAGGGCGAATTAGGTCTCATCACTACAAATAGTATTTTCCCATTGTTCCGTTGGCTAACCAACATTGGAAGTTTTCCGCCCTTATTAATCTTTCTAACCTTTACTTCAGAGATAAAAATGACATTTTTTTGTTGAATTCCAGCTTTCAACACAAATTCCTCCAGTCTGCGTCGAAAAGTCCTTGAACTTTACGTTACAGTATGCTGTTTCTTCATGTATAACTCCCACATGATTATCTTCTACCACGTGACCTTTTTCTCTTAATTCTCGTTCCATCAATTGATGTTGTGCATCTCTTCCAGCCCTTACCAGTTTTGATTTGTTGCGATCCAGTCTTGTTCTATAGCTTCGAAATGCCACCTTTGGTTACGTTTCTACCAATTTTTCTTCTAATTTCTTCATAAGTGTAGCCTGGATCACGTATTACCATTATTTCACGTCGTTTTCTGGAACACCAGTCACCTCTTTGCGACATTTTTGTAACTTTATGACTCTTCACAAGCTTAATAAACGAAGGAACACAATAAAAAACAACCAGTTAATTCGCAATCATTTAACACCCTTACAACTGTAAACACCAATAAATGATATAAAGATTTGAATTCTACAGAAACCTGGTTGATTCATTGCCAGACCAAAAAATGGCCGAGGTAGCCTAGTGGTCAAGGTAACTAACTCGTGGCCGGCGAGCGTGAGTTCGAGCCTAGTATCTCTGAAGACCCATCGCGTAGGGAGCCAGTGCACGTTAAATCTGTCGAGGCTCAAACGTCTACTCGTTGATGTGGAAGTTAGGAGAGGGAGTGCCAGTTCAAGTGTCATCGCTTGCCCATTGTTCAAAATGACAGGTCCGTCGCCAAAAGCCCTTGAGTAGCTGAATAGTGAGAGGTTAATATTCCCTCCCTCCATCAGTGAGAAGATCTCTAAAAACCTTCAAATGAATTGGCTACTTTCAAATAAAGGAAATCTATTTTACATCAAAATGAGCAAGTTGTTCCTCTTGTTGTTTGTCATTTGGCTATTCTTTTTAACAAACTTAAGATAACGGAACAAACTTTATTGCATTGTATATGTTCCTAATTAAAAATTATCTTTCCAATGATACACAACTGAATGACAAAACTCCCAAAGTATTATAGATATAAGCCCTCAAACGTCAAAAATAGATTTTTTCCAAAAGGTTTCCACAATTTTTGTCACCCTGTAGATGCAACAAAAGAAATACTAAAGAAAGAGGAATGGTAAAAAGTTATTATCTACTTTAGGGAAAGCTGGAACTGAGCTTCACAAGTTTAAATAAAATATTTTTTCCCTTTCGATTTTGAGTTGCTAAACAGATATTTAATTTATATATATATATATAATGTTACGAATTTTGTTAAATAGTGTAAATAATTTGTATTTGAGTGTTTAATGCATTTATATTACTCTATGATATTTATTTCATGTTAAAATTGTGCTACTCAGAAGCAATGCCGTCTCTTACGTTATAATGGCGATTCAATGAGAACTAGGCGAAATCTTGGCGGTAGAGCCAAGTTGGCGACTTTGGCGACCATTTTTGACGTCATTCTCGACCATGTTAGCGAGTTCGGAACCCTCTGGAATCTTCTAGAAAGTAGTGGATCTCTCCACTAGTGTCACGTTCAGTGACACGAGCGGCTATATTTCTGAAAGTTTCTGTCGCGCATATAAAAAGATGCTCGCCGGGACGGCGGTTAGTCTAGATTAAGCCAGCTAGTAGTGAGGATTGTTCTGACTAGCGATTAGCTCGGCTGTGCTTGTGAATAATCTTTTACATACGTGTATTTTTAAACACTGGTGATTGTGTTTTGATTGCTGTTGAAGGTGTTAAACCTTCGGAGATTTACTCTGTGAATATTGCTGCTGAATCCTGTATTTAAAGGATTGGACTTTTGATATTAAATTCGCATCGCTCTTAAAGAACTGTTTGTGATTGTTTTTGCATAAAATCTCCACGAACCCTCGGATCTACTTAACAATATATATAGTTGGCTGGGTGGCGTGGTTGGTTTGGGAGAATGTAGTAGGTCTGTAAAGTTTACATACCAATGCGCAGCCCCATTAAAAAATAATAATAAATCTTTTTTTATGCATCTGCTATTTCTGAAGTGATGGACAAACTTAGAACTAACTAAAAATTTTAAGGCAGTGCTTCTCAAAGTTTCAATATTTGCGACCCAATATTCAATCATAATTTTCATTGCACCCCTTTCCATACGATAACAATGTATTGAACTCAATAATACTATACTCTGACGCTAAAGCTACAATACGACTTTAATCTCTGAAGTACCACCTACTTTTATAAACGTCTTACTCAGCCAAAGCGTTAATTGTCCCGGACGTATATATACGTCTTTCCGAAGTGCTATCTTCTCTTAGCACTGCTATCTGTAAAATTATTCCGAAGGCTTCGGAATACAATAAAATGACCTTGACAGTATTTGTGAACGATTTACTTGCTTCAGGAAACGTTTTATTTATTTATTCCTTTTCATCCCTCCCAAATACATCACAAACGCGCGCTTGCGTGAAAAATGGTGTCACTGGGGAGTGAATCGCGTAACTTTTAATTAGAAGTTAAGGGATTAATTATAAACCATACAAATTATCAAGTGTTAATTTTTGTATATAATTTTATATATGACAAGCCCATGGGGTCACTGATCATTATTAAAATTGTTTTTAACTTAATAATGTTAAATTAATTATAAAATACATTGTGCAGTACTGATAGATTTATAAGTTTATTATATAGTGAAAATGTGTTTTTTTATTTTTTATTATGTTGGAATGTATTTTGTTTGTTAATTTTTTTTTAAATAAGCTTTTGTTTTCGACTTTTCAAAATGCTCGCGTCCCCCTCGTAGAATTATCATGCCCCTCCAGGGGGGGGGGCGCCCCACAGTTTGAGAAACGCTGTTTTAAGGGATGCAAAAATCTTCGCAAGTTCATGGCCGGAGAGGTTCCAATAGAGTTGCATATTCGAACCTTGTTTCCGTCAAGACCTTAAAGCTCAACAAAGAGAATATTGGGGTATTTTTTAATTTTATAGAGCATTGTAATGCTCACGTAATACGCGCAGAGGCTTTTCTGTAATTAATTACCAGATTTCCGATCACATGTGTTATTTCTTTTCTTCAATAAGGTTTTTTGTGTGTGTGTGTGTTGCTAGGTGATGTTCTTTCCTCAACTCCGAGATGCCTTTTATTTATAATTTTTCTTGTGTTTCCGCTGCTACCCCATTCTTGCTTTTATTGAGTTATATCCAGACCACACATGCACTTCTCCAGAAATAAAAGAAAGTTTGACGTAAATAGGACTTTTTCTTTAGTCTTAATAACCAACCAGTTTGTCGCGAGATGAGCTCATGCCTGTCACTTACCAAGACCTAGAAATACCAAGCTACTTATAATCCTAGGGTTTTTATCTCGGTAATTTAAAAATCAATCCCGGGCGCAGTAGTCGTGGAGCTAAGGTCGTGAGCGTGACCAACCAATCCAAGAGTGATTCCTTGGGTTGCAATCGAGTTGTTGGGTTTGAGTCTTGATGCCACTAAAGACCCTGAGGGGCAGTGGCGTAACGGTGAGTATTAGCCCCTCCTGCAAAACCAGGCTTTGGACCGCAAGCCGTACTTGGTGTCAGTCAGAATTCGCCCCCCACGATATGAGGGTTACGGGGTGTACGTTACGCCACTGCTCAGTGTAGTCATTAACTATATGTCTAGTCTCAAAATCCTTACGTTGGCGTGGTGTAGAAGTTTGGCGTAGTCTAACTCATCTGACTATCATTCAAAATTAAGGTGACCCTCGTTTGTTGTGTTGCTTTGAACTGCGACATTTTAACAAATAATAAAATCAATCAATGAAATCCAATACCTCTAGATCAAGGGCTATTGTGGAAGAGGGGGATACCGGAGAGCCCTACCTTTTTAAAATGATTGCATTCAGTAGTTAACGCTGACTTTGATGTTCCCCCGCAGCAGTCCTTAATCCCCTACCTGAAACTGGGAGATGGCATAGCTTTGTTGACTTGGATGGTTAGGTAGATGTGTGACTTCAGGAAGCAGGAATCAATGGGGTTGCATCATAGAGAAAGTATACTTGACTTGACGCTTTCGCGGGGCAACTGGGCTGCGTGCGTTAGCAGCCCTGAATTCCCTATCTGGAACTGAGAGGCAGTATTGTGTTATCGACTTGAATGGCTGGATGAAGGCGTGGCTTCAAAAAGGAAAAATCTAACAGAATAAACTGGTAGCGTACAAGCTTGACTTCTTGCATGGAGCCTTTTGACTGGATGCCGACTTGAGTTAGACAAATCAATAAATAAAAGTTAAATAAAATAGTGGTAGTTTTATATTAAATTCATTTGCTGTGATAATTTCATATCAACAGCTGCAATCATGTGTGTTTAATTTTATTATCAATTCAATGAGACAAATGTACCCTACCTCACACTGTTCTACAGTGTTTTTTTTTTAAATAAAGAGTGAGATTGCTTTTTAAAATTCTCACCCACATCCTGCAAGTTAATGCCAGCCAACTTGCATCTATATTTACTCTTGTTAATCGCTATGCAAGAACCCCCCACCCCTAAAATATATGTCGACCCAAATATAGAGAACATTCTCTGTCTACTTGATATTTTGACTGTCTTGGTGAGCAGCAAAACTTTTAACAGGCCGCTATTAGTCCACCCCTGTACTAGATGATTGGATTACCAGTTCATTTTTAGTGCGCATTTCTATGTAATGCTTCATGCTGCTGAAATGTCAGTTTTAAATCTCCTTCGGGAATATTGTTTTGTATTATTTCATCGCTGGATGAGAATAAAATATGAAGAAATATTTCACATGATTACATACAAACAGAGTAATCAAAAGCGTATTTTTATACGCTTTCAAGGGATTAGAACAGGGGTACTCAACCTTTTCTCAACTATTTCACTCGGCCGCAACATGAAGATAAATGGTGGGGGAGGGGAGAAAGGCTTTAAGATCAAGATAACATTGGAAATTTAATATGTGGAAAATTTATCAAAGTACATAACTCCTGTTATGCTTTTTTTAATTATTTTTTATAATTTTTTATTTTTGTCACTAACACTAAATTAGAAGCATTTAAGAAACACTCCTTCACAATTTCTGCATCATTAAACGGTTTCATATGGTTACCAATAATATAACAAACTTCATAGAATGTCTTTGCTTCAGCTGTGATATTGCCACTTGATAAAAACTTTGTTGCTGTTTCAAAGATTATTCACACAAGAAAGCCTATTTATCACCTCTTGAAAGATATATTAGGGGAAAAGTGTCATTGAATGATTCCTGTTTGTTGGTATTTTTATAAATACAGAACTTTCGCGTGACAAATCAAACAATTACTCATCCATGTTTGTTTTTCAGTACAAAATAGTCAACCTTCCAATCGTCTTGAAACGATGTATTTTCTTCTCATATTTTTCGCTTTCAAGATATGAAAGATAGTTAAAAAATAGTTCCACCCATAAAATTGTCCCCTACTCCATTTGTCGGGCTATCACAAACCTTAACCATTTCAAATTAAAAAGGAATATCAATTTTCGTACCCGTACGACAATTAACAGCAAAAGCAAAATTGATATTTTTTGATTTCTTGAAAAAAATTTCCCCAAAATTTTTAAAATAAAAATGTTCTTAAAAAAATTGAATTTTTTGAGGGGTAATGGGCCATGACCGGGACACTTGAGAATGTTCGGTGGGCCGCAGGTTGAGTATCACTGGATTAGAAGGACTAAAGAACCTTTTTCTGTTACTCTACACAAAATGGCCGTCTCCGTTGCCGAGTAGTCATATGAGGAATTCTTGGTCTTTGTTTTAATCGACAAAGATGGTTTTCCGCACAAGATGGTGGAATGTACCACGATAGGCAAGATGCTTCACCCATCACTTTAAGTGATGAAAAAGCTGGAACGTGTGCCCCTACCATTAATAATTTTCTCATAAGGTTGTTGGGGAAATAAGAGGAGCCTTATACATAAAACCACCTCCTTATTTCTAACATATATATAATCAACTAAAGATTTAAAAATCAAAAACAAGTATAATAACAGATATCACCCAAACAGAAAAGGTTTTTAAGCAGATCTTGCAAGCTTATTTATGACAAGACAAATGAACAGTTCCACAGCATCCCAATGACGTGATCACCACAGTTGCACGTTCAGTTTAAAAACACCATATGCCAGCCGTTTGCAATTTTGTTCCTAAAATTGGTAGCAATCGGGATAAAACTGAAGTGCACGCTAATTTTGGCGATATTTAAAGTGAATGCGATACAATAAATAAAAGATATTTATTGTATCGCTTTCACTTTAAATATCGCATAAATTGGCATGCGCTTCAGATTTCTCTCAATTGTTAGAAGGTCTCAATTTTCTTAAAAATTTTAAAATATCCAACCTCCAATTGATAAATAAATTTGACCAAACTGTTTGTTAAAGCTTCCCTCCTGTTTATCAAACTGTTTATATTAAAGGTACTGTCATTACCCACACCAATGTAATATTGTTTCATTTTTACATTTTCTTGCATTGGCGATTGTTAGTTGTTTTATACCAAAAATAGCACAGAAGACGAAAGAAAACTCACAGTTGAAATCCAAGGCCACCGTACGAGACGATCGTGCGTCGCAATGAGGGCTCATGTAATTTGGCCATCGTGGTGTCTATCTCAGGTGTCGATTTCGTCTCGTCTGAACATGTCTAGTGAACAAATTAAAAAAGACATTCATTATTAAAGTGTATCTTTAAATATAGCGAATTGAATCATTCGCGCCGAGAATATTCAACGAGAATGGAATTTCGACAAGGTCATTTTTAAGATATATATTTCAAATTAACTTTTAACGTGATTAATCAATTTTTCTCCAATATGATGATTCAATTTAAAATGGCACAACGGAAACTGTTAAAAAAATATTTGTCGATACTTTTGCTTAAATAATCAGGTCACCTAATCTCTATCTCATAGTTCGAGCCAAGTTTAAAAACAGAGCCAAAATAATAAGAGAGTATCAGGAAAGCACAAATGCACCAATGAAGCAATTTTTTATGCAATACGGAAACTAAAATGATCGCATAGCTTGATAATTTCTTATCCCTCTATATTAGTCGATAGACTTTTTGATGATCCCGTTTTATTTACATTTAGGATAATTTTATTTTTGTTTTCTTGTTATTTTTGTTGTTGTTTTATTTTGTAAATGGATTTTATTATCTTCTTTTTTTATTTTAGCTAGTTTTTGTTTTGTTTTTTTTAAAAAAATTGTGATTATCAACTATTTTCATACTCCTTATGAAAATTGTTATCTTAATGGAGATTGAAATGAATGTGTGTGTGTGTGTGTGTGTGTGTGTGTGTGTGTGTGTGTGTGTGTGTGTGTGTGTGTGTGTGTGTGTGTGTGTGTGTGTGTGTGTGTGTGTGTGTGTGGTGAAAGATAATTAGTGTCACTTTGTTTGACCTGAAACATATTCGAAACATACAATGGCAAAAAATTTTTTCAGCACCAATATCCTATTTCACACAAATTTGCTTCAAAATACACTTATAATTTACATTTAATGTATTACTTTTGTACCCTGTTTCGCTTATATTTCAATAGTCTTATCTGTAGAGTCGCTACAAGTTATTTCCCATTGTATTATTTTATATACCTACCAGTGACACAATCAAGGAAAACACTCATTTCATTTTTAGGTGACTTCATTTCATGAATGAATTCTGGAATACATAAAAACGCATAAAATGCATTGTTTGGAGAAAAAATTACAAATTTAAATTCGGTAGTTTAATTGATCCTCGTACATTACTTACAAGGGGGATGGAAATTCTTGCAGTTTCAAAATATGAATAATTTTTTTTCTAAACATAGTATTAGAAAACTTATTCTTAAAGAGTGTTTTTGAATAATACGAAATTTAAAATTTACACTTTCTAATATTCAAAACCTTTTACTCTTGGATGCCAGTATGGGGTAAATGTAACTTTTTGTGGACAATTTATCGCTACGATTTCCACACTGCCGGTTTATCCATTGGAGTGGGCACCCAGGGGCCCGGATAAGCTGGACTTAACCAGATTTTCTGGTTATAAATTTCGATCTTCCAGGGCCAAGGGGGCCTGTAGATCTTCTGCGCCCAAGGCCCAAAATGAGCTTAAATCGGCATTGGTTATCCCCAATAAAATGGAATGTTTCTCTTAAAATCCATGAGGGTTTTTTATAATTTGTTGATATCGAATCCTAAAAATTTTATCTATAATGCCTCTGGATTTGACTTGTGATATATGTATTTTTTAGTTTCTTTTTCTTTTACAATCTCTCGCTGAGGATGATTAATTTTCGCAAATATTTGGAAAACTTACGAAATATTTGGAGAGTCCCCTTTTAACTTCTTATTGTATCTTTATTTTGAAGATTGCTTTATTGATTTTTTATTAACACCGTATTTTGGAGCTACACGAAGGCCACAGACTTCATCGATTTAAGCCATGGTCAAGGGTCATTGAGTACTCTGGTGCGTTTCTACAAATTCGCTGCACGCGCAATTCTAAAGTTTAAAAGTCGCATTTTGCACAATCTCTTAACGACATGAATCATGAAACTAAGCTTTAGTAAAAGTTATGGCACAATGAATGTATTTTAATATTATTTTTTATTCTCAAATTATTAGTGATAACAAAGATTTGGATACGAAAAGATTGATTTAATTTTAATTTACGTCGCACTGTGAAGCAACACGAGGCTGTCGGTGACGGTCTTCATCGTTTTGAAGGACAATTGATGCAGCCATCCCTCTCCAAACATCCACACAACAATAACGGAAGGACTTTCAGTCGACAGATGTAATGTGCATCAGCTCCATCTACACGGCGAGTCTTCAGTGGTGAGTGAGAGTTATATTAATTTCGCACTATATAGAACTGCACGAGGGCTATTGGCGACGGACCTTGCCATTTTGAACCACGGTCAAGTGACGAGAACGGCACCTGAGCTGGCACCTCCTCTCCTAACTTTCACACCACACCAATGGGAGGACGTTTGAACATCGACAGATTTAACGTGCAACGGTCCCTTCTACACGGCAGGTCTCCAGCGGCACTAGGACAGCCACGAGTCCGTGACCCTGATCACTGAGCAGGTCTTCAGTAATACTAGGTTTCGAACCCGCGACAAGACAAAGTCGGCCACGGGACCACAGCAGCTACTATGGTGAAAGTGAGCGATTGAATATTAACATCTTACTATTCAGCTACACGTGGGCTTTTGGTCACTGTGGTGAAAAGAACAGTTGTGTGTACTAGATGAAATATAAAGAAAATACCTTGTACTGCGATTTTTCTCCGCGATACTAATTCTATCTACACTGAATTTAATGGTTCAAATGCGAGCTCCGATGCGAATTTTATTCAATTTCATTTTGGAAAGTAATTATGAATGTGTACAACGCTTTTATTCATTTTTTTAAAGTGTTAAAAAATTTGTTTTTGTCTATGTATTCCCGTTATTTCTTGTAAACAATTTATACATGTGCAACCAATGTTCAAATCGAAACATTTGACTTTGATCTTTTTGTAGGGTAAATGGACTGCGTCAGCAGTCCTCAATCCCCTATCTGGAGTTAAGAGGAGGCATGGTGTTGTCGACTAGGATGGTCAGGTGGAGGCATGGCTTCAGGAATCAATGGGGGTAGGCTGGCAGAGAACAACCTTGACTTCTTGAATGGAGGGGTTTAATTGGATTTTGGGAGTGAACTATGGTGTTGACTGCCAGATTCAGATTAAAAGAAATCTATGGAGTTAAAAATTAAAGGAAAAAAATGAAATTAAAAGAATAAAAGGGGATTTTTGAAGTTAAGTTAAAAGGAAATTACTAATCATTTAATATGGATTCAACTAGAAGATAGGCTTTTTGCTTATCTGCTTTAAGTTTTGGTAGTGAAAATCGAAACATTTTGCCAAGTTTCTCCATAAACGTCACGAAATTTGATTCAATTTTCGCCAAGATAACTATCAGTGTATTTTACTGGTGGGAGAAGAAATGAAATATACTTTCAAAAGAAAATAAAACGGACAACCATGGTGTTTAGTACACATTTATTGTATTAATAATTAAGTAAAACCTGCAGATACAACACAACATAAAACTATTTCTTTTTTGAGTTATTTTAATAAAGTAGCAATTAGGTACACAACATAAACAAACAAAAAATACACAACTAAAATTATTTCCAAATATATATAAGTTATGTAAGTTAATTACAGTACATACACACAAAAGGACGTTTATAAATTAAGCACATACACTTGTTAAGAATTCGATTATTCTTTACCATCCCAACGTTTTATTGTAGTGGGTTAGAAATATTACAAAAACAGAAATTGTTGTAGCTGCCTATTGGGCAAAGGGTATCGGTGAAAACGGATACAGCAAAAATATATTCTATGCATACATATATATCACTTCCTGTTCATTTAACATCTTTGGGCTTTAAAAAAAATGAAAAAAAGCATAAAGAAGGCAGTTGAATTCGTAAGTGGATAAGAAATTTTGTGAAAAAAGTTCCCTTTGGATATTGGAAGAAAAATGTTTGTTATAATTTTATATACAATTATAATTTACATTAATCCTTTGAAATAATTAAGATTTAAGTAAAATAAAAAAACCAAGCATCTTATCATGAAAACTAGTGTTTTTCATATTTATATGTTTCAAGTTATATATAAAATTTTAATTAAGCATAATAGATTGAAAGTAGGCTGGTTTATATTCTTCATTTTATGTTTATTTAGCGATAAATTAACTGTTGTGAACTGCATATGCAAGAATACATTAATTTCTGTACAAATATGCATACGTATTTATAAATAAAGCAATTTTTATTTTTTTATTGTTTAAAATTAAAATTTGTATTATTTCAACGAAGCAATAACTTGAATAATTCCCTAGAAGTAACAAAAGAGTATCTTATTTGAAATCCATTAAAGTACAAATTTTAATTAGGTTTCAAACAAACACAGTTTATTCTTATAACCATAACAACCCATCAGCGATAAAAAAAAAAGTTCTAGTGTGTTTGGAATGTTGCATCCAACTTTGGTGATAGTGCAAACTCTATCTGAAAGTTAAAAATCGAAAAGCATTGCTATAGAAAATCAAGAAATTAGAAAACAAACAAGTGGAGTGTTACTTCTCGTCACTGTGTAAGAACAACTAAAAAAGAAATAAGAAAAGACGTCGTTCTTCCACATTCAAATTACTATTAAATAGGGTGTTTAGCGTTACTGATTATAGAAAATCATGGGCTTAGTTCCGCAAGACTATTCTTGAGTCTTGTATGGACTAAATTCATATGACGTCATAGTCACATGATAACTCAGTCACGTGTTTTCAGCCAATCAGTTCATAAATTAAAGCGACGTCATAATTATATCAGAAATGCAATCACGCGTTTCTAACCCATTAGCTCATGTGCTTCACTGTTGCCAACTTTTTTCTTTTTACAAAAATTTTCTTTTTAGAAAGTACATATTTGTCAACGATATAATAATGCACATAGTTAAACAAAATCATTTAAATTTTAAAAAAGTATTCGTATAATAAAAATTTTTTTTTAATTTTAAAAAACTGTTTGAAGAATTTTAACACGTGAACTTTTTCCCCAATCATTTTAAAAATTTTTTAAATGTTTTTCTCAATTTTAAAAAAGTTGAGCAACTAGTATGTCAATTTTTAATCAATGGGAAACACGTGATTTCCTTCATCATGTGACTCTATCATGAATTTAGTCCACTAAAAGAGATGAACATGAAGTAGAGTTCCAGTTGCATCATGGGCAAGACAATCGAGATTTTTTGAAAGAACTAGAAAAATTAGTAATAATGATTTATTTCAGATTGAAAAATTCTATAAGACAAGGATCTGTCATGGTTCACTAAAATGATTCTAATTCGGGCTATTTTTTTCCAGCCGTGTACTGTTCTTTCTTCTTTTTTTTTTTATGAAACATAATTTTTTTGGTTGTGTAACAAAGTGATTCGTTTTGATTATGTATCAATTTATCTGAAAATTATTTTTTAAATTCAAATTTTCCTTTCGAAATCCCCCCCCCAAAAAAAATCGTTATTATTGTGTATATCATACCTTTCTATTCTTATATGATATTCTTATTATTTTTCAAGTGATTTTTCTGTCCAATTTTTTTCATTCAATTCTACTGAGCAAGAACATTTTCTTACGTTACCAATCGGCAGTTGTTTAGTTTTAGTTTAGAACAGAATTATTTTGGCGATTTATTTAAAAACTTCATAATTGAAATAAAATATTTAAAATATTTTCACAGAATTGACACGATAAGATTTAGAAAAGTTTTGCGTCAGAGATTTTATTCAAAGAGTTACGTGTCAAACATTTTTTATTTCATGTTTTAACATGACTAAGCCATTTTTTTAAAATCAAAACATTACTTTAAATTTTATACCGCGATTTAAATATATATGAAAGAGGGAGAAAAAAAACGCAAAACATTTCACTAACTCAAAAACTTGTGAATTTCTGTAAAAATAAATTCTGTATGTGACATAGACACATATGAATGATTATTATGTACAAATTTTCTTGGAAATCAGGCAATATTTTAGAATTCAAATTATTTTAGAATGTTCTCTGAGCCCCTTATCATTTTAAAAGGGTATTTGGAGTGAAAAGAAACCTTTTTAAGCAATCCTTGGTGTATTTCTTGTTACTATAGGTACTTGTCGATTATCAACTTTCTCCTTTATAAACTCTGTTTTATGCAAACAACAAAATAAAAACAGAAATGCTTTAACACAAAGCAGCTCAAGAGAGATTTTAACACCATCCCCAAATTAAACTTCAATAAAGATAGCTTATTGAAAATATTCTTAGGTTTCGAAGCTTTGTTTTTACCTCAGCTCAGTTAAAGATCAACATTTCATTTCACTTTTTCAAGAACATTTATGAAACAAAAAAAAATAAAGTTCATTATTTACAACAACAAAAATTGTAATAATCCCTTCGTTAAAAAAAAAAAATTTTTTTTTTTTACTTTATACGATTTATAAAATTGGCAAAATCTGCATAATCGTTAAAAGGGAAAACAGTAATACTTTTTTTTTTATACAAAAGGAAAGTTTTACATATTTTTTTTCGTAATGACTATACAAGTAATAGAAAACCATTTAAACTATTGATTTCATAAATAGTTATTTATATATATATATATTAGTCTTTCTAAATTTAACCTCCTTAAGTTCATTATTTTTCCAATCAACGATTAGGCCTACTCGATTTGGTGTCGGCATTTGAAAGTCAATTTCAATCGATATAATTCTTAATATATCGATTAAACATATGAATTTGTAAGATCAATAGCTGCTCAAATGCTTACTAATGAGATTCAATGCAAAAAATTCAATGGCTAACTGAACGAATATTTGAGTGAAATCTGGTTCAACATTATGTACACAAAATAAATTAACATTGTACAGAAGTCAATAAATTCGTATACAGCCGTACAGAAATCAGAAAACACAAAGACATTTTAAGTTTGTGCAAAACTTCAGCGAGTGTATTAAAACTAGTACAAAATTCTTGAAAGTATGGTAAATATTCTATGACACTACATGCTCTTTATAACAGAAATTATAATGTAATAGCATTTTTTTTTCAACAGAAACAGTTGAAGCTCAAATTGACACAAACAAAGCCATTTCAATTTATAGTTGTTGTCATTGTTTTTGAAAAATTTGTTGCGAAAATAATACTATAGAAAGAGGAAAACGAAATCCGAAATTAAATAATAAAACACAACATATTTAAGAAACGGAACAAAAAATTCTTTTTCTTCTTTCGGCAATGAACAATGCATCGTATTATCTTCACAGTCTTATGGCGGACCCTCAGAACAACAAAACAGAAGATCATTTCAAAAACAAAACAAAAAAGTTCCACAGAAACTTGAAACATTCCCATTCGAGTTATAATAATTATTATAATAAAATGTCACAAAGAATCATTCCGAATACAATAGAAAACACAAAGCAAATCGATCAACGATTTTTTTAAAAAGAAAATGTATTTAGAGTTAAATAATAATAAAAAAAAAAAAATGGAATGTTACATAAGCTCGCAAAGCAAGTCTGAACTTGTTATTGCTTGGCCAGGCGGAAAAAAAGGACCACGTGATCAAGTAAGACCAACCCTCTTTGAGAAACAAGATTATGTGTGTATTATATTTAACCAATGGGCTATAATCATGTGATGTCATAATCACGTGATAATTGCAATCACGTTTCCAACCAATGAGGTCAAAAATTCATGTGACGTCATAGTCACATGATAAATATGATTATGTGTTTCTTGCCACTCATTTCATGCGCTTCGCTGTTGCGTACTTCTGCTTTTTACAGAAACTTTTACTTTTAGACTTTTTTTTTTTTTTTTTTACTTTTATGTTTACAAGCAGTACTTTTAAGAAATACATACTTAACAATAATAATGTACATAAGTAAAAAGCACTGGATTTTAAAATACGCGAATAATACATAAAAATTTTTTTTGTATAATCTTAATATTTGTGGATCCTTTTTACCAAATTATCAAGTTTGAAATTTTGCTTAGATTTTACTAGTACAACTACAAATATGTACAAGTAATCCAGGTCATAGGCCAGTATGAAAGTCAATGAAGAACACGTGATTGAAATTATCATGTGATTGTCAATTTATCATGAGACCCTGATTGCATTTCTGTTTACCGTTTTCTTGAACTGCGATCCTCATTTTCCACTTGGCCAAGCAGCTAACAACACACGTCAATACACAAATCGAGAAAGACAACAGGAGATGAAGCTTAGATATGTGAGTTGTTACAAGAAAATCCATTATAACAACCAAATAATTTATATATATATTTATAAAAAGTTAATCCATAGTTAATAAAACAAATGGTTGTTGTTGATCCTGGCACTGTAAAGCGGGGAATTAGTTTCGGGCACCAATTCCTTTTCTTTTTGCACAGATTCATGACCAGAACTGTGTTAGTGGGATTAATCTCTACTGTAGGCGTGGTTGGAGTAAGGTCCGGAGTAGATGGAGGAACCAGTGGTGGAGGTTCCTTTCCTCCTGCGTCTTCTGTGGACAATGCAGGCGACCAATAGGATGACGGCGAGCATGAGGAGCACCCCGGCGATGGCGATTCCGATGGCGAATTTCCTCGTGGAGACGCAGAACTCGTCGTCAGAGCGAGAAGACGAGGAGGACGATGCTTCTGCAAACAGAAAGGGACAGATTTATTGCTTTCTAATAGCAAAACAAAAACCATGAAATTAATATTGAAATAAAAGACTAGCTGCAGAAGTCAAGGAAAAATTAATTGCATTTTTACTATAAAATGATACCAGAGTATAAGTTTTTTTTCTCCAGTACCTGTCTCTGACTTTTGTCGTAAATCAACAAGAACCCCAAAACAATCAAGACTTTTTGAGACCCTGGGCCCAGAGTAAGATTATCTGAGGTCCTGGGCCGCTATGGAAAAGTAAGCCCTACCTGTAATCCTTAAAAGTAGACAGTATATAGCAGCGATACTCAACCTGCGACCCACCGAACCTTTTTCAGTGGCCCGGTCAGTGCCCATTGCTCTGAAAAGTGCCCTTATTTAAGAACAATATATTAAAAATTTGGTGTCAAGAAATCAAATACATTGATTTTGCTTTTTGTTGTCGATGTCGTACGAGTGCGAATTGAAATTCTTTTTCTATTTGTAACGTTAACGGTTAGTGATAACAGACAACAGTGGAGTAGTGACAATTTTAAGAGTGGAACTAATTTTTAACTATCTTTCATATCTTGCAAGCGAAAAATATCCGAAGAAAATAGATCGTTTCAAGACAATTGGGAGGTTGGCTATCTTCTAGTGGAAAACAAACATGGTTCGGTAATTGTTTGATGTGTCACGAAAGTGCTATATTTAAAAAATACCAATAAACATGAATCGTTCAATGACACTTTTCCTCGAAGATCTGGTTCAAGATGTAATAAATAGACTTTTCTTGAAAATTTTTTGAAACAGCAACAAAGTGTTTTGGCAGTGGTAATGTCACAGTGGCAACAAATACATCTTATGTAGTATGTTACATTATTGGTATTCATATGAAACTGTTTACTAATGCAGAAATTGTGAAGGAGGGATTCTTAAATGCTTGTAATTCATTGTTATTGACAAAAATAAAAAATACCAAAAATAATAATTAAAAAAAGCAAAACAAAAGTAAAAATGTTTTGACCAATTTTCCACACATTTTAAACACCCTTCTTTATCCTCATGATGCGGCCCGCGTAAAATTCTAAGCATATCTATGCGGCCCACCGTGAAATAGCTGACATATGCATGCGGCCCGGCAGAAAAAAGGTTAAGTACCCTTGGTGTATAGCATACATTGTCAAATACTTGCACAAATGGCAATTTAACCCTTAACTTCGCACTGTTGCATTTCTGCAACATATGATTTATTTTAATTTAACAGACTTAATGTTTTTTTTAATTACCTACAAATCACTTATCTGAGAAAAAAAAGTTTACTGCAACGAAATGCATGCTAATTTTGTCACTAAATGGAAGTACATTTTTTCCAGAAATCACAACAATTATAAAATTCTCTGATGCCTCAAGAACTGTGTTTTTGCTAAAAAAAGAATCCATTATATTTTATGCTTCCTCTTGTTTATTCACGAAATAAATTACCGGGTAAGAAATTCAAACATTTTATGATGAATAATAAAATCCTCATATAAAAAAAAGTTTTGTAATTTACAGCACTACTGCGCAATGTTGCACTTCTGCAACACAAACAAACAAAAAATGACTGAAATTCAATTTAAAAATGCTTAATTTTTTTTTCATATTTTGCCCTTTTATTATTACTTGAGAACTAGCTGATATAACTTTTTCATAGAAATTTAAAAAGTTGTGAAGTTAAGGGTTAAAACTAATAAATGTACAACTCAACTGATGGCCCCATTTTGACTAAATGAGTTGAATGATGGAATACATTGTATTAGGCCTAGGTCTAGACATGGACAATGGTCATCACCCTAATAGTACAGTCTTACCCCTTATTCCAGGTGACATGCGTTTTGAAATTCCCTGTTTTTAGGATAATATGTACGGGTATAAAATATTTGACCATTAAAATTATCTGGAGCATGATCTTATTAAAATAAACTCGAGAACAAAACGAGGCATCCCACCGAGGGTAATAATAAGCTTTTTTTTTTCTTCTCTGTGTACAAGTTGGAACGGTTTTATTTAATAGTGCAGGATATATAACACTAAATATACCACAGCCGCAAAACAAGAATCTGGTTACAAGTATGAGTATCCATAAAAAAATGTATACATATCTTGGAAAAGAAGTGATTTTTTTTTTCAGTCAATTATGGTGAGGTTGAGAGTTTATATTTTAAGAATATACAGGGTGATTCGCTACCAGACCGACAAACTTATAGGGGGTGTGTAGGGGGTACAGAGATGACTCGGAATCACATAGGAACTCTGGGTCGAAAATGCAGCAGTTACGAGATATGGTGCAAAGAAGTCGAAAAAAAGAACAGAAACAGCAACACATGAATGAGACAAAAAAAACTTTTATTGAAATGTTGCACTACCACAGGTGTTTAAAAGTGCATTAATTTCTTCTGGGGAGAGTTTGGTGTACGAGACGACCGTTCCTTCCTTTGAAGACCTCATCTTTCGAAAATCTGTAGTTACAGAGAGGGTACGTGACGGGCCAGGAATCTTCCAGAACGTAAAAAATTCCGCGAAGTGCCACTGTCAGGTCAGCCAAACGACTTCTACTTGGAATTTTGAATACCTGTTGAAGAACATTTCAATTCTGTCCCATTTATATGTTGCTGTTTTTGTTCTGTTTCTCTGCTTCTTTGCACCATAGCTAGCAATTAAGGCATTTGCGATCCTGCATTCCTTTGTGATTCCGAGTCGTCTCTGTACCCCCTACACACCCTGTAAGTTTGTCGATATGGTAGTGAATCATCCTATATATTTAAAATCATGTGAAGATTATTCGCAAGAGTTCACAAAGGTAAAAAAGAGAATATGGCTGGCATACATGGCCATTATTAGGGTAAATGATTTTAACAAATAGTACTACATTAAGGAGAATAGATCTTGCCACTCACCTGGTTCTTCGTCCTCGTCCACTTCATTGACATAGAGTCCTCCGTAGACCTCGACAGATTTGTCCCTGAGGTCCTCGTCCTGCAGTCTCAGCTTTTCCAAACTACCCTTGTCTTGCAACTCGGAGTCGCTCTGACGCTTGCGCCTGCGCCTTCGCACGTTGTGGCCAGTGGCGTCGCACACAGGGGGCTGCAAGTGGGAAAAAAGGGGCATTAATAAAGAGTTGAATACAGTACTTCTCAGACTTTCAATACTTGTGACCCAATATTCAATCATATAATTTTATCGAACCCCTTCCCCTCCATTCAATAACAATGCATTGCATTCAATAATACTATACTTTGACGCTAAAGGTACAATACGACTTTAAACTCTTAAGTATCACTGGCGTATACAAACTTCTCTCTCAGACAAAATGTTAATTGCTCCGGACGTATATATACGTATTTCCGATGTTTTCAATGCGTTGCTGTCCATAAAATTATTCCGAAGGCCTCGGAATACAATAAAAGGACCTTGACAGTGTTTGCCAAGGATTTACTTATTTCAAAATATTTGCTCATTTATTCCCTCCCCCAATACATCCCATACGTGCTCCTACGTGGAAAACGGTGACACTGGGGAGCGAATCAGGTAACTTTTAATCACCTGTTAAGGTATTAATTATAAACCGTACAAATTAACAAAATAAGTGTTAATTTTTATAAAAATTTTATGTGTGGCAAGCTTATGGTGTCACTGGTAATTATTAAACTTGTTCTCATCTTAGTATTGTAAAATTAATCATAAAATACATTGGGTGCAGTATTAATACATTTATAAGTGTATTATATCAGTGTAAATATATATTTTATTTTTTATTATGTCAGAATATTTTAGTTTGTTTACTTTCAGTAAATTAATAGTAGAGTTATCACGAGTAGAGTTATTAGTAGTAGAGTTACCACGCCCCCCTAGGGGGCTCACCCTACAGTTTGAGATAAGCTGGTTTAATCGTATTAAGTTAAAGGTTACAGCTACAAATGGTAGATAAAGTATTGGAAGCAAACACCGAAAAAGCGCAAAAGAGCTTATTCAAATTTTTAGTATGATGAAGGCATCTCTAACTGTAATACTAATAATACAGCGGTCGTGTTATTATTTAAAATGTGTTAGCATGTGACTATGTTGGCACTATTTTTAACAAGTTGAAAATTGCGCCAAGAAGGTTCCAAAAGCGTGATTTTAAAACGCGAAGTCGATGCAATATGAAACAAGATAGCGTCATGAGTCAAAGACAATGACGGAATTGTTGCGGACGAAAGGACAACATGACATCAAGTAAAAGTCGAAATTTCCAAAAAAAAATTATAATGAAAGGAACCAAAATAATTTTTTTTAAAAAACTTTGTGACCTTAATATAAAAAAAATATTGCTAAAATTTCCTTTCTAAAGACAATCTCAGTTCAGATTCAAAAGTATGAAATGGAATTTTCGTCCATCTTTCTGCTAGTCTGAAAGTAAGCATGATGTAGATTTTCTCCTCCTTTCTGTCTATAATTCTGATTAAATATATATATATATATAAATAAAAAACGAATAAAAAGGAAAGAAAAGAAAAAAGTGTTACATTTCACACTGTTATATTGTCAATGGGATAACCAAAAAAATGGTAGCCATTTTGACAAACTTAAAGCCTTTTTGACACCGAATTACTTTTGTCACCAAGAGCCACACCAAAAGCCTCATTATAATTTTAAAATGTCCGAGCTTATAGATTGATAGAAATCATAACTGTCTATTTGTGCTTAATCATAACTGTCTATTGTGCCTGAAACCTAATAGAGGTTTCAATATCTGTAAAAAATACAAAATTTTGTGCTTCGTAAAAGGATTGGGTCAAAAATTATGTTCAAGTACTGAAAACAGCAATGTGGTGCTTCTAAACTTGGAAATTAGGCAAAGATCAGCGAATAAATGTTATTATTTGTCAAAATCCATAGCTGAGTGAAAATCGCTGATTTAAATTGATCACAGATTGTATTTTTTATGGCCCTTTCGTAAAATGTAAATCCTTTGTTACTGAGGACCACGTTCATTCAATGGTGTACAGAATCTTTCTTACTGGCAGTCACTTGTTTCAAGCGAGCAATATTTCCCGCTCGTACTGTAGAGGGAATTACAATCTCTTTAATGAACATGAGGACGAAGTTAAACAGTTACCTTCAGTCCAACTGAGCCTTAAGGTCCATAAATTCCTGGGAATATCTTGAATGACCAGTAAGAAGTATCCTCGACCTTCAATACTTGTAGAATTGAGAAATGTTTGACAGGAAGAATGGTATAAAATACCCTATGTAAGGAATCTACATGCAACTATTTCCTGTCGAATTGGGGGATGTTTAAAATATTCTCCACATCAAACCAGCACCATATTTAAAGAAATAACAAAGCCAAAGTGTTTCCATTAATTTGTTTACCACGAACTACTTTTTACAATTTTGATTAATCTTCTTTTTAAGATAGGTAAAACGCGAACTTAGAAATTCACTAGTGGACCTTTACTTTGAAATTTTTAGTTTTCTCACAAAAACAAATGGGAAACATCAAAAAAGTCATCTTCGTATTACCAATGGGCAAGCTATAGGATTGGTATGCCTTTACGACTTTTACTTTCTTATCGTAGCTGACGAATTTAAAGCTTATGTAATCCTCTCTATCTCGGGATATATAAGGGAGGCCAAACGGAGGGGGGCCCCCCTATGGGGATGGAAAATACATGGGGGTGGGGGAGCATACCGAAAAGTCGAAAATAAAAGATCATGTTTAAAAATTATCAATTTACTGAAAGTAAGCAAAATGAAATACATTCTGACAAATTTACACTGATGTAATACACATTAATAACGTATCAGTACAGCACAACGTATTTGATAATTAATTTATCAATGCTAAATTAAGAACAAGTTTAATACTTACTAATGACTATTTTTCTTATTCTTGTATACAAAATTTAATACTTACCTTTAATTTGTGCGGTTTATAACTAAAGTCGTACTGTAGCTGTACGTCATAGTATATAATTATACGAGGGGGGAAGCGATGAAAATTATGATTCAAAATTGGTTCGCAAAAAATTGAAAGTTTGGGAAGTACTGTCACAAGAGTAAATGTGAAGTTTGAAGGTGTGAGAGAATTATGAGAATCAAAGCTTTGTAGCAGAATGTTTCAGCAGCAAGGAACTTAAAATCATTGTTTTAGGCTGAAATTACTAAAGCCAGTGTTTTGATTGGCTGAGCTGTTAGGATGCTCAGATGAATGCGCATAAACGATAAGCAGCATTTCTTACCACGTCATCGCAGCTTCCCGCAACCTTCTTCTGGCACAGCTTGATGTTGCACTTGTAGTACACGGAGGCCGTGAAGGGGAACTTGTGGGCTGGGAAAGACACCTGCGCCTTGGTTAGACTGGAGTTATACTCGAAAGGGCCCATCAGATCGGGGTCGATAGGACATCCGTCGTTGTTGATGAGAGGCTGTTCCGACCAACCCAGGCCGTCGCGAACAATGCAGTTGGTCACTTTAGACCGTACGTATCTACAAAACATGAATAGAATGTTTTAATACAGAAAAATAAAAGTTTCTCAAACTGTATGAGTATTTAGAAATTGAATTTATCATTAACCTTTTATCAACCGACGGTACTTATAAATACCACTCTTTAAAATTACATAAAATAACCATTTTTACGAATATTCTGATGATACTTAGCAGGAATATTCTTTGAAATCCACTCCAAGGTATATGGCAGCACGGGCTCTATGATGAGTATTTTAGCGGGGAAAGCGAATAGTTTCATAGCAATAATCGCGTTTTCGGTGGATTGCGAAAATTATCATTTTTGTCCCGGAAAAATAGTTAATGTCCAAATTTAAGCGTCTTTTTGTAAGTTAATGAAGACCTTATAAAACGATTTGACTATTTATTTTAAGTGAACAGCGAATATAATTAATTTTACAGTTAAATATGTTTAATTACTTAATTACCTGTAACGGATTAAACTTCCCAAAGTTGAGTATTTTGTTTATGTATATCCCTTAATTTTCAATGTAGTGATCCAAAAAAAATATTACATGAAAAAAACTGCAGTAAATCATGACGCGGTCGATAAAGGGTTAAAGACCTTTAAATATTCAAAACCTGGGGTTGAGAAAACAATAATTGCTTTTTTTCTGCCTACTTGAACTCGTGAGACTAGCGGTTCATTAACTTTCGATCGCCGTGTCCCCTCTTTATGTATCCAGCTTGACACATCACGGATTTTGAACACCCCTCCTTGACTCCCAAGGCATGCCTGATATTTAAAGGTTTCTCAATAACCCTAAGACTGCTTCTACAATTTATGCAGACCTTTTTAACGCTTCCTTTTTTTTTTTTTTCTTTAAGGGAACAATGAATTAAAAACAATTAAAACTGAATTAATATTCTTGATCGAAATACATGTTCTAGAAGATTTTTCTCGTTGGGAGCAATTTAGTGATCAAATCTAGGATGGCACACCTCTCAATTTTTCCGCGAGGCCTTTCAGAGTCTCTAAAAGAAGGAATTTCGTAATATTAAAATGAGAGACCTTCATGGACTAGAAAGGCGTTGGAGACCCCAGGGGTTCACGGTCTACAGTTTAAAAACCACTGCGCGAGACTGTTTATGAATCCCTCGAATATAATCGTAAAATACAAACTTAAACCTTACAGCTTCGTCGTGGCTTTTAGGCTTAAACTGCTGGAAAAATTTGTGGAAACGGTTGTTCGAAAGAGACTCGAGTTTTTCCGAGACATATGTGTGCGATAAGGCCCTTACGGCGCAAATTCGCATATCAAAGTAATAAAGCCTTCCATATTTTTTCACACTTTACTATAACTCGCCTCTTTTTTCCTTGAGGTTGTCTTCGGCTAATGTTGAAGAATCGGACCCGAATTCGGAACATTTTTTCATATGTAAAAGTACTCGAACATTAATATTATATTCTGGTTTCACTCTATCCTGTAGAGAACCATTTACTTTATCATACTACTCATTTTTATCCGAGTTGACACATTTTTTTCTTTTATAAAATGTGTTTCGCATTTTTCTCCGACACCGCAATGTTAAATGAGCTATCCCTTTACACTTTAAAAGGAAAAATTAATTATTTATGAAATATTTTGAAATTTTATAAACACTATATTATAAACAAATACATGAGTTACGCTGTCACAAATTTTCATAAAAATTGAGGCTTTTTTTCTGTCCGAAAATGTGCTCCGCATAAAGTTCACGCTCTCGTGCATATGGTGAAAACAGCCTTAATACTTAATTGTTCTTTCCGCATGAAATTATTTTTTGACAATTCATTACTGCTTCCCTTCTTTTATAATTTTTTTTTCTTTCGGAATTTAGAAATTCCTCACATTCTATTTTTTCCCCCTGCTACTCATATTTTTCAGAGTGGAAAATGTAAGTAGCAACAGTTAAAACTTTTTTTAAAATGGTTACTTCTTTCTGTCCTCATCCACAGTCTGTTCATTTTTGGTGCTAAGCGACTATCTTGGATAAAAAATACATTTCACCAAATACATCTTTGGCAGGAGAGTTACCAATAATAAATTATTTCCTAAGCAAACTTCTCTTTCAACTACTGCAGAACACATTTGTACTCACCTTGATCTTCGATACTGATGACGAGGGTAAGGTACTCCCCTATCCGCGCATGCTCAGCAATGTGGTGTTCGTTGGGTCTTCCTACGTAGATGTGCATGGCGCACGTGGGCATCGGGGATAGCTCCTTCGAGGGGGTGGTGCCGATGTTGCTGCAATATAAATAAACGGATATTAAAATTAAGAATTTTTTTCTGAGATTGCCAGAACTCTTACAAATCTGTAACAGATTAATGGAGAAAGACTTCAGCGATGTTGTAGTATTCGAATTTGGTTGAGGATACGTAGGCAAAGATTCTGTTCAACAAATTTCCTCACCTTACCTCATGAGAGAATTTTTTGGTCAAGTTTCGATACATTTCTTTGAGTAGAGGGGGTCATGAAAGAGACGCAATAGTTTGAAATTAATGGTTCGACCCTATAGTTCAGAAACACAAAGTCAGGAATGTTTTAAGGCATGGACTAGACCAGGATCTCAGCCTCCACAAGGGGCCTGATCTCGGTAAGATCATAAAATGAATAATTTCAAAATCACCGAATATCATGTTGTTGTTGCTGCTCAACCCCTGGTGTAGGAAAACCTACACCAGGTCCAAAAGAAATTCGAAAATTCTCTCCAGCTCAAGTCAAACAAGAAGGTGAGAAGAGCTGGCAGTGTGAGGGAACAGGAACACAAAGAAAAAATCTTTTAACCATTCTGGAACTTCAAAAGGTCTCAAAAGTCCACTTCTAAACCTCGCCAAGACCCATTGGACATCCCTGGGGGCACTGTACGATAAAGATGGTCCTGGGTGACTAGCAGCGTACCAGTTATGATCTGGCGGGAGGCGCCACGGGCAGAGTAATTTACTCTTATGGAGGGAAAGGATTTCCAAGGGGTTTAGATCTGCAGAGTCTGAGATTGGAAGATTACACCCGTTTCTTGGTTGGACCAAATATAATTCCCGGACATATTCTCCAAAAAAACTGGGAATCTCGAACTGTATGCCAACTGGCGACTGCGGCAAAACTCCATTATTATGTCACGTCCATGTCTAGGTCTAGACCTGGGCCATAATTATTCCTTTAATGGAAAGGCAGCACTCATTTTGTGCCTAGGTCTGTGAGATTCTGAGCCATGCCCATTTATTTGTAACGGGTTACCGCTTAAAGTGTAGTATAGGGGGATGTCAATTTCTTTTTGCGACAAAAATCGGTTGCCAAGCTACTTCATTTAGCGATTGGTGTCCGGAATCCAGAATGAATTCGTTATCTCACCATGATATCTAGATAAAAATCGCCAAGCCCAAAAGCCCCCATACTACACTTGAGCCCGGGTTACCTCAAGAAATCTTAGGAGATAACTGCTAGTTACTAGTATGATGGCTTTGCAATAGATAAACAAAGGTTCAAACATTGTGCTCCAAATATCATCGTGTATAGCAATGATCTCTAACTCTTGGGCCACGGACCAGTATTGGTCCGTGGCCTCCCAAGGAATTATTAGCATTTTATTTATTGTGGTGTATTTCTCTCGGGTTTGTGCCATTTTCAATGGAAAATCTTTTAACATCCCACATTAAATCATTTTATATTCATTTTTTGGTGTAATTGTATTTTATTCCGAAAACATATTTAAAAATATAATGAAATTAAAATTATTAAATAAAAATAATCTAAAATGTAAACAATCCACATCCCCCCTTCAGCGGGCCATGGTAAAATTATCAAACGTTGACCGGTCCGCGGCGATAAAAAGGTTGGACATCACTGGTGTATAAAAATGCTAAATGATGCATGCTAAAAATGCCCGGAAAAGTTCTTCTGTTGTTGAAAAAGGTAAAGCGTTGTCCTTCTCTCCGCTTGAAGGTGATTGGAAATTATGGAAACAATCGCCTTTGACACGGAAGTTTTTCATATGCAAGATTAATTCAAAATAAGATAATGAAAATTTATTAGGAAAAGAATAATCAAAATAAGTGATTTGAGATATAAAAAAAATAGCAATTATAGAAAAAAGCACTTTTATTTTTCCTTGGAAAAAACTTTATAATTAAAGTTTAAAATGGAAAAGGATTTTAATCGGTGTTGAATATTGTTTGGGAATCAATTCCGAATGTCTTCTTTGATTCACTATGTTCTAATGACCGGTATCTTTTAACTCTGTTTAAACTCGAAAACCTTTCTGTTGTTTGTGCTTCGCTTTGCTTGAGTTATACATTGTCACGCATCATGGCATCTTTTCCTTAATTTAATTTTCGTTTTATAATTTGTTTTAAAAACAAAGCCAAAATCTCTCTCTATATATAAACGAGAAAAGCGAATCATTCACTCATCATATCTCTGGAACTATTAAACCTACAGACTTGAAAATTAGCAAGCACGTCTCTTTCATAGGGTAGAAATCCACTAAGAAAGGATTTTGCGAAAATTAACCCCCAAGGAGGGTTGCGAGGGGTTAAGGGCGTTATAGATAAATATTCCCGGTATTAAACTATGAGAACTACAGACTTGAAATTTGGCTGGCAGATTCTTTTCATGAAGTAAAGATCCGCTACATAAGGGGTTTTGCGAAAATAGAACCCTAAGAATGGTTAAGAGAAGTTGGAGATAAATATATTCTCGTTTTTGAATTATTACAAATACAAAGTTGAAATTTGTGGCATGCATGTTCCTGTCATGGAGTAGAGTTCCTCTAAGAACGGGTTTTGCGAAAATCGTACCCCAAAAGTACGGAGCAATTGAGAGGGGTCAAGGGACGTTATAGATAAAATTGCCTGTTTTTGAACTGTTAGACGCAGATATACTTGAAATTGGTAAGTGTGTTTCTTTTGTAGAATAGAGGTGCACTTAGAAGGGATTTTACGAAAATCGACTATGAGGGGGAGTGGGTAATTACTGGAGCGTTTAACAAAAAGAAATATTCCCGTTTGTTAACTACTAAACCTACAGTAACGAAATTTGGTATGCCTGTTTCGTTTGTTGAATTGAAATCTGCTAAGAATGAGTCTTTGCGGTAATCTACTCTCAAACGGGTTACGGGTCTTAGAGTGATAAAAAAATTCCATTTTGAACTATTAGATTTAGACTAAATTTCGCAAGCATGTTTATTTTGTTAAGTAGAGATCCATTAAAAATGAGTTTTGCGAAATTCCACTTTGAGGGAGCCGGTTACGAAAGCGAAAAAGATAATTCTACTTCAGTATTAGATTTTTTTATTTAGAAGTCATGCCCTCTTTTTTGAAAATCAACAGGTGAGAGTTACAGTAGTTTTTTCAATACAATCCAACACTTAATGCTAGGACGCAAATAAGATATAGGAAATTGTAACAATATTTTTTTGAAACCTTTTTGACTATATCATGAGATAATCGTCCCTAATTTTAATCCAAAATGAATTAATTGACTCTTCCGAATGTTCTGAATTTAAATCTCGATTATTACAAAAAGAATCATTGCCATAGAGCAGTGGTCTTCAAACTGTGTTCCACGGAACCCTGGGGTTCCACGAATCACAATAAAATTTTTTTAAAAAGACAAATATATATGCAAAATGGATTCATGTTCTGTAAAATGTTTGTATACCCACACGAATTTTTAAAGTTCACCCCTATCATTAAAAATTTTATTCATATACATTAACTTTATTTTGCAATACTTTTTAAGCTTTTATTATTATATAATAAAAGAATACTAAAACTCTTATCTTTATGTATATATGTTACTTATATAGATTGTGAATATTTCATTGTTTACTATTTTCAGTTCCACGAGATAATTTTATACTCTTTAGTTTTGCAAAGCATTGTACTAACTAGTTTTCTAATGAAAAATACACCTTTTTATATTTGGGGAAAAACACCTACAACAAAACAACATAGTCGATGTTAAAAATCGAAATTTAAGCAAGAATAGATCCTAAATTTAAATGTGTATAACTGAAAAATATTTCTCAACATGAGTGGCTACAAAAACAAAGTACAGAAGCAAATGAAACTCAGAATATGTAATGCAATTGCCGTTAATAGACCTAGACTTCGACAGTTTGTGTAAAAAAATGCAGGCCTAGTGAGTGAGTGAGTGAATATTAACATTGTACTGTTCAGCTTCACGAGGGCTCTTGGCGACGGACCTCATCATTTTGAACCATGGTCAAGTGACGAGGATGACACCTGCGCTGGCAGCCCCTCTCCCAGCTACCACACCACCCCTACACGGTGGGTCATTAGTGGCACTGGGCTCGAACTCGTAACATGCAAACCTAGTTACCAGACATAATGTATGAGTAGGTGACATTTGTATCACAGGTTAATATCATTAATGAATAAATTATATTAAAAGTAGATTAAAATTTTTTAAATAATTTTTACAATACTTTTTTTATAATTGCATTTACATTAATTTATTGTCGATCTACTTTAAATATTATTTTAAGATATGTTCTTCAAAGTGTGTGTGTGGACTAGGGTACCACACGAAAATACTTTCTAGTTCTAGGGGTTCCATACTTTGAAAAAGTTTGAAGACCACTTCCATAGAGGAGCGCTCAGTTCCGTACTCACCACTACATTACATTATGGAGATTTCCCAATTATTGCAAACGGTGGAATGGCATCAGACCCTATTTCTGTACCACTGACTCGTGAAACAGATCTGAAAGGGAAAAAAAATGCACATTTTGCAATCCATGCCGTGACGTCACAGCAGGTGTTAAAAAACGTGACGGAACTCCCTTTTTCGGCCGTTTGAATTCACGATCAGGGCTTTTGCCATTTAATTCCTTCCTTTCTTTCCATTGTGGAAATAAGACACCCCTTTGGCGCAATTAAACTCCCACAACCGCCATCTGGCATTTTCTCTTCCACCCCTGAGAAAAGGTAAATTTCGGCCCAGGTATGCAATTACTCGCAGTCTCGAGACAGTTTGTGCTTCGGAGATCATGATTATGGCTTTCGGGATGCAGAATGAATATTTTAGAAGGGGGAGGGAGGGATCGAATGTGTGTGTGTGTGTGTGGTGTGTGTGTGTGTGTGTGTGTGTGTGTGTGTGTGTGTGTGTGTGTGTGTGTGTGTGTGTGTGTGTGTGTGTGTGTGTGTGTGTGTGTGTGTGTGTGTGTGTGTGCGCGCGCGCTGGAGTCTCTGCATTGGCTACAAATAAAACCTCGAAAGGAAGATTTTATATCTTTATATTAATATATTTGAGAAAGGATTAAATATTTAAATTTAAAAAAAAAATTTCTAGGAATATTACAATTTATTACTGTTCGCTACTTGTTGATATTAAGATGACCTCATCCGCTATGTTTGAGTTCAATGACGATTTTTAACCAGTAATGGCTTTTTGAGAAGGGGAACTGTTTTCTAAGATATTCTGCTGTATAGATTTTAAATTATTACTAGAAAATTTTTTATTCATTTATTTCGATGTTTTGATTTCAAAAATTCTTTGTACGATTTTTGGAACCCAGGTAAGCCAATTCTAGTTGGAATTTTAAGGTACGTTCTGTGTTTGGGTCAAGGTTAAAGAAATTATTTTCCAGACTTGCTTGAAACCTTAGGTCCATAGAAATTATACGAGCAGTGAAATGTTGAACGCCCTTCCCTTTCAAGAACAACCAATCAGCTTTGAAGAAAGAAAGAGGGGGAGAAACAAAAGTGGCTTTTGCTATAAGACCCTGTTATTTCAAAACTGTGTAAGAAAGTTGTGAGTAAATATAGCGACAAAGCAAAAGTGCTGTCCATGAGTTTCAACCACTCCCTTTCATTAAATTTGATAAATCTTTTGCAATTTTTACGAAAATACTGTTTTTAAATGTAGCAAATACAGCAGATTGATTCCTACTGTAGCTCATTCAATAAGGAAGCCAAATAAATTACAAAATATTTATTTATTTCTTTGGTTTTATAAGAAAAGCGACTCACTCATTAATCGCGTATCTCCAGAACTATTCCACTACAGACTTAAAATTTGAAATAAACTTTTTCTTTTTTTTTATCAGAGATCTTCTAAATAAAAGCGTTTTACGGAAATTTACTCCCAAGCAGGGTTGTATTGATTACAAGAGCGTATAGATTTAAAAAAAAAACTCCGGTTTTTCTATTAGACTCACAGACTTGAGATTAGGCAGGCATGTGTTTGTGTGTTTTGTTGTGTAGAGATCCACTCAATGAGTTTTGCAAAATCGACTCTGGGGACATTACGGGGTAAATTAAGGATAATAGAAAATAAACGTAATGATTTTTTTTAGAACATTTATAACCCCGTACACCACAAAGTATCACACGGGGGCTTACTACAGTCAGAACTTTATATTAATCAATACACATCTTAGGACATATCTCATAAGAAATAATTGGAATGCCACATAATATTCGCCCCCAAAGAAAAGAAAAGAAATTTTGGGTTATTAAATGCTAGTAACATTTTTCAAACTATTGTTGGCTCATGAACAATGTATTTAGTCGAACGTATTTAATTTTTTTTATATTTGTCACGCGTTTCTATTCATGTAAAATATCTGGTAACAGATTCTTTTTTTTTTTCATTATTCGCTATATGTTCTTATTCGTTAAGCATGAATTGAATCATGGAATAAAGTTAGGTACGTTAAAATTTTGCTCTAGTTTACTTCTTAAAGTTAAAATTCTTATGTAAAATTCTATTCTTAATGATCTATTCTGAATTATTCATTGTGGTTCTTAAACTCATTAGATTAATTTTTTTATCTCGATTTAAAACGTATAGTCCGCTAATCCTATTCAAATTAGAATCTTTATCCACAACTATAAATAAAAAATTAATCTTTTATCATAAAAAAAGTTCTTTACACCTGTTCCAATGGCTTAAATTAGAGCTTTTTGAAAAGAAACAACAATGAAACGGATGTAAGTAACTTTTTTCTTTTTTAATCACATTTCAAGAATTAATCATTTTCAAATTGTTAACTGAATATAAGCACTTTTAAAAATACACCAAAACGGAACACATACTTGTTGGCAGCATCAGAGCCGACCGTCTTGTTGTTCTTGGTCTGGTACCGACACCTCACGTGGAATCCCCTGCCCAGGCTGGTCACGAGCTTCGAGTGGGGCTGGATAACCACCGTGTTGAAGTACTCCACACCCTCCCTCTGAAATGGAAAGAGACGCATGGTAAAAAATCCATAGAGCAACGAGAAATGATTTTTAAAAAAAATCATTTTTCTAAATTGTTTAACTTAGTACTGAATAAAAGAAAATTTTATTTTAACCACGTCCAGGTAAAAAATAAATAAATAAATAAAAAACCAGCAGAATTGCCCATTGAACCATGTCCATTATGTAAATGAATGTAATCAACAACTTAATTGACGTTTAAAAGATCGTTCATGGTAAAATCTAGCAAGAATATTTGTAAATTATATTGTAACTACAAAAAAGAGAAGACAAATGATTCGATCTAGAATACTTATATCTCAAGAATATTTTATTCTACAATGATGTGTTGAAACATAAAAAACTTCAACACACCATACAATTCGTTAAATAAAACATATTTTCGGATATAAGCTGACTCATGTTTAAGCCACACACACACACAAAAGCCTTTTTCTTAAAAAATTAAAAACTCCCCCATAATTTGAAACATGGGACATAAGCACAATTAAAAAAAAAGTTCCTGTAATTTTGAAACATACCACCATGAGGGCAAAAATGTTAAATGGGTGGAATATTTTACAATCCAATTACTGTAAAGCTTTTTTCCTAATACGCCAGCGTATTGGTATTTCTACAGATGGGTGACAAAATAATACGAACACCGTGAAAATGGCATGGCCCATTTCAAAGACACTTTAGCGCGCATGTCATTTTGCGTTGCAGTCCGCCGCCTAGCGGATTCGAAAGGTAATGTATCAGTCGCTCAACAGCTGCAATAGGTGTTGCACGCGTCTATTGTAATTTCTGAAAACGCAATAATGACGGACCTGTCAGAGTTCGAAAAGGTATGATTGTTGGAATAGAGGTGCTCTGGTTGCTCGGTGAGGGAAACAGCTAATTATTTGGGGCGTGTAAGTACTGTATCTGCCGTTATGACAGAATACAAGAAGTGCGGGAATGTGGCGTCTGGCAAGCACAACAGTGGACGGAAAAGAAACTACCGAGAGGGATAAAAGAGTCTTAACCCGCATAGTGACCCGAAAGCGCAAGCAATCGCTATCCCAAATAACGTCTGAGGTGAATAGTCATCTTCGTAACCCTATTTCAGCAAGAACCGTCCAAAGGGAACTGCATGCTTCGAACTTGTATGGAAGAGTTGCAATTCGTAAACCTTTGGTAACAGCACGTCATGCTTTACAGCGACGCCAGTGGTGTAGAACACACAGACAGTGGACCCCACAACAGTGGCAACAAGTCATCTGGTCGGATGAATCAACGTTCTCCCTATTCCAGACCACCGGACGAGTTTATGTGTGGAGAACACCCAAAGAAGCATTTGCTCCTGAATGCATCATGCCGACTGTGAAGCATGGAGGTGGGTCCCTTATGGTATGGGGGCGATATCTTGGCGTGGTCTTGGGCCACTTGTTACTCTGCATGGCAAGGTTCAAGCTGCCCACTATGTCGATATCCTGGGGATCAGGGGCATCCATTTGTCCAGACTTTATTTCCCGGAGAATGCCCATTTTATCAAGACGACAACGCTCCTATCCACAGAGCTAAAATCGTGCAAGAATGGTTTGCAGAGCATGAGGGACGTAGGTCATCTTTCTTGGCCCCTCAGTCACCTGATTTAAATATTATTGAATATTTGTGGGGATATTTGGAGTCAAAACTCCGTGCTCGATTCCCCACCATCTACGATTTCGGCATTAGAGACCGCTCTCCACGAAGAATGGCTTCATATTCCATTAAAGTTGTTCATGACCTCTATGCGTCCATCCCACGTCGCATACAGTCTGTAATTCAGTCAAAGGGGTCCAACTCCTATTAATAAAGCATTTCTCCTCTTTCATAGGTGTTCGTATTATTTTGTCACCCATGTGTACCTTTGCAGACCTAGTACATTTCCCAGGAGCTGGTATCACTTTTTAGCGCGACACTATACAGGCGATACCAATTGCCGAGAGTAATTTTGACGCCCAGTTTCTTCCCAGAGGGAGGCATCTGAGCTCTGCAGATGCGAAATTTGTACTTGGAAATTTAATTTTGTCGAGAGCATCCTAGCCAAACTGACACTCAAGAAATCATTTTCATGCCCCACATAATCATACGACATGGCCGCTGTCGATTTTCTGCATCATAAAAATCCTCCCACATGGGCCAGGGTCGAACCCGTAACCTTGGTTACAGTAGGCCAGCGACAAACCAACTACTCCACCCAGCCGGTATTACTCTAAAGTAAAACGTCAGACGCCAACGACGACTTATCTGAAACTCATTCATTTTTTTCATTGATTTGTTATCTTTTACACTATCTGTGTTAGTCATACTTTCAGTGACATTTTTTGAGAGGTTAAATGAACGAGAAGAGAAATTCGTATACGGTACGTGATCGTCGACCTATGGCAAGAGGGAAAAATTCGCTCTATGATATGGATTCAGACATCCCAATGACTGAATGTGAATTTTACGAGCTGTTCGGAAAATTGGATTCTGACACTGACTTTGAAGAATCTGCGTAACTTACTTTTCTTTTAGAATAAAAAATTTCCGTTTAAAACATCACACAAAAAAAATTAAAATCACTTGCGTATGACTAATGGAAATTTTACCTTAAGCTACTTTTTTTCAGAGATTTTCTTTAAAAAATTCAAAACTTTTCGTCTTATACATGGCAATTTTTTTAGTACAGAAGAGGAAATGTATTTTATATAAATGAATCATATAAAATTCATGAAAACACATTTAGATGTCATCTCTTTATTTTTAGAAATCAAGTCGTGCTATAGAACCTTTTACGGTATAAGATTTTTTTTTAAAAAAAAATCCTATGAATGTTTCACCCTCCCCAGAAAAAAAACTAAAAACGTAGTAAAAAAAAAATACCAACTTTTTTACAAAATTTTATGAACACACCATCTGGTTCTGGTCCATTAAATACTTATCAGAACTCATTCAAACTGAATTATATCTAATTGAAAAAATTTCATGGAAAACTTTAAGAATGAAATTGAATGGATTCTTTATGACTTTTTGATGTACAAAAAAATTAAATTATTCATTATAAATTAAATTTTTCCCGTTCCTTTAAAAGAAATAAAGTCTTAGAAAATGATCTCCGTAGAATTTTTTTCTTAAAGTCATTATTCGTTGATTTCAGTATGAATAGCAACTCAAGCTTTCGCTACGGCTTCAAATTTAATTTAATAAATGAAATACTGATTTAAAATACAATTATTTTTTCTTTATTTTATTTACATTTGCCTGCAGTTTCTTCCATCTCTTTTAATTTGTTTGCATTTCCCGTTCAAGAGAGATATTGTAATAAACATATTACTATAAAGTGAAAAGTTTGGATGTACTATATATGAGAGATTTTGACGAAAAACAAAAGTACAGGTCACCAACAACATTTATCATGAATTAAAAACACATTTTACTTCATTATTTAATAACGACTTCAAGATCATTATTAGTGCGAATGTATTTTAAACAAGAATAATAATTTTATTTTTAATACTATTAATATTTCACGCAAGGAAGAGCACAAAAATTAGCGGAAATCCTGACATCTGCTGATTAACATCCGTGTGAAATATGAACAAAACAAAAAAGTTTTAAGTGGAAAAGGAGGAAAGTATTAAAAAATAAAATTAAAAAAGGTTTGAAAGTTACAACGTGTTAAATTTGATGTAAATACACCCCGTGCTGCAGTAGTCCTTGAGGTATTTTCCTGTTATTCTACAATTAACAAAATGCTTTATAATTTAAAGCACATATGAGTCATCTTTTCTCCATTTCATAAGGTAGTAGCTCTTTAGTTAAAGGAATAGTATTCAATTTCTAATTTGCGCAATATGAGGTATTTACTTTTTGCACTGTCTTTGTATTTACTTTTCCTTTGACAGCCCTTTTTTCCCTATATAGATGACTTCCTTCCAATTTCAGTATTTTTATACCTTTTATAGTCGCCTCGGTGGTTGTGAGGTAGCGTGCCTGCCTCGTACACCTAAGGTTGTGGGTCCGATTCCGGCTGAAGTTGATACATTTTCTGAGTGCGAAAATCGTAGGCACGCGTGTCAAATGATTATGTGGGATGTAAAAGATCCCTGAGTATCAATTTGGCTCTACTACTCTCGGCAAAATTAAATCCCGGAAATATTCAGCATCCGACGAAAGTTTGAATTGAATAAAAATTCAAATGTCCCAAGTTGGTTGGGGAAGCCGCCACTAGATGGTGCCACCAATAAAATGGCTTCCACTCTAGGGAGATTGTCGTATTTGCAAATAGCTTAGCTTCCAAAATGCAGGCCATTTGGGAAACAAACAAACACAATACCTATTTAAATTATTCATTTGGCAGTGTTCAGATCTGTAAACAATATTTACAAATACCTGTCAAAAAAATGTAATACCAGAAAAAATCTTCATCATTTTTAGCACTTTATTGTATGTTTGGGTTTGAGATGGGAAGTAGAAATTCCATAGGATTAATATATCGTCCATGAATTCAAAAGAGTTATTAAATCGTAATTGAGAGCATTCTCTTTCCATTGCATTTGAAATTTTTTTTTCACAACATCATATTTCCGTCAACGCAAGGCTTTTTTTAAGAAAAGTCCTAGTCGATGGTCACAACTTGCCATGAAAAAAGAGTTACTACGAAATAAAAATAACTCAGAACTAATCCACATAACATTTGAATACCTTCTACGCAGCAGAATGCTTCTGTTTTCAACTCAAGTAAAATAATAGATTCTATGAATAATAATAGCCAAAGTTTATTCCACGGACGCCTTTAATTCTAATAGTCACTCGAATGATCTAAAAGATCTGTAGATGAATGACAAAATCTCAAAAATATGCAAAAATTTCATATTAAGTTCAACCAGCGTCAATTACGCTTTACAATTCTTTTCTCTGACTTAAAAAACATATTTAGAATAATTAGAAACGATGCCAACTTAAGCAACATAACTTTAACAACAAGCGATTATGTATCAGCAAATAAATAAAGCAATATGATATAAATCAGAATTACATGAATTTTATTTAAAGCAAACAATAATAATATAGAAGAGAATTTTCAATCAATCAATATTTATAACTACTGCATGATTTAAAAATTAGCTCAAAATAAAGAAAATAAATCTAAACAGAAGTTAACTTTACGAAACAAATTCCATTATGAAATCATAATTCATTAACTCATATTTATTCAAAATGTATTTTGAGATGACGCTGAAAAGAGTGAAAAGAGTGACCATAAAATCAAGCAAACAATCAATCAAAAGAGTGAAAATCAATATTGTGAATCCCCGGTACTGTATAGTCAAAACTCTAATGTTCTATTCCTATTATTTACAGATTACAGTTATGGAAGCAGTTATTATAAAACTGCGAATGATTTTATTGAAACTAATTAAATTAATAACGATTTTGTGAAAAATATGAAATTTATCTAACAAACAATATCCTGAGCAAGTAACAATAAATCAGAATTTCCTTTAAAACTCACGAGGGTCACATGACAAAGGCAATCACGTGTCTTCCATTGAACCCAAATTTGACATCAGTCGTGTGCTTGTAAATTCCACGTACGATTTTCAGTACATTGGTTAGGCAATAATGTCGAAGAATCATGTTCAAAAAACGTTCGAAACAAGAAAAGAAATGCTTCCTTTTTTATTTATTCTTTATTTTTTTAAGTACATACTTTTAAACACTTAGTGATATTTTACTTGTACCAATTAATACGTACTAAAAAAATTGCACATATAAAAGCTAGCAGCAGGGGAATTGATTAACCGCAACACGCGATAGCGTCTGTCATGGAATCATGATTTCGTATGAATCCAGTTTGCTTGGGAGTAATATCTTGATATATTTCTACATAATTTGAATAAAAAGAAGACTTACGACATCGTGGCTCATGGTATTGCAAGACCTCAGGGGCAACCTGTAGGTGATCTTGTTGCCAGCGTGTTCGTATTCAGCCAGGCAAGTCGAGTTCTCCGACAGTCCCTTGGGATAGACCATGCCGCTGAAGTCATCTCCAGTCGTCGAGATTGTCACTTCGATGTTGTTGCTGTTGCATACGATATCCACATCGGAAAGCTTGTTGCCAACTAATGAAGGGAAAAAAACAAAACATAAATATTACAAGACATTCAAAAGGCTCGATGAAATACCGTACATTTCTGAATATAAACCGACTCGTGTATAAGGCGAGAGTGCATTTTTTTCTACAAAAAAGTTACCTTAAATTCAAAATCTGTATAGAAGAAGAATTAAATGAAAGTCGCCATGAAAGTGAAATTGTTGTCGAGCGTTATATAAAACAGGTGATCCTATCAGAAGCAAGCATATATTTTTATTCGTTTGTTTTCTTGTGCAACATATGAGCTAGTCATATTTTCTGCACCATTTTCTTTTATTTGCGAAAAGAGAAATTCGAATATGGCAAGGGATCGTTGATCTAAGTTTCAAACCCTGGAGGAAAACTTTGCCGTATGATTAACATTTACTCTAAGACATCCCAATGTACAATTGTAAATATTCGGAAACTCTGATTCTGATGCTTATTTTGAAGGATTTAAGAGACTTTAAAAAGGTTCCAAAAGTTCTCGGTTTATGTATGGAATAAAAATAGTTCAGTTTAGTTGTCTGCCTCTGCTTCAATATAACACCTTAGCTAAAATAAAAAGTATCCCGAATTGTCGTTAAATGTGTAAATAAAACCACGAAGCTTTTTTAGACAATCCATTCCCTACGATTTTAAATCTTTTAACTATAAATGTTTCAGATGCTAAAAATAAAAGGCTTCACACTAAACTACAAAATATTTGGTACTTATGTATTATATCGTCGATCTATTTCTTCAAATCAAAAGATTTCGCAAAATAGCGCGATATATAGCCAATAGTGGAAAACCTTTCTACGCATGTTCAAACACAAGAATAATAACGATGAGAGTATTTGGCGAAACTTTTCATTGAGAAAAATGGGTCGAGGCTATATTACGTAAATATATACCGAATGTTTGAAATATACTACTGAATGTATTTTTTAAAATTCGATTGGGGCAATCGATGACGATTTTTATATCACCATAAAAATATTCCATTGGCTTCGAAATCACATTATAAATCGATATTTAAAATGTATAAGTATGTATACATTTTACATCTCTCTTTTTACGTATCTACAATCAACAAGCAAAATTAAATCTGGCATTATTGTAATAGAAAAATATTCCAAGGAAAGTAGCATTGCCATTCGTTAAAACCAAAACAATGACAAATTGCGAAAGGTCGATTAGGGGGAATCGTGCACAATTTCTAAAATCGCATTGTGTTAAAAATTAAATTAAACTAATCTAGTGAATTTCTTTAAAAAGAGGATTGATAAACTTTGTTTCAAACCAGCTCGTTAAGTGGTTTGTAGCAAAAAGGAAAGATTTTAAGTAGGTTGGACAGGTATTCGTAAACTGGCTTCGCAACAACCTGAAATCATTTTCAGCAGATTGTTTGACTTTGTAGGCGTATTTGGAAGGAATGAAACATTGAACCTGTTTTTGCTGTGTCTAACCCAAAAGGAGACTCGTCTCGTCACAATGCGATAATTTGAATAGATTTGACACACGAAAAGTTGAGGGAAAACCGCTTTTCGAGTCGTTTTAAAGTCCATCAAAATAATACAATTAATTTTAAGTCTGGGAGTTCTTTTGTTTGGGTACAAATTAAAGCTTCCATACACTTTTCCCGTTACAACTTAAACCAGAGGTCGACAAACCGTGGCCGCATGTGGCTCTTCAGGACTTTGTCTTATATGTCTTGAAAAAAAAAGAATTATGGCTATTAAAAAGCTTTGTCATCCTGCTTTTTTTATAATTATCTATTGAAATTTTATAAAATTTCTAATGGGGCTTCAAATTTGTATTTTACCATTGTAGACCTAGTACATTCCCCTGGAGCTGGTATCTTTTTTTTAGTGCGGCACCATATAGGTGATATAACACTCGCTGCAAGTAATTTTGATGCCCAGTTTCCTTTCCTGAACTATGATAATGCAAAAATATGAACCTGTATTTATTTGCATTTCGATTTAAATATTTAACTAGCTTAAGGCAGCTACTTTGTGCTACATTGTTCTTTAATAAAGTTTATTGACAATCGGTTAAAATATTAGAATTACATATAAATCAGTAAAAGTTATTTGTGGAAGTGTAAATCAATTTATCGATAAAAAATACAGCCATTGGAAGATATTCTTTAAAATAATATCACGCAACGTTTATTTATTTGCATATATGAGTATTGAGGTACTTTTAAAAGTACAAGAGATACACTTAAACCCCCAACAGAAGCGACAAAAACACATTTTATACCTAGACAGTAAAAAACGAGTGTTGAAATGAGTTTTATAAGCAAAAACAATGAAAAGTCAATTTTATAATTATTAGGGTGAAGGTATTGGTAAGGATATTTTTTTCAGGAAGCTTGAACGTTTAACATAATGATTATTTGGCAATGGCTGTCTTGCATCGAGCTACAAAAATAAATATATCTTCAAAAATTTTAGTTTTTAAAGGAATAAAAAATAACATTTAGTGTAAAAAAAAATTGTTTTTTTTAATGTTACAAAAATTATATGAAGAACGATATTCCTAATCGTAACCGCTACGGACCCTCCCCGGGTGGGCACATGAATGCATATTAATGGCTCTTTGAACCTTTGTTGTTTTGTTTCACTTACAATTTGTCTCTTTTCTCTGAAAAAGTTTGCCAACCCCTGACTTAGACCAATACATGGTTAATGGGCGCAGCTACTGCCGTATCAATAATACGAGGCCCCCAAGCTACAGGAACCCAACATGTGTAATACTGAGACGCATGCAAATAAGTTGTATAAATGCGATCGTTTTTATTTTCCAAAAAAAGGACTCCAAAGGAATTTTGATACAGGGACCACTCAGGACTAGTTACGCTGATTGGCATGATTTGAATACAATTAAATGCATTAAAAGAACAAAAAATAACGAAGGCATAGAAAAAAATTTGATGTCCGTTTTAATAATGATTCGTTCCATATTTTATGTAAAATCGTATTGATTAAAGTCATGTGCAGTGTTATGGTTAGGTAACCGTTGTTTGTCAAAAGAAAATGAATAGAACATCAAGAATATCGGCCAGTTGATTAGCGATGAATAGAACTTTCTACATTTATTGGACGCAAATTCAGTACTAATTTTTTCTTATACTTTGAACTTCATCTCAGAATAAATTTAGAGTTAATATATAAGTTAAAGATGGGGCTGTAATTATTTTATTTTGAGTCGAATAGAGAAGCATTTTGCTTTGTGATGGGTAAATTAACACTTTTTGTTATCGTTATTCTGATTCGAATTTGCATAACTGGATTTTTTCCACTTCAGACAGCAAAAGGTTTGAAAAAGAAGGCTCTATCCCTCGAAGCTCACTTTTCTGTTACTCGAGAAGTTTCTTTAAAAACATGTGTAAAAGACGGCACAAAAGAATAAGGCAAAGCGCTCCTTTGTAGATGGCGAGTGTAGAATCAAAGTCCGACTCTGAAAAAAGACCTCGAGGGTCAAATCAACTTCTGAAGATGACACGAGGTGAATGAAAAGACTTAAAAACAAGGAATGGAACAAGAAGAAGAAAAAAGGGGATTGCATGAAGATTTGAACAGATTGAAGCAACAAGCTTGTGTACAACAACCCATTCACTACAGCTCTTACAACCACGACATGAACCAATCGATGGTTTTAACCCGTGTCATGCAATGTTTCACGAGAGACAAAGAAAATGCGCTCGTTCAAAGGACCCTTCGCAATGACCTTTTTGACACCGAAGATTAAACGAGAACTCCAACAATGAAAAGGGGCTTTCGGAATGCGGAAATAACGCAACCCGATTTCCTTGTCCATTGACAACATTCAAACATGAATGGAGTCTTCGCGGTATTCAAGAGCAATGAAGAAGTCAAAACCTTCGTAGAGATAGTTAGCATCGACGGAAACGAATTGGTGAACAAACTGTCTAAGGGGGATAGTAATGATTTCGCTCCCTGTTCTGCTTCAACTTGTAGGCATGGTAGGGTCAAAAAGTTCCCTTAATTGGTCAATTACAAATTATTTAAAAATAAACAATAAATTAATCTTATTGGCCTTTAAAGTACTGCACTCCCGCATGCACACACTTGTTAAAGCATTCGTATAACTGTTAAAAAAAAACTCTCGGAATCTCTTTTTTGAGAGGTCCTTCAGTTGCTTCGTCGCATTTTGGATCACCTCATCTGAATCCACAAAACGATGACCTTTCAATTTCATTTTCAGTCATGAAAACAGGCAAAACTCCTCTAGGGCTGGAATCATTTCCATATGCTTTCTTCAACATCTCGAGAGTCTCAAGGGGATTTCTCGAGCAAAACACAGAAATCGATGTTTGCACGCTGCTCTAAAGACGACATTGAAAATCCGACGAATGAAAAATTTGCTTCATCAGAAATGATCTGCAGCCAATGCCAACAATATAGAAAATGAACTCCAGGTGTCTGCGTGTTTTCCTTATTAGTGCTGCCAACCCCCGAAACAGGTATTTTCTCTCCAACGAACACCTGCATGAATATAGGGGACAATCCCGGGAACTTTTTGGCTCTAGTAGTAGAATTCAGAGAATCTCAGAATAGGGTAGCGTAGTTAAAATTTCCCACATGTCAATAACTAATGAGATTCAGACTAGACCAATGGTTGCCAAACTCTTAGAACTTTGTGGACCTTAAAATGAACAATTTTATATTTGGTGGTAAAGACGCCTTAAGACTTCTTGATGCCCTAGGCCCCTAAACAGAAGTAGGCCGGCTCTTACACAAATGTAGGCCCCACCTATTACCCTTAAAAGTAGACAGTACGTAATATACGTCGTACAAACAATAACCCGAAACAAATAAATCTGCATGGCTTACAGTCGCACAAACCAGCTCAACCGACTGCCGCCTTTTGACTGAGTGAGTAATGATGGTAGGTTTAAATTCCCAGTTTTTCGGAGAATGAAAACCGGAAATAACATTTAGCCGTAGAAATTATTCCAATTATGATCTTATTAGGCCGAGTCAAGAAAGAGACAGGGCCCCCATTGCGGCAGAGGCCCTGGGTCCCATTGGCCCATGTCTTTAGACGTCTCTGATAGGTGAATCACTCATATGATTGACCTCTATATGGCGGACCAATATAACTATTATCTCACTGGCTTACATATCTATCTATAGCTCCATATCACTGAAAAGGAACCTCTCGAAAAGCAAGATTAAACAGGCAAAGCAAGCAAACTGAACAACAAACTGAAAAGTTATGCCACCAATTTACCATGGTTGCCAATTCCTAATTTGAATCACTAGGTACATCTTTTAAAGTAGATAGAAATTCGCTAACTCAGATGGAATTCCGCTAAAAGTATTAGCTGAAGTTAAAGTATAATCCATATTCTGCAATGTGTTTAGTGCTATTCGTCATTTTAATGTGAAATTGAATCTTCGCGAAAATATAAATAATACTCCAGTTTTTCTACGGACCTTCAAAAATTTTTTCACGGATCACCGATTGGTGACCTTTGGACTGAGGCAAAGCGATTGATTGAAATAAAGGCTTGCGAATTTTCACGCGCTTACTCCTTAAATTAACCTCTTGGGTAAGTTCACGCGCGTGACGTTATTCGATTCGAGAACCTTGTCTTTTGAATGAATCGAGAGTGAGTGAATGCTTATTAACGTGGCACCATGAAGCGGCTCGAGGGCTAAAGGAGACCGACCTTGTAATTATAAGCCTAGATCAAGTGTTAAGGAGTTGGCACCCTTCTATTTCAGCTTCCACCCCACGCCAATGGGAGGATTTTGAGGCTCGCAGTTTTAACGTGCATCTTCCCTTAAACAGGTTGGTTTTCAGTGGCACTAGAGCTTGAACTGATGACCACAGGTTCGTGACCATAACCGCTATGCTACTGTGGCCGAAAGTGGAAGAATCGTGATATATAAAAGCTAGGCATTACTATTTAGGTTAACCTACGGTGAAGAAAAGAAGAGATATTATCCGAATACATTACGAAGTTTCATTAGACACTAGTTCAGTGACAAGTGAAAGGGTTTAATAATGTAGCAAAGTGTTAGACTTAAGGAAAGGACCAAAGAATGGTAAGAAATGAAACCTGTTATTTAAAACTGTATCTAAAATTTTAGATGGAATGGAAGATGATTATTATATGAATTATTTATGGATCAGAGTAACAGTTAAATAGAAGATGAAACAGAATTCACCTGAAGAATATGACGAACTATTCCAATACTGAAAATGCACAAGGTGTGTAAATTCTTTTAACTAAACAGCATTGAGATATATGTAGAAATCAACTTTCTTTATACTCATCTTTTTATTTTATTTTAAAGCACAATCATTTTTATATCTGGCGTATAACGCCACCCTTATATAAATTTCGATCATATTTTTTGTGTTAAATGTGAGCGTTATACGCCGGTATGTACAGTAGATATATAAAAGGAAATTTTATTTTTATTGCCCTATTTTAGTAAGAGCTAAACAGTGCTATGGGGCCTCCCTAATAAAGCATAAACGTTATTCTGTTCATTAACAGACTATTCAAAGTTTCTGAAAAGTTTCCGTATGGCCTATTAACAAGCTATTGGGACTAATACATCTTTAAATGCAAGGTCAAATGATTTCCTCTACAATTATTGCAATCTTTATGTCGATATCATGAAATGAAAACACAGTGGAAAATGTCATAAAAACTAATATTCTTTTTTTTTCTTTCCCCTCTTTATAACCAAGGATAAGATGACTATTACCCATCAGCTACCAGCTTTTGCGGCTGGCCGAGGGCACGAATTTCGAACGTGACCTCACATTTCATCACGAGTGGACGGGGGTCGCGGAGGTCTTTTCGCTCTGAAATTTGTTTCTCCCAAACGGTTTCCTTCGTCACGACCATTCTTTTTTTTAAAAAAATAACATCGTCTCTGCAATCGGCGCCTTATGAATCGAGATCTTTAACTGTGTGTCTTTCCCTCCCAATGATATTTTCTCCGCGGAGATTCCTTTCTTCGAGGCAATAAAATTCTATTATGGGGGGCATTTTGGGATGATGTATGTACTCGTGCGATCGTTCTCACCTCCATTATCACCCTAGGCTTTGATTATAAAAAGGGCATAATTTCCTCCAGTGTTTTTTTATTGAGAATTTATTTGATATGTATAAAAAAAAACAAGTAAGGGAAATAAATTGCATAGTATAATCTGTATTTTTAGTGAGTGTATATTCCTGGGAAAGTCCTAATTGCTATTATGTAAGAAAGGGGGATTTCAGCGATGAAACAGTCTGTATAAACGAAGTATTCTTAGTAGATGATGGGGGAATAACCACCCATAACTGTAGAATGAGAGAGTGAATATCAATGCCGATTTAAGCTCATTTCGGGGCCTGGGTACAGAAGATCTACAGGCCCCCTTGGCACCGGCAGATCAAAATTTATAACCAAATAATATGGTTATTAGCTTATCTGGACCTCTCGGCACCCACCCCAAGCACCCAATGAATAAACCGGCACTGGTAAATATGAAGTTCGCAATATTTAGCTACTAGAGGGCTTTTGGCGATTGACCTGTCATTTTAAACCATGGTCAAGGAACAAAGACGACATCTTGAACTGGCACCCCTCTCTCTTAACTTCCACACCAAAGGGAGGACGTTTGAGCCTCGACATATTTAATGTGCATCGATCCCCTCTGCACGGCGGGTCTTCAGCAATATTAGGCTCAAACTCATGACATGCCCGCCACGAATCCGTTTCCTTGACCACTAAGCTACCACGGCCACCCCACAACTGTGGAAGATAGGTGACTTAGTGAGTGAGTGTTTATTTACGTCACACTAAGCAAATTGAGGGCTACTGGGGACGGACCTCGTCATTTTGAACCACTGTCAAGTGACGAGTACTAAACATTTAAGAATCAGGACCTCTACACAGTGAATATTCAGAGGCACTTGTAACATGTTGGCTGCGAGCTCGTGACCAGCATGTCTCGTTTATGGGTTAAATACGATGCATGTCCGGAAATAAGTTACCTTTTCGTTCTGCCGCAACCGCAGTGGTAGTATCGGAGTTCAACCTTCGCGCACTTGTATATCTGATTGATTGTCAATACAATGACGCCACTACAGCCAGATCGTGTTGGTTTTACTCGTGTTAGTGAGGATTCAAAATGTTAAAGACGATTGTCGATCCTGTCGACTGTGAAGTGCATTCTGTAATCTATTTTTTGAAAGCAAGGAATGAACAAGCCAAGCCAGTTGAAATACATCGTCAGCTTGTAGAGATTTATGGTGAAAATGTCACGAGTGATGAAATGTGAGAAAGTGGGTAAGCGACAATTCAGTGATGAGTGCTCCCATGTTTATGACGAAGTGGGCGGCCTTCTGTTGTCAATGAAGGTTTAGTTGAAAAAGTGAATGAGAAAGCTCTAAAAGAGACGGTTCATAATAGAAATCGCTTTGTGATGAGTTTTCACGTTTCCTTTTCAGCAGTAACTCGCTTCATTGGCGGCATCTTTTTATTAAGAGAGTATAGGCAAGTACGTTTCCAGATACGAAAAATACCTGAACAATGTTGAAAAACAGTTTCCGACATGCTCTTTTATGTAAAAATAAATTTTGTTTTGAAAAAAGATTTTTTATGCAAGTTTTTCTAAAATGGTGTTTATTTTTCTGGACATGTCCCAATGATATACATGCCACACACGAGACTGGTTTATAAGCATTTTTTATAAACATTCGCAAAATATAGTGTTCGTATGGCATTTCTTTTTCTTCTCTTATCTAAAATTACTAATGGGGTCAGTGGCGAATACAAGGGTAGGTTCAACACACCCCATACGCCAATATTTCAATTTTTACATAAAGATTTCGCTTTCCGGTGTTTTTGATTACGTGTTTTTCCCCTCTTTCGTAAAAGTAGTATGCGCACGCACTGAGTGTTTACTAACGTCGCACTATATACCAACACATGGGTTTTTGGCGACGTCTAAACTTCTACGCCGTGCCAACGGAAGAACTTTGAGTGCTGACAGATTTAACGTGCATCAGCCCCTCTGCACAGCGGGCCTTTAGTGGTAATAGGGCTCGAACTCAAGTCTGTTATAATAAACACTAAGCTTTTGGGCCACGTCACTGAGAGATATCTAATAATCTCAACCAGTAGTGGACAACGGGACATATATATCCCCCACACACACACGAGCAGGTACGTCGTAAGACTTTAAGGCCCTGGGTCCAGAGACATCTTAAGATTTTTTGAGGCCATGGGCCCCTATGCAACAGTAGGCCCTACCTGTGATCTTTAAAAGTAGACAGTATATAGCATGCATTGTCAAACTTTCGTTCAAGCAGTAATTGGAAACTAATAAATGTACGCGATTCACAATATTTAAAACCTAGGCACAAACCTGCTCGACCGATGGCCGCCTATTGACTAAATGAGTTGAATGATTGTTTTTGGCAGGGGTGTCCAACCCACGGCCCGCATGTGGCCCGCGAGATTCTTTACAACTTTACAAAATTCGACTATTTTAAACAATACTTTTGTTTAAATATTTTTTTAAATTTTTTTGTAAAAAATAAATCTTATAACTGTTATTATTTTATCACGTTGCCTCTGTTTTTTTCTATATAAACTGAAACTATCAAACATAAATCGGGCTCAAACTTAACGCACAAAAATCTGCAACATCCATTACGATACGCAAATACACATGCATTGAGATCGACTTGCAAAAACTAAGTGAAAGAGTTGAGAAACATATCTCACTAACATATTAAACATTATTTGATCATTACATTATTATTATTATATTATCTATGTTTGTGTACTTGGAAAACAATGAAAACAGTAACAATATATCAGTCTGTTTTAAATTTTCCCTCCAACAGATGTTTATAATAGATCCAAATCTAATATAAAGGTATATATTTTTATATGCGGCATGCGGGATTGTAAAGTTCTTCCGAAGTGGCCCGCGAGTCATTTGGGTTGGCCACCCCTGGTTTGTGGTATTAGGCTTAGGCCTGGACATATGGACAACGGTCATCCCATAATAATACAGTCTTGCCACTTTTGCCAGTTGACATGCGGTTTGAAATTCCCTGTTTTCCGGAGATTGTGTACGGGAATAATACTTGACCATAAAAATCATCTTGATCATGATCTTATTAAGACTGAGTCGAAATGAAACGAGGGCCCGTGCCTTAGGACGTATCTGCCCCCGAGGTGAAGTGTAACTCATTTCGTCAAATGACACGATGTTTTCTCCACTCTTCAAGCAGTGCAGTCGTCCATTTCTCAAATCCTGACTGATTTCTCTGCGGTGAGGGAAAGAGGGCTGACCTCGAGCGTCCCGAACGGCAAGGTCGAAGAGAGGGCATTCAACCGACTCGATCAATCGACCGTTGAAGAAGGTGCGCCGAGCAGGAGGTCAGGTGCGCCCACCCGCGGACGATAAGAAAACAGCCACACTGAACTCCTGAACACCTTATTACAATGAGATCTTCCATATCTAGATTATTACAGTGATTCGAAACAAGATTGTATCGATTCGTGGCAGCTTCAACAGGTCTTCAAATATTTTAGAATTCTATAAAGTTTTTTTTTCTTTCAGATTATACTTCAGGCTATATTCGCCAGATAAAACCACAAAGGTCTTAAGTCTGCTTCGTGGATATAATAAGGTTACGTTAAGGCTCACCTCTAACGAATATTGGGAATTCGTGATCGTAATGTCAATCTTTGGAATTAATGAATTGTTGTTTTTCTGAAATTGAGATTCTAGTGTTTATTTGAATTTAATAAATGTATTGGAAAGAGCAAGCAAAATAAGAAAGGAATTACTGGAGTTTTTATGGAAATAATTTTTTTCTCCGAAACATTTTTAAACAATACGATTCAGTAGCGCACACAAAAATTCCAGGGTCGAAAGTCCACCATTTTGGTATCATACTCCAATACGCCGTCCAAAATATTATTTTGATTTTGTCGATTTTCGGAAACAAAAACAATACAAAACTAATTATTGAACAAATAATTAGTATTAATTAATAAAATTAATTATTAATAACAAACACACAATTAAATTTTACGTATTGTATGTCATGAATCCCCAGCCCTTCAAGTGTCAGTTGGGGTAAGCTTCCTACCAGGACAACTCAACCCACCTCCCGCATAAGAACTTTGACTTCTACTTTCGCCGGACTTAAACAAAACACGTGTACTAACGATTCGTTCGCTGCTGATCAAAGCAGAAAGAGGTCTCGTCTTGTCATGGTTTGGAGTACAGACTGTTTTGCTGAACCTTGGAATAAAATATAATATGATAAATGGCTGCACGTTGCATTTCTCCTGTCTGTCTTTAAGAATTGCTCCAATACGTGATATATATACATAGGATTATAACCAATCGAAAAAAAATCAAGGGCTATGGGGGTGTCCGGACCCCTAGGACACCCCCCCCTTGTGTGCGCCACTGGTACGATTTATATATAAAAAATCTTTGATTTGATAGTTTTTACATTTTTTCCCCTCTATACACATTTATTATGTAAAACAGTTTTTTGAGCTCGAAATATCTCAAAAAGCTAACAATGTAATTTTTAAGGTAAATTTTCCAAATTCATGAAGTGATTCTAAAATGCTACTTCTGTTATAATTGACATACTCACACACAACTTGATTTACAAGTACTATGAGTTGAAGGAATAACATGATTGATATTTTCTCGAAAGAAAAAATTTTTTTTGTTTATTGAAAATTCCTTTAAAAAACGAATAAATTCTAAATTCACCTATTAAATAAAAAAAACAAGTATTTCTTTGATTCAAATATTCATACCAACTTGTTAGATGTATTAATAGCAATTGTTAGAGAAAATATCAAAACATTTGATGCAGTAGAAAAAAGTCTTAGCATTTGAAATGAAGATAAACTAGCTATTTTTTTCTTTCTGAGAAAGTTTAAAGTAATTGGATGCGATTAAAAAGGAATATAAAAGTTATCCTAATTCTGAGTTTTTTAACTTAGAGGTTTTTAAAGTTTATGAGATTATAGAACATATAAAGAATAATTTAGGTTAAAAAAAATTTAATTTTAAAACATCTCACAAACAATACTTTCCCAATACAAATATTTCCCAACCAATGCTTCTAAAAATATTTTCAAAAATCCTGGAAGAAGCATTGTAACTCTGCACATATTTTCCTTATTGTTGTTTTTTCAAATATATTTAAATGCATTCAAGAGTTAAGATGCTGTAGAGAGAGAAAAAAAATTCGCAGAATTAACATACTATTCACGAATTCAAAATGGCCGCGGGACAAAAGCCTTAGTAGTCACATCACTCTGCGTTTCAAAACTCAAAACGGAGCGTGATGAATTAGATCTCAAGAGAATCTGATGTGCTACTTTCGCAGCTGGGCACTTGAAATGCAGTAAAAGTTTGTTTTGTCTCGAATTAGGGAAATGACGTGGAAACTTTGAAACAATACGTTAACAAATCATAAAGAAAATTTGTATTTGTGTTAAGTTACTGTATAAATAAAGTTGGAACCCCGATTTAACGAATACGTCGGGAACGAACACTTTTTTCGTTCAATCAGGTTATTCGTTGTATCGGGAAACAAACAAAATATAAATGTTTTGCTTTTTTTGTGGAATCTCTACAATAATTAATTACACAAAAAGTATTCATAATTTAGAAGTTTTACGCTTTTTATTCAACAGCTAAAAATACAATTAGGGAATTATTACGCACCAGTTAATTGGAAAATCTTTTAGATTCCTTATTCCGAAAGTGTTCTTTTTCCAATTTTATGCAAAAAAAAAAGTACTGTATCATTTACATTCTACTGCGTAAGGTATGTTTTCACAGCCTCCAAACAATGTAAAGCATTAGAAAATGTAGCAGTTTTGATAAGAATTTCATTATCATTTCTGCGTCACAATCGTTATTCATTTCTTCCGACGACTTATCAATTATCTAACCTTCTGTTGCACAGATAGCAGTCCGTCACACACATCAAATGTAACAATCGTTAAAATCTTAAAATGTCCCCTGCGCTGTGGAGTGGGGTGAAATAAGAAAGAAACTTGGCATTCTTCCGAAAAAGATCGATTTTTAAATTGATTCGATTCGTAACCTGATGAATCAATTCACAAAAAAATCGAAGTCTAAAAGAACGATTTCTAAAAAATCGATTTTTTTCCAAATCTGCATTTGCAGTGTAAATATAAATCCATTTTATGAAAAACAAGAAAAACAACATAATAAACGATCTCTTATCAGTAAAATCAGGGAATTTTTGAGTTCAGGGAATTCGACCATTACAATTATTTTTATTACAATATCAAAATATAAAAGAAGACATTTATTTTCTTAATGTGTTTGTTACATTAAAAAGTTTAGAAAATAGATACTATAGCTTATAGTTCCCAACGTTTAATATCTAAGCTTTTTAAAAACAACAGTCTCACAAGTCTACTGGGATCCAAGCGGTTCCATCCATCCCTTGTGATGTTGCCGGCCATCGAAAAAAGGTGCTCACAAGGAGCAGATGATCCCACGATACTCATACATATCATAGCTATTGAGTGAACGTGATGATTAATAGAATTTTTTTTTGCCACTAAAGTATAGGATCATACTTCAGGTGCACAAATGCCTGCGATAAATAGTGCTTAAATTCTTCGTTTAAGCCCTGACTTTCCAGTGCAAGTGCTTTATATGTAGAGAGCAGTGGCGCACACAAGGGGGTCCGGACCCCACCCCCCTACAAAGCCCTTGATTTTTTTCCGATTGGTTATAATTCTAAGCATATAACACGCAAAATTTAATTAAATATTTGTTATTAATGATTAATTTTATTAATTAATGCTAATTATTTATTCAATAATTATGTTTTTACTATGTTTTATTTCTGAAAATCAACAAAATCAAAAATAGCATGATACAAGAATGGTGAACTTTCAACCCCCGGACCCTCCCTCCCTTGAAAAATTCCTGTGTGCGCTACTGGTAGAGAGTAAATAATATATTTTATGGTTTTTGCCAGAACAGAAAAAAATCACATGTCGATTTTCTAGGATGAAATATCGATTCAGAGCTACCTATCGATTTAAAAAATCGTTTTTGGCCCAAGAAATCGATTTTTCGATTAATCGATCTCAGATCGCCATCCCTACTTGTGATTTATCTGCACTTGTTAAGTCTAATAATGCTCTGCATCCTTGGCTGTCGAAATTTGTTACTTCCAAAAAAAATCATTTTCCTGTTTCGGGCAAAAAGGATGTGTCATTTGAAAAAAAAATACAATTTTTTGTAACACAAACTAATAAAAAAAATTTTCAGCTGTTGAAATAATTCGGGGTTTATTATTCGTTCATTTTAATCGGGGGAAGAAAAAATTCGTTAAATCACGGAATTCGTTAAATTTGGGGGAGGGGGGTAATCGGGGTTCGACTGTATATCCTCTACTGAAAATAGAATCACTCTTCTTTATCAACAAATAGGTACAAACTTAGCTAAGCAATGACTAAATTCACATGATAAAGACAATCAAGTGTGCCCCATTGAATTAAAAAACTGACATTAAACTTGCACTTGCTCCTTTATTTGTAAAATTTAGATAAAATTTCCAAGTATTATAACTGGGTAGAGATGTTGAAATTTTTTTAACAGAAATTAAGATTAAAAAAAAATTTTACGACACGTATATTTTTAAATAAAAGGTGTTTCGCTTGCTTTATTCTTACTGACAAAATGTTGTTGTTGGCTGAAAACACGTGATTGCATTTATCATGTGACTATGACGTCACATTTAGCCCATTTATTCTTGTAGAATGCTGTCAATATTCTAACCGGTCAAAACTACATTTAATGTTCAATTTTTCATAATCTATGGATAAAAATGCTTTCTGCTTAGAAGGATTTTTTTTATCCATACGATGTGATTGATTTTTGAAGAAATGGAAAAAATTATATGATAATGATAACAATGAGTCTTCTAAATTGGTTTTTAAATATGAATCTAACTTTACAAATTGCATCAAAAGTGCTCCTAACATTTCGTTACATACTCTCTTGAAATTCGAACGATTCTAGAACGGTTTCTAGATAAGAAATTCGAGAAAATTTTGTGAAAAATAGATGTCTTTCTCTCTTTCAGCAATATCACGATTATTCTTATTTCATACTTAGATGAATCCGCGTTGCCATTTTTCGTGAAGTGATTTTTAAAATAATGTTTGTTATTCCATTTTTTTAAAGAAAAATACCTGCGGCGTGATAGCTAACAAGGAACAATGGAAGAAGGTGAAAGAGTCATTTCAAAAATGAGGAAAATTGGAAATAAAAGGAAAAATTTATTTGAACGAAAGTGAATGCAGCTTGAAAAGGAAATTGAATTGTTAAGAATTCAATCCCCTCTCAAAATTAAACAATCCCACTGAGAACTATTGGGCGGGAAAATAAGGCCTTAAATAAAACGTCTAAATAAGCACAAAAACATGTCAGGAAATGGGAATACTGGAATAAAAAGAAATAAAAAAAACTAACAATGGTCATTTTATTATGTTATCTTTTCTTTTAATTTCAATTCCTTCCAGTCGGATATTTTTTGAAGATATTTTAATACATAAAATAAAAATTTTGTCTAATGAAAAACAAAAATCAACTATTTGAATAAACAATTGCTTGAAAACTAGTTTTAGCCTTAGTTTTTGGTGGGTTTTTTTTTCGTACTTCAAAATATTTGCGTTTGGATGATTGATAGTTTTGTCGCAAATGGGGAATTCATTTGCTGTTATCGGAGCAGTTTTTTACATTGAAATTTCCTTTTTAAATTCTTTTTATAGAATCATTATTTCACGAGGTTTGGTTAAAGCTCAAAACATAAAAAAAGAATCAGAGTTTATATATATATATGTAAATATTTCTTTCGATTTTGTTTTAATCCTCTATCGCAATGGTCTTCAAACTGTGTTCCATCGAACCCTTAAGTTCCACAAGGCATATCCAGGGGTTCCAAGAGTCACAATAAAAATATAGAAAAGAAACTTATATAAATGTGTATGCAAATTAGATACACGTTCTGTATGAAAATTTTATAATTACAAGTATCTAAAGCTTATCCTATTCATTAAAACCGAAAATTATATTTACATTTAATACCTTTATTTTTCACTTGTATTAAACTTTTATTGTAATATAATAAAAGAATATTTAAATGTGTGTGTTTTTTAATTATATGAGTACTTCCTACTAGATTGTGAGTATTTTATTGCTTACAATCTCGGATTCCATGAGATAATTTTATACTTATTAGTTAGCACAATGTCTTAAAAAACTAAATAGAATCAAATGTAAAATGCACCTTTTTCATTTGTTGGGGAGAAACCTATGGAAGGCGAAGAATCAGCTTATCAACATATCAACATCAATGTTAAAATCCAAATTTAAGCAAGAACAGCTCCTAAATTTTAGGTTGCAAATTCTTATGTAACAAACACAGTATTTCTCACACAGCTATAAACATTTTAAGGGGAGGGGGGCATTCGGAAAAATAGTGTTTAAGTGAAAAATATTTCTCAACGTGAGTGTCTACAAAAACAAAATATAAAAACAAATTAAACTCGGAATATGCAATACGATTGCATTTAATCTCAACTGTTTTAGACTTTGACTGTTTGTGTGAAAAAAGGCAAGCACATATCCCAGTTACTAAATATAATGCATGGGTAGATGACACCGCGCGGGATCACTAATTAATAATATTAATTTAATAAGTAATTTATATTAAAAAACTAGATACGAATTTTTTTAAAAAATAAATGCAATCTTTTTTTTTAATTTGTTTTTACGTAAAGTACTTATAACATATTGATCTACTTTCGATATTATTTTGAGATGTATTCTTCTAAGTATGTGTGTAGAATGGGGTTCCACGAAAACTTTTTCTAGTTCTAGGGGTTCCACGCGAAAATACACCTTCAAGGGCTTTCATGAGTTGAAAAAGTTTGAAGACCACTGCTCTGTCATGCATTTTTAATCTACAAAAAGTGATGGGTAGGAAAGAGGGGGGCATAGTGACTGTCTGTAGGTATTCATTTGAAACACCAAAGGACACGTCGCGGAAGTGGCGTGTATAAAATCTCTGGACATCTCACAAACCCTACTTGCAATCTATACCAATAAAACTAGAAAGCCTTATAAATTTTGTAGTTTCTTATCCTACTTGAACGACAGAAACATCTAGATCAAGTCCATGAACCAATGCGTTTTTAAACGTTTAAGAACTGAAGCAGGACTTGAGAGCAGCCGGTTCTTATGGCAACCAATACAAGCCAATATGTGAGCAGGAGTGGCTTGGGTTACATTGCAATTTGGACAAGAAGGGTAAACTTTAAGAACAGCTACATGCCGTAGAGCTCGAGTATGTCCACTGCGAAACCTAGCAGGAGTAGTTTCATCTCGCCTACTGCCTGTCCCAAGCAAAGAAGCACCAGGACGGTTTCCTTCATACCACTCATGTATGCTTCCAAGAGGAACTGATGTCTTGTTTGACTCGTGTAGCAATTTCTGAAAAAGTAAGGTAGCCACCATGCGTAGAATCTTTATGGCTGCCCTCTTGGCCAAACCATCTGCAATCTCATTCCCGCGGACATTCACGTGCGACGGTACCCTCTGAAAAAAGATCTTAACATTGGCAATCAAGCTATTTAATATCTGGACAAACTCCATTGTTGTTCTGTCACCATACCTCCACCATTCAGATCAGAGACGTAGCTACCGCCGTATCAATGATACGAGGCCCCCAAGCTACAGGGGCCCCAACATGTGTAATTACAGTCCGATTAACAGGTTTCTCATATCTAAAAAATGGCCCCCGAAGGAATTTTGATATGCAAGTGATTCAGATAGATGCTAAATAGAGCAGCGGCTATCACTGAATTTCCAAATATCTGTATCGATACTCTCAATAAAGCAAATTTTCAAAGCCTCCTCAATAACTAAGAGTTCTGCCCGAAAAACTGAGCAGTAGTCAGGATTTCTCTTACAGATTCTAATACCATTCACCTTTTTTGTGAAAATTTCACTAACCGAGGCAGCACCTACACCCATGCTGCCATCAGTATAAAGCCTTTTAAATGAAACGCATCATTGGAAAAAAAAAAAGGCGTTCCATTTATATCTAGCCACTCGAAACTTTTTCAAACGAAACCTCCATAAGAACTTGTTTTTTAATAAACGTGAACATAAAATTCCACTTGTCTATTGAAACGACCCATCAGGCAAAAACGATTGACATTGTTGAATGGATCTCGAAACACTTTGATGCGTAAATTGACAATTGAGGCGCTGACAGCTGTAGAGAGGTTCACTTGTCAATGGGTGTCTATTGATGACATGAAAAACAGAGTGACCTGAACGGTGATGTGTCAAAAGGGCGTTAAACTTTCTTCTAAATTCGACGACGAACAATAGAAAGGACACCGAGAGATTTTTTTTTCCATGAACTGCTGTATTTGGTATTGCATAAATAAGTAATGTAATAAAAAATACAATAGCAAATTTTGTCCCCAACTTATATTTAACACATCTACAGCACTCTTTCAGTTTGATCTTTGTGAGGGGAAAGATACCGAAAAAAAGCTGCTTATTAAATTACGTTAGGGCTGATTCTTATTTTGGACTGCATAAAAATAATTCTCAGCAAAATTTCATTTTGTCTGTATTGATTTGTATGCATACAGATGAGCAATAAAATCCCATGTAATACTTTTTAAAACACTATATTTCAGTGGTCTTCAAACATGGAATCCTGGAGTTTTCACAGGGCATACCCAGGGGATCCATGTGAGTCACTGTAAAGAATCGAAAATAAAGTTTTAAATGTGTATGCAAAAGGAATGTGTTTTCCTCGAATAATCCCAAGCATCAAAGCTCTCATCCCAGTCATTTAAACTGAAAATTTTATTTAAACTTAACTTTATTTTGTAATATCTTTCATTGTAAAATAAAGGAATATTTAAGAACTTTTTTTTTCTTTATATATGCTACCTACTAGTAGAGTGTGAATATTCGATTGTTTATTATCCCTAGTTCCACAAAATTTTTTATACACCTTACTATCAATGTCTTACAAAACTAAATTGTTTTCAAATGGAAACTACACCTTTTCCATTTGTGGGGTAAAAATATCCCTATAATGAAGGAGAAGAAACAACTTATCAACAGATTTAATTTAAGATCCAAATTTAAGCAAGAACAGCTCCTAGATTTTAGGTTGCAGATTCATGCAAAATATACAAGATTTCTCACACAGTTATAAACAATTTAATGTCATTCCTAGCAACGTATTTACCATGGAATTCTGCGTATAACGCACACCTATACTTTCAAGATGCATTTGAAAATTTTACATATATTCTTTGCTCTTCCCCTTTCTTACGAAGGAACCTGAAATGTACGTGCGCTATGCTATTACGTTTTAAAGTCATTTGAGATATTATTCCAGGATTTGCGCAAAAGAGTAATATACTTGTAGAGCTACAACCCTTTAAGTTCAATAGGCATGTCATTTCTTTTAAATAAACAGTATCCCGGGATCAATAAAAGTCGAATTTAACTTTTTGTGCTCATCTTTATTTTTTTTATTTTTTATTTCTGAAGCTATCACTTTTATATATACTTGGTGTATAACGTGCACCAGTAAATTTCGATCTTTTTTGTGTGTTAAAAGTACGCGTTATGCGCCGGATTTTATGGTAAGTGAAATACATTTCTTAAAAAAATTGGTTGCGAATGCAGATAATTTCAATAGATCTAGACTTCCGACAGTTTTTGAAAAAAAAAATGCAAACACATATCCTAGTTACTAAATATAATGCTTGGGTAGGTGGATCACAAACTAATATTATGGATTAAGTTGCACTATAATTTTTTTAATAAAAAATGCAATTTATTTTTTTAACTGCTTCTCATGAAATGCCATGTGACATGTTGATCTACTTTAAATATTACTTTGATATATTTTTATAAGTGTGTAGGGTTCCGTGAATCGAAAAAGTTTGATGACCACTGCTATATTCCAAACCACTAAGCTGTAATGAATATTTTATTTGTAAGAAATAAGAAAAATTTCGAAAGACTTTCTAATGCATTTTATATTCATATAGACCAGTGGTCAACAATAATATATAAAAATTACAAAACTATACCATTACATCTAAATTATACCGTTACCATTAGAAAAAATTACTAATTAAAACAAATTATATTTTTACTAATATATAATTTATATCAATTTTTTTCAATTTATACACACACACACACATACACATATATATATATATATATAACGAAATCTACTTAAAATAAACATTTTTTTCTGAGCTTAGTAAAAATTATTTATGAAATAACAAACAATTAGAAGTTTTTTGTTTTGAAAGAATAAGTTTAGAAAAGCTACAAGATAGAAAGATTATTATAGCTATACAATGAGAGTTAGGAATTTTACTTTTCATATCAAAAAACTCTTGATAGTATTTTTTATGTGTGGAAAAATTACACTTAAAATTAAAAATTAATAATTGTGCGAATAGTGTAAATTAATATGCTTTAGAAGGCTAAAAAAATATATTTAATGCAAGTTATACACAAAAACTTTTGACCTCTTACGTTTTATATTCAATTTGGAATTTATCTTTTTTTTATTGTTTAAGGAAACACGCTTTTCCCATTTATAAACGCTTCTAAAATACTAAACAAGTAATATGAAACAAAAATTCTTTTAAGTCAATTCCCACTTAGGTCAACAAAGAATTATTTTATTTTATAGTTACTTTTTATTATTACAATTAATATAAATATAATATATACATATGACACAGAATCTCACTATTATGTGGTAAAACAGAAAGCGATTTTCCTTTCTATAAAGGTTTTAGACAATTATTTTGGTTTGTTACTATTTATTCAATAATTAAATTTAATTATTCCAAGAAAATAGTATAGTAAAAAAGAAACCACATACTCAGAAACCAGGCATTTCAGGTGGGATTTGAACCCACGACATTTGGAATAAAAGTCCAACGCGCTATTCATTGCGTTACAGGGACACAACGAATGATTTTCCTTTCTATATACGCTGTTAGACTATTATTTTTGCTTGTTACTATTTATTCATTTTTTCAATTTAATGAATTAGTTAATATTTGAAAAGACTGTATTAACATCAAGTGTCCTCCACTACAAGTTTAAAAAAATGTATTCGAACTGGAATGGATGAATAGAAAGGATTTTATTAACGATTGAAAATTTGATCAAGATATATATAGGAAGACAGTAAACTAATAGTAGGAATTGAAAAAATGGTTTACAATTAAAACGTAAAATCTAGAGAACTCTGTTAGAAAATATTCTAAAAATAAGTTCATCCACCACAAATGTTCCACAAATCGAAAAAGAACTCTTCTCTCTAAATTACTTTTGTGGCCCAAACCAATTCGCTCGGTTGAAAAAAGAAAAGAAACAATTACTTTTCTTCCCTTACCAAACGACCTGCAGATCGGTGGGTGGCGGTCAAGCACCTTCGAATGACAAATGGTCCCGCAGCCCTAATGATACCCCAAGGGCACGGACCGAAGAAAACCGCTTCGCTCTTCCGCAAACTGCAGAAAAAGTGTGTGTCTAAATACGGAATCCGATTAGAGAGAGTCTGAAGCGTTATAATCCCGTTGTTGAGGATTTTACTTCGGAGCACCATTTTTTCATCATTGTTTTGAATGTGAAACGATGGAAAGAGAAGGATTTTAATGTTTCGGGTCACAGATTTCGCTCTGAAAAATGTTTATCGTTGTTGACAATCAAAGGGAAAAAATATGTAGCGAAGAATAGGAGCTGCTCTTGTAGCCATTTTCTAGTGTTCTTTTAAAATAAAAATTCTGATGTGTTTGTGATAAAAAATAAGAATTTTATCTTACTGAAACCTGAAAATATTATGATTAAGAGGTTGATAGCAGGTTTTAAGATAAGCTGTATTGTAATTCGAATGAGATTGGTTTTTATTAGTTCCTTAAAAACATCTTTTCTCATTATCTGTTGTTTCGTTTTTAAAAAAAACCCCGCAAAAACTATTGTTGCTTATATTTTTGAAGCGTAGTCCATTTCTAATTGCTCTTATCTTCAAATAAAATTTGTCTGCAGGATGTTGCCGAATTCGACCGACAAACTCAGAGGGGTGATAATTGGTAGCGCTGGAGCAACCAATCAACATAGAGCATGGGGTGGCAAACCCCGTTCAGTGGGTGAAAATCGCGATAATAGTAGCGGTTGGGAGGGCGATTAGTCAGACGAAGTGAGTGTCCAAACGAATGCGGGGATTTGGAGCAGAGAAACAGGCACGTATGCAAATTTCCCACTTCTCCTAAGAGTTGCTGCAGGGAGTATCGGCCATTGCGTACCAGAACATGTGGTTCATGCACGAAAATGTATCAACATATTTTTCAATTGCGGTGCGTAACCACCTCCATGCTACATGTCCCAAGAGATGGATTGGACGTGAAGGACCTGTTGCTTGGCCTCCACGCTCACCGGACCACACTCCCTTTTATTTTTTCTTCTGAGACCGCCTGAAATCGCTTGTGTTTGAGATGCCGGTGGTTACAGAGGAGGATTTTCGACAAGGATCCTCGTCGCTTCGGCTGACATCGCCAGCATACCAAATTGGTTTGAACGCGTTCGACTAGGGATTGCAATGCAGGTATACCGAATACCGGTATTTTGAGCCATTTGTACAATTTTGTAATACCGGTATTTACAAGTTTAAATACCGTCTTTCATTATTTACTAGAAATCTTTTAAATTGTCTCCGCTATATGTTCAAGGATCGCCAACATAATCATAATATATTACATAATTATAATGATTTTAAAAATGAAAATAAAAAAAGAAGAGAGACTAACCCATTCAAATTTGATCAAGTTTATAGTAAATTTTCTTAAATTCTTTTGCATGCAAACCTATCCACATTCAGAAGAATTCGATACAGTTACAGATGATGATGAGACTAATGTTGATAGAGTGAAAAAGAAATATCGAATAAAAATTAGAAAGAGCGATAACTAAAAGAATTTCAACAAACTAAAATATAATACAGAAATCAGAGCTATATCCAATTCATCCGACGAGAAATCGATTTATTTGAAGATGAAGGATTTAGAGGTAAATATTTGGAAAAAGTACCTCGCGCGCATATTGCTAACAATACCACCCACTAGTAGATGCCGAAAGAGTGTTTTCGACAGCTGATAATTTTTGCAAAAAATTACATTCCAGTCTTAATGACAGAACAATGGATGCATTATGTTTTTTAAGATCATTTTCGAAAATATGTAATAGTACCCCAGATTGAATGGTGATATTTACACTTTGTGTTTTAAATAAATAAGATGTTCCTTTACTTTTTTTTATTGATTCTTTATATATATACTGTTATAATTTATAAGTTACAAATTATTTTTTTTGCGATATTTACACTCTCTAATAAAACTGGCAAATAAAAAAAGAAACACCTGTTTGTTTTTCTAAAAATTTCATCTACCGGTACTAAAACTGGTATCCGGTATTAAGATCTAAGAAATACCGATATTAAGATCTAAGAAATACAATATATCGGTATTAAGCTTTTGGTTCAATATTGCAATCCCTACGTCCGACAATCCTTCCTCCGTCGGTGTCGACCCTACTGTGATCTTCGCGGCCATTTCGAAAAATAAAAAAAGTGAAGCCATTATCTAAAAGAAGAAATAACGAATAGTTTGATGCCATCTGACAACTATATATAATTTGTGAATTTTTTTTGATGACGTGGGTAAAAAAAAATGTTAAATGGAATAGTATGAAAATTTGTGGACCGCAATATAGAGAAATCATAACCATAGTGAATAAAAAAAATGTGTAAGCACCACGTTGAACAAAGATTACTTGTATTCAATCCATCTCCAACTGTGATAATGATAGACCTGAAAAGATGTTCCTATGGAAAGGTAATCAATTTCATGCATAAAAACAACTTCCAAACATATATTTTTTAAAGAACTTATTTTTACAAGGAATGTCGTTTGAAAACGTAAGAAAAAATCGTATAACGCAAGATAATAAATCTATGACTTAATAATCATGTTTTTGAAAGAAAGAGATAATTTAGTTTCCCCTCTCCCTCTTATTTTAACACCTGTATTTTTTGCTTGATGATCTTTTCTTTTTTTTCTCCCGCTTCATTCAGTCTGGCGTAATTTATAGTTTCAAAGAGAAATTTCTTTGTCAAAAAATCTTTTCCTGATAAAAATCGTCGTTAAATATAAAAGTTGTTATGTTCAAGCACAGTTTCTAACGACCATTAAAATTCTTTTGGAAATGGCAAATAGTGGGATTCAATAACAAATCAATTGCATTTAAACCTTTTTAAAAGAAATTACAAAACCTGTTCCGAATTTTCCAAGGACACATGACCACTAAACTTAAATATAGAAAAGTTTAAATAGCAGACTTATGCCAGTAAGGTGCCAGTAAATAAAACAAATGAATGTGTGTGATCAAGGTCATTTATTTAAAATATCAAGCATTAAGTTATAATTGTAAATTTATGCAAAAATTATTTTATTTTTGCTTAACTCAATCAGTCATCAATCAAAATTTGTATAATTAAGATTTTTTTTTTACGAATAATATTTAGAACCAGTTTGTGAAGAAGGGAGATCAACACTTCAGAGCTAAATGTGATAGCGCCCCTGTTTGACCAAATATCAAAAACCTCTTTTACCGTTTAAAATAGAATTATTTATGAAAGTGAGACAAATATTTAAGAAAAAACGCAAATGTCTCCTTAAGCATACCAAGGAGAAAATAAAAATTATAAGACTTACAAAAAGACAAAACTGGCATTCAAAATTCGTTTTAAAAGTCTGCAATAATTCAGTTTTATTTTATTTCTTTATTTCAAGCAAAGTTTAGTGTAAAAGTAAGATTTTATACATGCGCGTTGGTATATCCTTACAGGAAAGTGTTACATCTTTTATCAAGCAAATTGTCACAAAAACAAAATTCCAAGTTAAAAGAGTATACGAACTTCTTTCAGATATTTCAATTTCTCATTCGATTTTTCTAAAGAAAGATGGAGAAAAATAATAATGGTGTAAATGTATTGCACAACTTCATACAAACTATATTATAAAATTTGATAGTGTCTTCAAGTTTCTTAAAATATGAAATTTGGTTGAAAATCTTACTTATCCCTTGATCTTAATGTTTATTTTAAAACTGTTTTAAAAACAAACGAACAGTAATGTATACTTAACTGGAAGAAACGAAAATTCAAACTAATCTTTCGAAATAGAAACACGTTACGAAATGCCACAAGCAATGCCAGATGCGAAATTGATCAGAGCAGGCGATGTCAAGAAAAATAAAAAATAAATATCGGACATTAAAATTAAAACGGAAAGTAATTAATCAAAAGAAGACAAAAATAATTTGCACACGAATATTTCAACGTAGAACATATTCAGCTTTCTCATAAATGCAATGCTGTGCAATGGTATGGTATCGAATGGAAATCCTAATAATGTTCTGTTTTAGATTCGAGATTAAAAAAATTATGATTAAAATAAGTGCAATCTATAGCTGTAACATCTCAAAAATCACACTAAAAAATATAATTATTAATTCCCTGTCTGGTTATAATACTTCTCTAAAACGCATGAATGACAACTCAAAAGCCATTTTTATTTTCACAAAAATTAGAACATGAAAAGCTCTACTGTTGCCATTTGCAGCTTAGTTTTGTAAAATAGATGAAAAACAAAAATAACAATCAAGTAGAGTATCAACACTTCACAAATATATATATACATACATATATTTCATTTAAAAAAAAAGAAAGGTAATGGCAACGTTAAGATCATTCAGCCTCAAAATTCATTAAAAAGGAAACCATCAGAAGAAGAAACTGATGTTCTTTATGACAACAATGGCGTCCTCGGAATTGTCTTAAAACTCTATATACATTCATTCTATTTTTTTCCTTATCATGGGTTCAAGATTACATAAAAAATAAGGTAATATATCAACAGAGGGCTACAAAATATTTACTTGTTTATGAAGTTTATAAATATGTGTGAGAGAACTTTTTTCATTGTTATAATACCTTTTTTTCCTTTCGAAAATTAAGTTCAGTGTTTTGATTCTTCTAGCTGGCAACACGTAATTTAGTAGATGAATCAGCGACAAGCATTGATACTTTTCATTAAAGAGTAAAAGATTTATTTCTTAATCGTTTTGATGGATGGAATAACACTGAGCAAAAGGCGTTCACCTCGGAGATGAAAGAATGAGGCAGCCATTAACAAGCCTTATGCCGAACAATCGAACATGTATTACTGGCCTATTTATTCTGTTAATTTTGATTTTATCAAACAGCCCACGAATAAATACGCAATTATTTTTAAGAGGAAAATTTATTTATTTTACTTATTTATTTTTTAAAAAATCTAATTTTGCTGAGAAATTTTTAAGATACCTTCCATTCAAAAAGTTATTAATTTGATTCGAAAGGCTTAATAATGTATCTTTTACATTATTCAGTAAACTGAAATACATAAAAAGATTTTGTAACAGGATGAGATGAGAAATATAAAATATCTAAAATGCTTCTCCAATGTTATTACCAAAAAGGAATGCAAATTACAAAAAAAATGGTTTCAGGACAAAAAAGGCGTTTTCGACATTCTTTTAAAAATATGTTCCGTTTCAATGCATTTTCAATTCAACTTTCCCACATTTCTGTTTTAAGTATAAATTAAAACTTTACGCGAGCATCAACAAGTTGATGAAAAGTTATTCTTTTAAACTGACTATTATTTTCAGTTTCTCTGAAGAAACTTTAACAAAAAGTTTATTTGAATTTTTTTTTTTACAAAATTCCGATATGAACATTGAGTTTGCGAAATTTATGAAAATTTCAAATGAATTAAATTCAAAAATATAAAAAGGAAATCCATTCTTTAAAAACACGTATATTTTTTTACAATTATCGACAACATAAATACTTTAGTTAAACTAGCTGTCACGGTCAGGGCGGGCTTTGCTTCTGTCGAGCATGGTGCTGTGTAGAACGGTTGGTGTATATTTAATCTGTGGATGCTTAAAGAGTGAAGTAAGGTTCCGCTGTTTGAGTTGATTGATTGATTGAATATTAACGTCGCACTGTTCAGCAACACGAGGGCTTTTGGTGACGGACCACGTAATTTTGAACCATGGTCAAGTGACGTGGACGACACCTGAGATGGCACCCACCTCTCCTAACTACCACACCACACCCGGGAGAACGTTTCAGCTCTCGACAGACTTAACGTGCATCGCTGCCCTACACGGTGGGTCTTTAGTGGTACTGGGCTCGAACTCGTGACAAGGCAAACCACGTCCGATACCTATACCACTCGGCTACCGCGGCCACTCCGCTGTTTGAGAGCGCGCAACTATGTGTCACGAAAACGAAACGATGACGTGTCTACTCCTCAATCACAGAGTGTCATTTTTAAAGTATTGGATAAAAAACTGGGTTTGTTTCATAAAATTGCCAATTTTATTACTAATAACATAAACAGATATATTACTAGCAAAACGCAATTGTCTCATGCCTGACCCTACCTGAAGGAATTCTATTATGAACCAACTTGACGACTTTTGCCTTTGCCCCTTTTAGGCTAAGATACATACCATAAAATCCGGGGTATAACGTTCAGTTTTAACGTAAAAAATAGGATCGAAATTTAAGGGTGTGCATTAAATACTAAAATTACAAACTTTTTCTTCTGTGATTAGATTTTTTTCTCCTGATACTTAAAATATTCTTAAATTATTCTCTCATTTGTAACACATTTTATAGTAATCAAAGGCCTTGAATTGGTTGGCTCTAGGGCCGGACAAACCGGGCCCCTCCTCGGCCAAATTTTAAGGGCAGTATTTGGATTAATGTTGATTTTGGTTGTTGTTACAGAAAATTTGATATATTTTCTGAAAAAGTTATTGGATGTGAATTTGGTATTTCATTTAATGTATATAATTTCCTTATTTTGTACTGTGTATGTTTAATGTCAGTTTTCTGTTATGTTGAAACTTGAAGGGCTCGAGGTGTAAATCATAAAATTGATACGCTTACACATTTTTCACTAGTAACTTTTTTTCCATCCCAGAGTGTGGCTGCGGTAGCCTAGTGGTCAAAGTAACGGACTTGTGGCTGGCGGGGCATGAGTTCGGACCTAATACCGCTGAAGACCCACCGTGTATGGCAGCGATGCACGTGAAATCTGTCGAGAACTCAAACGTCCTCCCTTTGGTGTAGTAGTTACGGGAGGGGTGGCAGCTCAGGTGTCATCCTCGTCCCTTGACCATGATTCAAAATGACGAGGTCCGTCGCCAAAAGCCCTTGAGTAGCTGAATAGTGCGACGTTAATATTCACGCAGTTTTACTATAAGTTAAAATAAGTACTAAATATATATATATATGTTTGTGTGTATTGTTATGCTATCTTTTTGTTCGAAAGAATTCTTCAAGTCTTATAGGTGTGTATCTATATGAACAATTTATCTTTCTTAATTATAATTTTTTGCTTTGGAGAAGAGGGGAGGCATTTTCCATTTTTGTCGAGGGCGGCAAAACTGCGAGAGACGGCCTTGTCCTAACTCACTTAAAGCAACAAAATTGACGTAGTTTTTCAAATAAATAACTCAAATAATACTGACAGGTTTCATCAGTAATTAAATTTATGGTCGTATGTGGTAATGTATGCTTAAAATGACTGGTTATAAAATAACATATGTTTAAAATTACTTTAAAATACTAAAATTAATTATTTTTAATATTAATTTATTTTTTTAAGTTGAAAATGCAGTGTATTCCTGAACAATGTTTTTTTTTTCCTTCTTGCAGACTTCTTTGCGATAGGTGATATATATAAAATAAATAGTTATCACTTTACAAAAAAGAGTGTTAATAATTTACATATTAATAATATATAGTGTTTAGGAATTTAAAAATTGTTTTATAGGATTTATAACGTATAATTAAAAGATGAATATCTGCTGAACGAATTTTCCACATATAATGAACTTTTTTTCGGGATTTCGCAAACTTCGAATTAAATAGAAGTCCGACAGTACTTGTGCCCTTTTAAAAACCAGTTCGCGGTATCCAGTAAAAAATTAGATACCTCTTAACTCCATCAAAAGATTAGACATCAGAGTCAGTTGTTTTCCATAAAAAAAAAAGAAATACAAAAACAAAAACAAATTAAGTCAATTCCTACTTAGATCAACAAAGAACTTTTTATCAAATAGTTACAATTTATATAAATATGTATATACATAGGACACAGAATCACAGCATTAAGTGTGGTCATGAATTTTTATTAATTATCATTAAAGTATGGTATGGTCATCCAAAATAATCGTGTATATAAACTTTTAGTGTTGAACTGAATGCTTTAATACGTGAGAAAAAAAAATCTTTTTAAGTTTTGACCCAAGTCGCTAAAAATGAAACCAACGTGGCTGTATCTGTAATTCTTTGAATAATTAGTTTTAATCAATTAATTTTTATTAATTATAATTAAATTACTGTATTGTCATCCAAAATAATCATGTATATAAAATTTCTGCTCAATGGAGCGCTTTAAAATGCATTTTATGAACGATTGAAAATTCCACCAAGATAAATATAGAGTGTGAGCTAATAGTAGGAATTGAATAAACACAGTTTTAAAAAAAAATCCATGGGTAGTTCAAAAATTGATGTTGGCTTACAAAGACATACGAGCGGTGGGAAAATCGCATAATAGAGGTTTTTATCGCGTCTACAAACAATCTTGTTGAAATGGTCACCATTATTCTTTTGTACGTCGGGCTTCAAACTGGAGACTCGTTCCAAAGGAGAAAGAATAATGTGGAAATTACTTTTTCTCTACCTTTGTGCGCACAGAACGGTGGTCGCGCTCAAAATGTGTTTTTCACCGTTCTTTGTCTTTTCCTTAGATCAGATAAGGAAACCAGTTTCCAAAATGGGAATCTATTCCAACGCTCGCGCAGCCAAGGTTACTTTCAAATGGAGGCGACAAAATAATCAAGCAGTGGCCATTGTTTGAAATTTTGCATTTTTTTTTTTTTCCCTTGGTCAAATCCGCAAATCCGTTCTTTTCAAAAACAAAAAAAGAAAGGTCTGTCACTTAAAACCTTTTTTTTTTTTTTCCTTTTTGTTGCAAAAACATTTGTTTTCCGAACGCGCGAGACGGAGAAAAACATCCCATTAGGAAAAATCACTTTTAATCTTCGAACAAAGAAAAACTGAATGGCCGGAAACGGCAGAGCGTCTTTATGTCCACAAATCTCGCTCATTTAAATTGCAGTTTCACTCTCTTCGCCATTAACGGAGGGATGAAATTTACTTTTGCATGCAGGGAGATCGTAAATATTCTAAATTTCTCGTTAGGAGTCGTTGTTTTAATTGGCAAAGTAAACAGCTGGATATCGTGAATAAGATTTGGCCGCACAGACGCGAAAGCAAAAGAAGCGATGGGAAATTCTGTGTTGTTGAAGGCAGTCCTTAAAGATAAAACTTTCTCCTGTGTGGTCTATAAACATGACAATAAATAAATTAATTCGGTTTTTGGCGCCTAATTCATTAGAAAGCGGATATTCTCTGAACAAAATACAGAGAGAGAGATCTCGACAGATTAGAGATGATTTCACTTATATTTATTATACAATATAATACATTGGGGAACGAACTAATTGAAATCTGGAGTTTTCGTTTTCGGTATTTCATTTACATCTCCGGATAAAAGTGGTTTTCTTTGCTTGAAATCTTATGATCTATATATATGAAGGAGAAAAGCGACTCTGCACTCGTTCACTCATCACGATATCTCCGGATCTATTAAACCTTCAGACTTGAAATTTGGTAGGCATCTTCCTTTTATGGAGTAGAGGTCCGCTAAGAAAGGATTTTGCGAAAATCGACCCGCAAGTGTCGATACGAGAGCTTAAGGGGCGTTATATATAGATATTCCTGCTATTGAACTTTTAAACCTCTATGCACTTTTCTTTCATGGAGTAGAGGTCCGTTACAAAACGGGGGTTGCGTAAATTGACCCCGAAGGGCTTAAAAAGAGTTATAAATAATTATTTGCATTTTTAAATTATTGGACGGACAGTCTTGAAATTTGGTACACAGATTCCTTCCATGGAGTAGACATAGTACGTAGTATATAGTACGTAATAATTATTTGTTATTGGTAATTAATTTTATTAATTAATACTTATTATTTATTCAATAATTTATATTGTTTTACTGTTTTTGTTCCGAAAATCGACAAAATCAAAAGAATAGGTTGCACGTCATATTGGGTGAGTGAGTGAATATTAACGTCGCACTGTTCAGCTACACGAGGGCTTTTTGGCGACGGACCACGTAATTTTGAACCATGGTCAAGTGACGGGGACGACACCTGAGTTGGCACCCCTTCTCCTAACTACCACACCACACCAACGGGAGGACGTTTCAGCTCTCGACAGATTTAACGTGCATCGCTGCCCTACACGGTGGGTCTTTAGTGGTGCTGGGCTCGAACTCATGACATGCACGTCATATTGGAGCATGATACGAGAATGCTGGACTTTCGACCCTGGACCCCCCCTTGAAAAATTCCTGTGTGCGCCACTGATTACAGTAATTACCGAGTATTAACCGGATGGAGCCGAATATAATACAGCTGATCTCTTGAAAGTTTAACAACCATAATAACGAGAAAAACGTCAATTTAAAATTATCCTCGTGTTCTACAGAAGACCTTTACAAATCGTAAAGCTGAATTCACACCAAGGCTGTCAGCGTCAAACGTTGAGCGTCTAGCCAATCAGAGACTTCATCTCGAGTGAGATAAAGTCTCTGATTGGCTAGACGCTTGACATCGACGTTTGTACGCCTTGGTGTGAATGAGCCTTTAGAGTTTATGACTATAATATTAAGAATTAAAAATTTAAAAAAAATATTTTGTGTTGTTTAGTTCTAATAGAATTCATTCAGAAACCAATTAGTGAGAATACTTATAATAGTATTTTAAAAAAAGATAAATGGTTCAATACTGTGCCAACTTTGAATTTTTTTTTCTTTTCAATCTCTCTATCCAAAACAAAAACTTCATATTTACGAAAATATCGCTTAAAAACACCTACTTGTAACGCTAGTACCTTAGCATCCACTTGGGAAAAATCCCCCCCCACAAAAAAAAGTATTTTCTGACACACGATTGGAAACAATATATGGATCAAATTTGTCACAATCTAAGGAATCAAAAAAAATTTTGAAAAGCACGGGGAATTTTTCATTTTCACTTTTCTTTCCTCAAAACTGCATGGAATTACAATGGCACTCCCCCAGGAATGTTTGAAATTGAAACACATGAACGGGACACAATGTCCAGTAATTGTTTTGACATGCTTTCGCGCTTTGAAGTGGGCGTAAGTGGCGCAAGGTCGGTTGCAAAGAAAGGCAAACCTGCCTACTGAAGCTGACGTCACCATTCGTAATGTAGGACACTGGTCTACCTTTACACATCTCTCTTGTTTCCTCAGCCACCGAGCAAAGATGGGAGCATTTATTGGGTGTTATTTTTCACCTCGAAAAGGCAACTGGGAAAAGGATAAGGGAAATTAAGCTATTTTGATGGAAGGGGGGATTTTTGTTTTGTTTCAAAAGAGCCTTTTGCAGAAACCTAATTTTAGAGGATAAATATTTCATTTTTGTACTGATCACTTTCTTGTTTGTTTGAATACCTTGTCCAATAAATAGAAATACACTATCGCAGTTGCTCTTAAACTTTCGATCGCCGCGACCCCCTTTATGTATCGGGGTGATATATCGCGGTACCCCAAGATTTTGAACATCCTTCACCGACTTAATATTCTTGATCAAAATACGAGTTTTAGTAGAGTTTCTTCATTGGGGACTATTTAGTAATCTAAAGTAGTAGGGTACATCTTTCAATTTTTCCACAAAGCCTTCCAGTGTGTAAAAGAGGGGAATCTCAACGTTGCACGAGAGACTTCGTGAACCCCTTAGAATGGTGCTGCTGACCCCCAGGGGTCCGCAAACCACAGTTTAAGAACCGATGGGTTATCGTATAGCCAGAAGGTTTCAGATTGTGAGTGTAAAAAAGTAGCATAATTATAAGTAACATAATTGGTTCATAATACAAGTACCTTGTGAAGGTCTTCAAGCAGTGGTGTAATGGAAAATTTTTTTCCCCCCCCCGTCCTCAAAGTCAATTTTTTCAAAAATTTGGGATTTTAAAAAGGATTGTACGATCATAAAATAACATATGGCCCCTAGAATTTCCCCCCCACACACGATGCGGGAGGTTACGGCACTGTCCTCGGGCATTTATTGGTTACTGGGACCATGGCGTGATTACTGCTTTTCCTAGTTGTTGCCAACATTTCTGATATTAAACTACTACTAGCTTCTGGGCTAAAATCCATCTGCTATTTACATTAAAAAACAGATCTAAGTTTCTTTACCCAACAGTAAGTAAAATGTAATACTGTGCTTAACAGAATCCTGGACCTCGAGAGCCAATTTACCACACAGTACAGTGGTGTTCACAAAGGAGGGTTGGAGGTTCAACCCCCCTCCCTCAAAAAGAGATCAACAGGTTTTTAATTTTTATCATAGAAATTACCTCTCGGTGCTTTGGTCCACATGCTTTTTATATTGTAATCATCTTCCCCTCTTGAAGGAGATCTGTGTAAGCAGGGACGTCTTAAGACTTCTTGAGGCCCTAGGTTCCTACGCGAAAGTAGGCCCTAGGCCCCAACACAAAGGTATTCTTCCCTTAGGACTCAAAAAAGTATACAGTATATATCATACGTTGTCAAATACTCGTGCAAACAATGGCCCAAAACAAATAAAGGGAAAGTACAATCGCACATCCGGTTCACCAACTGCCACCGACTTTAAATAATGAGGGTGTAGGGTGTAGGCTATAAAAATGGACACGATCCATGTAGCCAGCTATATCGTCCGGGAAAATTCCAATTTTTTGTACAAAACAGCCAAAAAAACATTTGACCTTAAAATTTTTCGAATCGTCTTTTGTGGGAAAACCCTTGGGGTTCCGAGAAACCAAAACCCCCAAAGGACTTAAAAACCTTTGGGAGGGAAAAAGGGGGGGGAAAAACCCCGGAAAAGGGCCCAAAAGGTTAAAATAAAAATTCCTTTAAAAACCCCCTTTCTTTTAAAACCAAAATTCGCCGAAAGGGGGGAAGGGGTTAGGTTTCCAACTTTTAAAGGCCTAATTCCCCTTGGGGGGCCTTTCCAAAAATTTCGGCCTTCGGGTGGGGAAAAAGGGCTGTTGATTTTAAAAATTTCCTTTTTCCCTTTAAAAAAAGCTTAATTTTTTGGGGGAAAAATTGAACGGGGAAAAAGGGAAAAGGGGGCCCCAAAATTAAGATTCCAAAAAAATTTCTTTAATTTTAAAGCAATGGTAGAAGGATGGGGGGTTTTAAATTGACGTTTTGGCCCCCAACGAAAAACCCGTGGCCCCCTAAGTTCAAATCCTGGTTAAAAAACCCCTAAAGTTTGAATCCGGTTTTGGATTTTTTAAAATTTTGAAGTTGAAAGATTAAAAAAATTTTGGGAGCATTCCATAGATACAGGTAAGGTAAACCCATTTGATGAATTCCCCCCCTTGGGGCCCAATCTTCATGCTTTGTCGTGAAAATTACGAATTTTTGTTCGTGGGAGAGAAAAAAGAAGGCCATCTCCCACGTAACCCCCCCGGGCGTGAAAAATTTAAATTTTTGGTTTTTTTCGGTGTTTATCTTCAAAAACATTCTCCCCCCCAAGGGTTTTGGTAGCTTGGGAAAAGTTTGTTGTTTTCCGGGAAAGGGCCGACGTGAACGGTCGGTTCCGCGAAAAATTTAAAGTGAACGGGAATTTTTTACCATTTTTTGCAGCCCCTTTTTAGGCGTTTAAAATCCCAACGGACGCTTCTTTGGGAAGCAATTAGTTCTCAGGACTACGAAACAAAAAGCCATTTGTTATCAAAGCTCCATTAGCTCTGAAACAAGGGTTTCTCAACCAGGAGGACTTCGGTATCCATGGAAATGTTATAAAGGATCTATGAAGTTGGATGGGGAGAAAAAATCCTTTAAAATTACGTTTGTATTAAAAGTTCCTGAAAAGAGAGAATTCACTCAAAAATGGGCAAAAGCTTTAGGGTCAAGTAGTTTTTTTATCCTTCAAACATTGGGACAAATATTGGGTTTTTTGGGGAGCCTAATAACAAGTTAAAAACGTAACTGGCGTGTCATGAGTTCGGAGCCCGGGACCACCAAAGGAAACCCCCCGTGTGGGGGGATGCCCTTTAATCTGTCGGAAAACTCCCAACGTCCTCCCCCTTGGTGTGGTAGTTAAAAAGATGGAGAGCCAGCCCCAAAAGGGGTCATCCTCGTCACCCTTTAGACCATGGTTCAAAAAAAGAAAAACCTAAAAAAAAGCCCCAAATGTAGTTTAAAAGTGTGACGTTAATATTCAATCACTCACTTGCACAAATGTTACCATCAATTTAATAAGAGCGGGTGTCATTTTCAGTACGCAGTTACCGACTAAGTAAGTGTTCTTTAAGGCTATTTTCGGTACGAGAGCTCTAACTAAACGCGAAGCACATTTTCAGACAGAGAAAAAAAAATGACCCAATTTCCATGGAAATTTGCAATATTATAACTCGAAGCTCTGTTAACAATAGAGTGTTTTTAAAAATTTCAAAATATTCCGGGAATACTTTCTTCTTAGTTTTAATACGTGAAGGCAAAGCCCATTTAAAATTACGGTATAGAATAAAAATGCGAAATACATTTTATACCAGAAAAAATTATTCAACTCGGTTAAAAATGGGAAGTATGATAAAAAATTGCTGCTCTCTAAAGGATAGTGTGAAGCCAGAATATCATATTAAATTTTCATTTATTTTATATTTAAAAGAATGTTCCGAATTCGGGTCCTATTCCTTAACATTAACCGAAAACAGCCTTAACGTTGCACTATAAAGCAGCATGAGGGCTATTGGTGACGGACCTTGTACTTTCGAGCCGCAGTTCAAATGACGAGGACAGCACTTGAGCCGGCACTACACTCTGCAAAATTCCACATCGTGCCAATAGGAGAATTTTGAGCCTCGACAGATTTAACGTGCATCAGATCCTCTACATGGTGGGTCTTCAGTGGTACTAGGGCTTGATCTTATGACTCGCCGGCCACGAGTTCGTGACCATGACCACTAGGCTAAATCAGCCCCATAGTTCAGCCAAAAATTCAACCCAAACAAACCCAATATTAATAACAGCCTTGCCTAATGAAAATTTGGTGTCAATTTGATATTTGTCAACCACGAAATTTAAGCCAAATATTAATGCAATTGTTAAGTTACAACCATTAAGTTATTATAAGTAAAAATAGTTTCACGATTTAAATTAAATTTATTATTTTGTACAACAATCTAAGATAAGTTTCATATTTCTGTGGGAAACTCTCCTTCGAATCGCAGCTTAATAATTAATCATTGTGTTTTCCATGTTCAGTCATCCAAGAGGGGGAAGATTTACATAAAATAAAATATTTATGAAATTAACCAATAGGAATAGAGCACGCCTTCGATTTCGAAGGCAGTATTTTACGATGGAGCAGTTTTCATACTATATTGTCTGAATTCAACAAAAGAAATTTAATAAAAAAAAGCATTTTTGTATAAATTTTACTCGAATTTTTAAATAAAACTAATCTATCATCATCCACGACATAATCCAATGACGTATTTAAAATTCTCTTCAAAAAAGCTTTGGTGGAACTAAGTATGCTTTTCGCAGTACCAGAACTAACCAGAAGAAAAATAAAAATCAATTGAAAAACATAAAAGAACGAATATAAATTGCTACATTTAATTTGTATCTTCACATATATTGAATTAAAAACACTTTTGCCGCTTATTTTTATACTTCTCTCGGGTTTTTATAATTTTTAACGCTGTATTTGACTACAGTTAAAAAGTAAAACTTAAAAAATCACCTCATCTTCTTAGGAGTAATAACTATTACATTCATTCCGGCATAAAGATTCCAGATCAACTTTACGATCACTACACATTTTGCTTCATTACCGCTTTTAGTTAAATTAGTCCGATTTTTAATGCACACACTGGCCAATGAATTAGAAACCTTTGAGATTTGCAACTGAATGCATGTTAGCGATGAAATATGCAATTTTTCTATGACGTAGGTTACAATTGATTGGAATAGTAGTATAAGTAAGGTGTAAGAGCGCTTTTTATGATAAATGAAATAAAATGGTAAAAATTACAAATCTTTTCCCCATTTGAAAAAGGGCTTATTGTTTAGAAGGGGCATCGATTTTGAAGACAGCGAATCTCACTGGGTTTTCAAAAGTAGCCGTATTAAAGGTTTTCAAAAGCTGGAATTAGAATCCACAGTCCTTTTGTTGTTGTTGTTGTCGTGTGTTTTTTTTATCCTGAGATACAAATGAAATACAAGTGGAAGAACAGAAGAATATACACATTTATTACAGACGATAATCCCAGCATATAACAAGAAGGGTGCGCTGCTTTCCATTCGAGACGGGAATCCATTACAGACGAAAGTCCGACTTCTTTTCCCGAAGATATATGCATGCCTTAGTCGGGACTTGAACCCGAACCCACTCCGTTATGGGCAGAGGGTCATATCCACCCTACTGGCTGGGCGGCCACAGTCCCTCTCTAGAAGACATAACAGCGGTTCGAGCCCCGCTTTCCAAGAGCGTGAGCGGTGGCTTCTACCATGGGTTGTACCGCAGAACAGGGACTCTACTGTGCTTCAACTCTGACACAAATGTCAACCAAGCCTCTTCCTAACAGATTTCAGATCGAGTCATGCGCAGAAAACAGGAATGCATAGTCGGGTGCCTGTGATAAAACCACTTATTTCTGCCCAAAATTAAAAAATTCGCTTACAATGGTGTTAGGGAAGAAGACATCTGAGGATTGGAAACGGGTAATGTGGACGAATGAAACGCTACACCTTATTTGGCACTGACGGAAGACGTCGAATTTGGCAAGAACTTAACGAAGCCATGAATCCATCTTGCCTTACTTGCACGGTGCAAAGCTCTAGTAGGAGTACCATGATATGGGGCATGTCCTGTAGTCATGAAAATGGCGTCCTGGTGTTCCTCGAGGAAAAACAAACAACCACGAGATACCTAGATACACTGTCAGATAAAGTTCACCCTACAATGTTGTATTTTTACCCTGATGGCGACGGATACTCCATGGAAGATATAATGCAACTATACATCGTACTAGAAGTGTTCAAAATTGGTTCGCTGAACATTAGCCTGACTTCCAACACTTTCCCTCGCTCCCACCGGAAGCCAATAGAAAAAAAAAGTGTGGGATATCCAATAACACTCTTCTCTTCCATCTAATTTACAAGATCTAAAAAGCTGATGAGTGAATTCATGGTATTTTCTAAAAGTAAATGCACTCCAGAAGCATGCAGACTGGGTGCCCAAATGAATCAGAGCATTTATTCGTGCAAAAGTTGGTCCAATAAAATATTGACCGTGGGTTTCTAATTCATTGGCCAGTGTATGTATAAAATATTAGCTGGTATTCCTCTTCTTTCCACAAAGGAATTTTACAGTAAAACTCAGCAATTTGTTTAATGAATGATGCTATTATTATAATTTAATTATACAAATAATTTTTTTAATAGCAATACTTTTTTATTTGAAAAACAAGTGTAATTCAAACAAATAAGTGAATCAATAGAACAGTAAGATAGAACGTAACATCATGTGATGTTACCCGAGGTATTTGGTTTGTGAAAAATAAAAGAAATTCGCTGGAAATCTCTCGCAAGAGACTTCGTAGTTAAAAAATTTGATTAAAATCCACAATTGTTCTTTTTTCCAATATTTTCATTTAAAAAATAAAACAAGATCTTAATCCATGAAATCGTAATATTAACTGTTTGAACCTTTCCGTATTTGGTTGTTTCTTAATGAGCTAATTTCACGTGACACGTCATAATCACATAACTACAATTACGTTTTTCCTACCAAAGGATTCATAAAATTCGCTATTGCCAACTTTTGCTTTTTGCAGAAATTTTCTTTTAAGATGTAGATGAGAGTCGGGTATTGTGGAATACCGAGGTTTGGGCTCTGTTTGTAGCTGCTAATGCGCGGGAAAACCTTGAACAAGGTGACAGCCTAAATTGTATTAAAATAAGAACCATCAACCTAATGTTCCTTTCCAAAATTAAGCTAAAAAGAATATTGGACGTCACGAAATTTCCCAGTTTCTCAATATGCCACGGACAATCTGCCAGGAAATTCAAGCTTTCAACTTTCAGCATTTAAATGCCTTTTACTTAGATTTTGAAACTAGCCTTGAGAATGCTTAAGCTATGGTAATACCACAGTAGAATAAAGGAAGAAGGAGAAAAAATGTGAACACTACTCGCGAAGAAGATTTAGGATTAAACCTGGCAAGATCGATGGCATATGTTGAAAATTTGTTATTGTCGTACTAGATTCATCCTTCCCATTAAAAGCACTTGTTTGTTGCTCAGTTACTTTATTTAACAGTTATTTTTGTGCATTAATTAAGTTTTAATTTAATTAACACAAGTTTTAAAGAGTATAATTCACTTCAATTAGAAATTTAAATCTTTTAAAGTAAGTAGCAGTATACCAGTGGTCAAAATGACATTTAAATTGATAAATTTGAAAAATTCACTATTTCGTAAGCAGGGGTCCACCCAAAGCCTAAAAACGTGGCAAGGGGTCTATGAGACAAAATAGTTTGGGAACCTTTGAACTAAAGAATCAAAAAAAAGCAACGGAAAATTCTCGTTAGATCAACTAGAGAAAATTTGGATTCAATGCTTCAGCGGTTTTCTGTGGCCTCACCTTTATTGTACTAGACTGTGAATTTTAATGATAAATTCAAACAGAAATGGCATTCACGTATTCTTAAAAACATGGCTCTTATAACTAAAAATAATTACGTTTTATGAAGTCTTAATTAGTTTTCCAATGGCTTAAACTACCTATTCCACTACCCAACTACTCCATAATACCTTCCACACACACACATTTATCATTTTTTTTAAATATTTTTTATAACAAATAAATATTTTTGTGACAAGTGATAATTCCTTAAAATCGTTTATTGTACATATCCATGATGATTTTGGAGACGTATCAAAACCAGTAAAGTTATTTTAGAAATGTAAATATAGTACTCCATAAAATACCAGATTCTCATCTCTCTCTACATAGTGTTAACAACACAGGTAAATAAAATGCACTAAATTTAAACTACACACATAATATAATTTTTTTTTCATAATTTTGAAAAACTTCTTGAAGAATCTTAATACTTGAATATATTTATCCAATGAGGTTAATTCATGTGACGTCATAGTCACATGATAGTGAAAGCCACGTGATTCTAGCCAATCAATTCAAAAACTCATGTGACGGTATAGTCTCACAATAAAAACTATCTTGTGTTTCCAACTAATCAATTCACGCGCTCCGGTGTTGCCAAGTTTTGCTCTTTGCAGAAACTTTCTCTTAAAAAGTACATATGTATACAAAATGCATTTTATTTAAAAGTATAGCATAAAATACGACTTTTTTAATTTAAAAATCTTTTGAAGAAATTTTTCCCTAACATTTAAACATCTTTACCCAAATATGAAATGAGAAATTTTATCTGAGTTTTACAAATAGAACAAGTACAATTAGTTTAATGTTTGTTTTGAATTCAATGGAGAACACGTGTTTGTTTTTATCATGTGACTTCATGAGTTAAGCCCATTATCAAATCTGGAATTTTATCTAAATTTTGAAAATAGAACAAGTCTAATTAAGTTTTGAATTCAATGGAGAACACGTGATTGTATTCACCCCGTGACCGTCATGTTACTCCATTTTTGTATATAACATTAAATTTGAATAAAATATATTTTTTAAGAAAAATGCGTGATTGTGACAAAAAATAAATAAATAAAGCTCACGTAAAAATTTTACAAGAAAAATTTTACTAATAATTCTCATAATTTTGATACTATTTAATATCTGTGGCTCATAATATATTAAAAATTAGTTCTCTATATCAGTGCTTCTCAAAGTTTCAATATTCACGACCCAATATTCAATCATAATTTTCATTGAGCACCCCCTCATACAATAACAATGTATTGAATTCAATAATACTATACTTTGATGTTATAACTACGATACGACTTTAACCTCTAAAATGCCACCGGCCTATATAAACGTTTCGTTCAGCCAAAGCATTAATTTCCCCTGACGTAAATATACGTCTTTCCGAAGTACGATCTTTCTGTGCACTGTTATTCATAAAAATTTTCCGAAGGTTTTGGAATGCAATAAAAGGACCTTGACAATGTTTACGAAGGATTTACTTATTTCGGATTATTCCCTCTTTATTCCTCCCCCCAAATATATCTTATACTCGCGCCTACGTGGAAAACGATTGGCTTTAGGAAGTTAATAGCGTAACTTTTATTTGGCAGTTAAGGGATTTATTATAAACCGTACCAATTATCAAGATAAGTGTTACTTTTTGTATATAATTTTATGTATGACAAGTCTATGGGGTCACTGGTAATTATTCAACTTGTTCTTAATTAAAACGTGTTAAACTTGTTAAATTAATTATAAAATACATTGTTCAGCACTGATACATTTATAAATGTAATTTATCAGTGTAAACGTGTAAAAATATGTCAGAATGTATTTTGTTTGTTTACTTTCAGTAAATTAATTTTTTTTAAATAATCTGTGTTCGAATTTCCAATATGCTCTCGCCTCCCTCGTAGAGTTGTCACGTCCCCCAAGGGGAGGGTGTCCCACAGTTTGAGAAATGCTGCTCTATATAGATTGTCTTGTAAAAAAGATATCAATTCTATAAATTTTTTTACGGATGCATAGAGTGGAAAATTGAGAACCTGAGGACAGCGCCCTTTCAAAACACTTCTTTTGTTAAGTTTGCGATTGTCAAAATACATTCGAATCCACCTTCAATGCGGCAAGCAATGCCACGTGCCTCTAAACGTACAAAAACAAATATTGGAACCGCATAATTTTTCGCTCAAGTGATCCCATATTTCTTAAAGACAAAATTCCTGAGCGGGGGAGTGGATTCTTGACCTTTTGTACCCACCCCCGCAATCACAAACAGTGAGCATCGAAATCTTTTGCAATCATCAGTATTGCTTTTTTTTAAAGAAGGAAGTCCATTAGGCACGGTACGCTGGCCTCGGGGCCACGAAAGGTGACAGGTTTCCGATTCAAAATATCAAGCTGCAGCAAACATAACGTGTGTTTTGCAAAGTTTTTATTCTTTCATTTAATAAGAATTCGAATGTCGAGGACAGGAAAAGGTTTTTACTTCCAATCGACACTCTTTACTTTATAATTTAAAAACTGGATTTATATAAATAAAAGGGAAAAGTGTTTGTTTTTCACTTACCCGCTGTCAAAACGCTGTTGTGCCTCGCGGTGCAACATGTGAAAAGCATCTGAAAAGATATAAAAAGAATTTAGCATCTTGAAATATTTCAATAAAAAGCATTAAATAAGCAGAAAGTACAGTTAGAAGAGATTGGAATGCACTGCGTATTTTTAATGCTTTTTCAGTAATCGGTCCAAGAAAATAGTTTCCATCGCTAAGATTGTTGCTATGGGAACAGATCATAATTCACTTCCACTGGATTGAATATATACATTAACCCAGCGATACTCACCTGCGGACCGCATGTCCCCCCAGGTTTTTGAGTGTCCCACTCATGACCCATTTCCCTAAAAATTTACTTATTTAAGAACAATATACTAAAAATTTAGCAGGGAAATCTTCACAATTAAGCAATTGAATCGACCCATTTTGAGGTCGATGTCGTATGGGTGAGAATTACAAGATTTTTTTTTTTTTCTATTTGAAATTTTTGGTAACAGTTAGTAATAACAAATAACAGTGAAATAGGGAATGGAGTAGTGACCATTTTATGGGCGAAACTGATTTTTAATTATAAACAAATAATATTGAATTGAGTCGGGAATTCAGTCAAAACTCCTCTGCATTTGATAAATTAATATTTGAAATAAAGATAAGAGAGGCTTTGTCAAAAAAAAAATCAAATTATCAAACGGCTTGGCAGTTTTGCTTATATATTTTGTTTGTACGGCCATCAATAAATTGGAACCGCGCGAAACTACACCATAACTCAGTAAAAATGTGCATCAAAACGAAGAAAATTTTTGTGTGTTTGATAGAGATTAATATAGTATTAAAAGCCAAAAATGAGTTTTAATATTTTGATCAATTTTTCACATTTTTAAGTATCCAATATTGCCTTGGTCTTATGGTGTTTACTCATGTTGCGGCCCACATGAAATATTTGCCATATGTATACGGCCCGGCGGGAAAAAAGGTTGAATACCTCTACATTAACCATTTAAGCAGTGAATTATTTTGCCCAAAATGTCCCTCCGAAAAAAAGGCACATTTTTTTTTCATTGCATTTAACTAAGCATAATATTTGACTGAAAACGAAAAAGGAAGAATTTTATTTTAATTTTCAATTTTAAAATTTTAACATAGTTTTTTTATTTTATAATTGTAGAACACAAAAACCCCTAAATGTTTGCTTTTTTGTAAGTACACTCTGCATGCTATGAAGAATGTTATAAGTAAACCCACATAATTTAAAGCACGTTGTCATACTAAGTCTTACATTGCAATGGGGACAAACATAATATTGGCTTTTTTAAATTATCTTATCATTTTCAGTCCGTATAAAGGAGGGGTGTCAAACTCGAGACCCGCGCGCTTCATGAGGCCCAGTCAAAAAATCGGCACACAATAATATAAAATAAAATATCCAAATGTCTCCTGAAATAGGAAAGATAGTAGCAGAGAAAATATGTCAAGTGTCAGGAAGTAAGCATTCAATTTTTCTTGTTCTTTTGTTTATGTTTATTATAATGTGTTATTCGAAGTAAATTTATGTTTCAAGGAATATTGATTTACTTGCGGCTCACCTAAAGTTAAACATTTGTTTGTTTGACCCAAGTTAGTCTTTGAGTTTCACAGCCCTGGTGAAAAGGAACAAGTTACACGTTGCCTTGCCAATCCCTGTTCTTTATCGAAAGTTTTCAAGAATCTAAATTCTCGCCTTCACCACAAAGTAAAATCGCGGATGGAAGTATTTAAGCCCCATGGACACAATGTATATCTCTTAAAAACAGTAGCACTCATAATCCCAGTATAAGAATGAAAAATATTGCAAATCAATGATAGAAGAAAATATCAATGCCCGTATAGCGTGCGGGCAAACCGGTTGTGGATAGCTTTCGGTAGGCCGTACGATGTACGGGAAAACCAGTTAAAAGGTTAAGGTTAATACTTTCACAAAGAAGCTGAAGTTGCAAAAAAAAGGAGCAAAATTTACTTTGAGTTAAATAATCTTAGACTCAAAATAAAATTGTTTTTCTAGCATGTAAACAAGCACAAAATAATAACTGATAAGTGACTACTGAGTAGTGAAAAGTACAAAATATACTATGCAACATTTCACAACTCAAGCTCTAGCCGCACCGTCGAATCGGTCCGATTCAAACTTTTTCCGTCTCCCGCTTTATCCTACTCACCAACTTCGCGACGCGGCGGGGCTTTTTTAAAGTTCTAACTCTTTAGTAGGTATCCGCTCACCGCAATCTATGTTTTAAACAAGTAATATATAAAAAAAAAAGTCAATTCCTACTTTGAATGGATGAATAGAAAGTATTTTATTACGATTGAAAATTTGAACAGGATATTATAGATATATATATATATATATATATATATATAGGGAGAGAGAGAACTAATAGTAGAGTAATTGAAAAAAGAGCATGATTTATCTACATTGTAACAATGCACACTCGATTTGGCTAGTTTGGCTAAAAACAAGTTTTTAACGCCAACTTTTGTCATTGTTTTAACAGTTACATTGTTACAACAATGGAGACGAATCTAAGTTGGCGTCGAAAACCGGTGATTGATTAAATTAAATTAATTAATTAATATTGGATTGGAAAAGAACTATGATGACATCAAGTGTCATCCACTACAAGTTTAAAAAAATTATTTGGACTTGATTGGATGAATAGAAAGAAATTTATTAACGATTGAAAACTTGAACAAGATAAACATATATGTAGAGAGAGTGAGCTTAATAGTAGGAATTGAACAAAGAACTAAAATATCTGTTTTTCTGTCACAAAAAATACGTTGACTTTTTACCGTAAAAAGGGTCAAATATCTCAATTTCCTTCCCTTGTGGCAATATTTAACACAAAATTTAACTTTTCATTTTTATCTTTTTTTTTAATCTATATTCCAGATTCCACATTCCACCTTTTCCCCATAAGTTTGTTTTGAAATTACGAAGAAAAAAATTGTTCGATTCACCCTTGTGTACATCTTGTACCTTGAGTATCCATTTGGCTCTGATGCTCTCAGCAAAATTTAATCACGGCAATATTTAGCACATCCGACGAGAATTTGAATTGAACAAAATTCAAACGTCATAATTTGGATGTGGTAGGTAGCGCCACTAGATCGCCCCCAATGAAATGACTTCCACTCTTAGGGACTTGCCGTGTCTAAAAAGCTAAGTTGATAATATGCAGTCTATTGGGGAGGGGGAGACTTTACATGGATGAACTGATAATTGTAAATTCTGTAATACTTTTTAAACTGTATTGTCTGCTGAAATTTTTTCAATACCAAACGATGAAGGGAAGGGGGGACTTGAAATTTTTGGAAGTCATTCAACGAGAAGCTTGCACAATGTCAAAGTGACCATCAGTTTTCTCATTCTTCTCTTCCATGTTAAAATTCCTTTGATTCGCGGATTATCGATCTTATGCAAGTGTCTTTCAACAGCCCTGTGTGTGAGGGGGTAACAAAAACAATGAGCATCCGTAAGCATGTTTTGTCAGATGCTTATCGTCTCATCCGGGTCCTTGAGCATCCCTCGAGGACACTTCGGAGGAAACGTCCCTGAACAAGGTCACTAGGGAGGCACAAGAACGTGCATTGTTCGGAAGAAATCGAGAAACTGGCCAACCATAGACACGTTTTGCTTTTGTGATGCCGGCACGTCTGAAGATTTTTGAAACAAAACAGAATTATTATTATGACTAACAGAAAATATCACTCGGTTTGCTTAACAATACCGTAAAAGGGGAAAATTTAGTGTTGACGTTGTTGTTTTTTTTATATTTTTATGTATTTTAGAATCTGCTTATAAAAGAGGTTTCTCTGAAGGCATCTTTTCGAATAATCACTTCAGAATTTTTTAGGTTTGTCTCAGGGCATCTATTTTTGTCGCCACAATGAACGACTTGCCAACATTTGGCGAACCAAATTTCTCGCCAGATTTATCGCCATTTCTACTTATTCCGCTTTATTGATAAGGCTATCTTTTTAGCGCAATACCTATATCACTAACTTACACTACTCTTACATTTTTACTAAAAACAAGAACACAGTCATTTTTTGTACATAAATGAGTATTTTGTGCCGCCTATACGGTATAATGGTCAGAGATGCCGATAGCGTAGGGCCTAGGTTCGAATCCCGGAGAAGGCATGGATGTTTGTAAAGATATAGTGCCTGTGTGGTTTGGAGTCACTCTAAATATTCGTCCAGCTAAAAGTCCTCTCAAGAGGTTGGTGACGGGAAAGAGAGGTTGGGGTGTTCTCTCTTAAAATTGGGGTGGAACGAAGGTGGCGATGGCGGCTTAGATTCGGAAAATACGGTATTTTAGACCTTCGTATGATGGAATGATTAGGTCTCAGTGAAGGTGGTCACCCCCAAAAATAACTTGGCGGTCCACCGGTCAATCGCGATCGACTTAATGCCCACGCCGGCCTTATACATAACATGCATCGACTAGCGGCTACATGGGGTTAGCTGTGCACCAAATTCCACTTTACGTAATTCAAAGGAAGACTGAATATTTACGGAATAAAATTCCTAGTAGTAATTACGATGAATGTGGATGTGTGCTTCAAAAACTTTTGAAGCATTTTATATATATATATTATTTCCTTGAAACATGCTCTTTGTTATACACACAGCCCTGTCTTTCAATACAGTTGAAAACGACTTGAGTTGAAAGAGTGTAAATATTTCAGTCGACATCGAGGGGCGTGTTTATCTAAAAAAAAAATTGTGATCATTTCACTCCATCCGAGCTGTTTTCCAGTCTCCTGCGTGGAAGAAGAGAAAAATACTAGTTCTTAATTATTTCGGGGTTGAAGTCCACGTAAATAACCCCCGTGGGTTGTTTCACTTTCAACCAGCCGGTCCATCCACCTAGAAAATCGTTTGGCTTCTCAAGGTGCGGGGTCAAGGTTGTTTGCTCAACATCTGGGGACGACGATACGGCACGTTTCTTTATCCCCTCTTCCAAATGGCACTGACTCTTGCATCCCGGTTGGAATTCGAAAGATGAAAAACTCGAGAATTTTCCACAGAAAATATATTTTTTTCTATCTTAGTGTTGTGTGATCTGTAATTACGAATATAGACAAAATACGAAGGCGGGAAATCTGTGTCAGAAATAAAAGTTTGATTTTAAAAAATAAAAAGAAGAATGTGGGAGGGGCGAGAAAGGCCGATTGTTGTGGCTAACCGCAGCGCCAAGATTTACAATTGCAATCTGAGTTATGGAATTCGTTTTTGAAAAATAAATAAATAGTATTTTTATTTGCTCTTAAAATTAAGTTTCAAAAAGAGTTTTTTCTTAAAAAAAAACATCATTTTCACTGTACCTTTCACTGTCAAGTGTCCACAGTCTTCTTAGAAATGGATGTGTATAGATGGTTAAATCATCAAAAAAATATTCAGTCCAACCTCCCTGTAACGAAAATCTCTATTTTGCGAACTTTTTCCTGGAATCAAGAACATTTTACGGGTTTTTTTTTGTAAAATAGACTCCAAATAGCGAAGTGCATTTTTTTATATAACGAACTTTTTCTCTTGTAATTCGATTTTTTCTCTCTTTATTTTAAAAATATTTCAGGACATTTTTCAAACTATTATCTCTTTTAACAGATTTTTTATGCAGATCAGTGATCTTGGACTGGTTTCACTAGCTGCCTAATTTGCCAAAAGCAATAAAATGGGCATAATTTTTCACAAAGCTGAAACTAAATTAACGGATTTTATCAGTAATTAAATTTTAAAGAATATACGTAATTACTGATATAATTGCTGACTAACCTCTCATATATAGACCAACAGATTTCTTATTCTTACCATGGGGACTACCACTCTGAGCTTTTGTCTAAGTGTTTTTAGAATGAAAGCGATGATCCGCCAAATGTTGCATCAACTCCTAACGGGTGAGTGAGAATTATTTTTACGCGAGAGCACCTAGTCATTTCGAACCTCGGTCAAGTGATGAGGACGACATCTGACCCTGTCCGACGCCTAGGCAACGGAAGGACTTTGAGCCACAACAGATTTTATGTACATCAGCCCCCTACACGGTAGGTCTTCAGTTACATCAGGACTCTCGAAACCGTGACAGTTTGGAACACTAAAGGACAGGACAGGACCAATGTCAACATGACTTTTCTATAAAAGACAATAAAACACGGTTTAATTGTATTAATGTTCATACACTTTCGTCTCACTGAAAATTATCTTGAAGTATAGTTTTTCCCTTTTAAATGAAATTCACAATACGTGCATCAGGTTCATTAAATGCAAGTAAAATATAATTGATAATTTGAACGTAAGGCTGTAAACCCAAAAGGGGATTAGATAATTTAAAAGTTATTCAGAATTAAAAAAAGAATTAATCGTACGTATGAAAAAATAAATACTTCCAAATTTCATTATTGCAAAATACGTAGTTAATATTTTCTTCCAAAATCTCAAAAAATAATAATGAATGAATAGGAACAATTTTATATGTATTATAAAATCCGGCGTGTAACGCGCACCCATACTTTTAAGCGCAATTTCTTCATTTTTTTATATATTCGCTGTATAACGCGCACTCCTGTTTTACGAAGAACCCTGAAATATGCGTGTGAAAGGCTCGTATGTTTTTAAGTAAATTATTTGAGAATTGTTCCAAACTTTACAAAATTTAGTATATTTCTAGAACTACAACTCTTTTTCATAAGGAATATATCTCATTTCTTTTAAATAAATAATATTTGAATATATGTAGAAGTCTAACTTTATTTCTATAATCATCTCTATCTTTATTTTCAAAGCTCTCATTTTTATACCCGGCGTATAACGCGCACCCGTAAATTTCCATCTTATTTTTTTGTATTAAAAGTGCGCATTGTACGCCGGATTTTACGGTAATTAAAAAATAAAAAGAAATATTCCACAGCTTATAAAGAACTTTATCTTATCTAGAATCATTTTCTTTCTACGTATCACGAAGATTAAAAAAAAAAAAATAAAAATCGTCTGAAATTTCTCTTAACAAAACTTAGAATAAAACTATAGAGAAAGAGATGAGTTGTTTTACAACCGCCTACCATTTTGCGAAGTTTTTCTTTTCTTATTTCCTAGCATTGAACTATGTTGCGTCATGCTTTCGTAGCACAAGTCACAACCATTTTACGAACCGCTGGCCTGAGAGGGTAGAACTTCCATTTATGGGGAAGATCCGGGTATTAAAAATTCTGACAAGGTATTCGATGGGTATTAAACTTATTTAGCTTTCCGTAAGCTCAAGTTTTAAATTCGGTTGACGCGGTACTTCGGTGTTTTGACAAGGTCGAGAACTTGAAAGTTGTTCATTAAAAACTGAAAGTTGAAGAAATGAATCTGTTTATATCTTTTTTCGTTTCTTTTCTGCGCCATGAGGAAAGATTTTAAAGTTATTTTTTTAAGGTTTATCATTCTAAAAGGTTTTGGTTATATTTTCATTTTGTTAAATAAGTTTATGGGCGAAATATGCAAAAGGTTAATTGTTTATCGGCTTAAATATGAAAATTTTCATTTTGTAAGTGGGATTACATTAAATAATGTAAAATGAAAGTAAATCTATTATGCACATTAGAATAACTTTAAATGGAGTCTAAATTTGGTATTTCGTTACTACAATTGACTGCAAAGTTAAAACTTTAAAAGATATTTTCCAGCATCCCCTTTTTAGGGAAGAAATTTATTTTTCTTTATTTTCACGTCGAAAGTCTCCGTAGAGTGAGTAATTTAAGCAACTTTCTACTTTTTTTAAAAAAAAAATAAATAAAACTAGTACATTTTATTTTAAGGCCTATTAAAAGAAAGAATTCTTAATTTATAGCCAGATAACCAACCTTTTAATGGATACTAATACAGTTCTTAATTTGTTATTGGGAAAAAAGTTATACTGTTAGTAAAATGTTTGCTTAAAAAAACCAAAGTTGTAATCCTTTTTTTACTCTGCTTTTTAAACGAGTTTCTTCAGAACTTTTTCATTTATTTATTTACTAAATTAAATTATTTTCAGGAAATATTTTACTGAAGGTACCTTTGATAATTTTTTTTATATTTCAAATGGAAATGACGATTGATAAGTACCATAACAGACCTAGAATATTCCCAGGAGCTGGTACCATTTCAGTTGGTATCACCCTATAGGTAGATACCAATTGCCGCAATATAGTTTTGATACACCGAATTACACTCGGGGTTACGGCTCGCATGTGTGTCCATCCGTTGGGTTTCTCAAGGACATCGGGTGAAAGAGCGATGTCAGATGAAAAGACCCCACAATATTTAGGATGCGCGTGAACTGTGTCATGCTATCTGTATAAGAAAGCAGATTTTTAAGCAGTAGGGACAGAAAACGTTACATTATACTCATGTAAATTAAATCTGTGAAAGCTCAAAATCAAAGAGATTGGGGGTTTGGAAAGAGGGTTCCACCTTGTCCTCGTCACTTGACCGAGGTTCAAAATTGGGATGTCGGTTCCCAATAGCCCTCGTGTTGCCTTATAGTACGACGTTAAGAAATACTCACTCACTTGGAGTAGGAATTTTCTTAAGTCAATATAGGACCCACAATCAAAGATAATGCTGGTTAAAATAAACAGTCTAAGAGAAAGCTCAGGAATAGCAATCCTCAAGTATTTAACTCATTACATACATCCGTAACTTTCGTCATCCTTCGACTGCAATGAAAGATAAGTTACGACAGCAGAGAAATAAGCATCTTCTGATATTCAACCCACGTGGATTTTATGGAGGTTAGAGGCCTCTTCTGCAAACACCGGAATCGCGTGACATCACGCCTTCGTCTCTGAAAGCTCCTCCAAGGTCGACATACCTGCAGAAATGACACAGAAAATACCGCAGGGGGGTGTATTTACCAATTCCTGTGATGGCGTGAATCGAAAGATTTTGGGAAGCCTCGTTTAAAAGATTCGTTTCTTACGTACTGTAACTTGGTGACCCAGAGTTTCTTAATGTGAATAAGTGACTCTTTTACCAATAGATTGCGTTTTTAATTATAAGTAAAAATAATTTTACGGTATTGTAAGGAAGAGAGTAAGTGAATGAGGGCATATTAACGTCACAGTTTAAAGGAACAAGAAGCCCATTGGCTGAGTGGTAGTACATCGCGCTTCCACGCTACAGGTTCGGGGTTCAAATCCCGAACTGCATAAGGTCGACTCAGCCTTTCATCCTTTCGATGGGTCGATAAATGAGTACCAAGTTTACTTAGGGACTAAATACTGGGGGTTTCACTTCAGACTGACCACCTGACCTGAGCATCTGCGTATGTACTTCAGCGCCTAAGATCACGAAAACTGAGATAGGCGCCACTGAGTTTAGTTTTTTAGTCTAAAGGAACACGAAGGCTATTGACGACGGACCTCGTCATTGTGAGCCGTGGTCAAGCGACGAGGATGACACCTGTGATGGCACACATTCCTTTCCAAACTACCACATACCACGTAAACGAGAGAACTTTGAGCCACGGTAGTTTCAACGTGCTTCGGTCCTTCAACACGGCTGATCTTCAGCGGTCAAAAACCCACTACACGCCCGCCATCAGTTCCTGACATCGCACCGACAACCGATGCCCGTGAGAAAACAACACTTTCTGCGAGTCGAAACCCGATAAGAAATTCGAGGTGTAAGAGGCGACCGCCCACGCCCCAAGTGTGTGGAGAGGCAGTCCATTTTGAAACACTGAAAAGAACGCGGTTGCGTTTACCTTCTTCTTCCCAAATAATATATTCTGCAGAATGGAAACAGTCAATAGTTTGAATAACTTGTAACCAACTGTGCAAACTGAAATAAATGAGAGAGTGAATATTAACATCACACTATTCAGCTACTCCCCGGGCTTCTGGCGACGGACCTCGTCATTTTGAACCAGGGTCAAGTGACGAGTACTTGAGCTGGCACCCCCTTTCCTAACTACCACACCAAAGAGCATCGAGCATCGCTCCCCTACACGGAGGATCTTCAGTGGTACTAGGCTCGAACTCATGACACGCCAGCCACGAGTCGGTTACCTTGACCACTAGGCTGTGACGGGGCTTTACTGATTCTTTCAACCAATCCACTTGGGGAATCTTTGGGGCCATCAATTGAGTTATTTCACAGCCAACCCTCTCAAGGAGAAACCCTGATATGCAGATGAGTTAGAAGATATATAGCGGAGGTCTAGTGAGAAGCAGAAGGAGGAAATGAAGCTGAGATGCTGAGCTTATGGTAAGGATCTAAACTTAGAAGCGTAATTATAGAACGGGCTTTAACAATTCAAATAAAGTAAGGAAGATTGAGAGTCATAGGATAACTTTACTTAAAGTTAAGGGGCTAAGATTCCGGGCGCTTATTCACATAAGCTTTAGGGTTACGATATATCACTCCTGATTTCCTTCCTTGAGTAAGACTGTCTTTGATATTATAATTTAAAATAATAATTTGGTTTTATCTTGGGTCATCAATCATTACCTCCCACATATCTAGGTCGAGTAGATGAAGAGATGGTTTCCCCAACCAGGGGGTTATCACAAGGCTACCATGACCACAACTGCAATTAATAGCTGTAGATGTAATAAATCAATTATTTAACTTCGTAACTCTCTCGCTTCTCGTCAATATTCCCAAACATCACACCATGATAACTAGGCTAGCAGCCAGTAAACATGAAAACGCTTAACTCGACGGATGAGGTATATCAAGAAAAAAAATGGTCAATAATTATTTAAGATAAAGCAAATCTGGACATTTTTAGCCTCTTTTTCTAAAGAGAATGCTTCCACTTAAAACAAAGTTATTGAAACTTCTGATTTATTTCTGCTGAAAAACTATCATTTAAAATATCCACTCACAGCACAGGCAATAAATACATCCGAAAACTATTTTTAGGAGCGTAATCAGTTAAAGCGAAAGCGTTTGCCCCGCAGGTGTTTTGACAGGACAAGCCCTCATCTCGAAGCCAACGAAGCATGGAAAAAATGGAATTGCCAGCTCTAAAGAGTTGCAACCACTATGGAGCAGATGCTTTTATTTTTTACTCTTGGTTTTCAATTTAGCATGTATTAAAACGACTTTTCTCTCTAGTCAAGAAAATAACCTTATTATATCTTCGTATGACTCATAATCGATTGTCTTGTGATATTTTGCATATTGCTTACACTTTATTCGGTTGTTTTGAATTGTTATTGCTGTGACTAAGCCGTGTTTTGTTGTCAAGTGACCTCCGTTTGAAACAATGAAGAGCTCGTCGAGTCTGTATAACATCAAGGTTACATGTAATTATTCAAAGAGATGCTGCAAGTATTAGGTCTACCGGAAAGTTATGCCCATTTTTAGAATAAAACTAGCTGGTATACCTGTTCTTCGTACAGGTGAATTGAAAAATTAAACAATACAGATTGAAGAATAAAAAAGATTTTAATGAGTTAGTTTTACGTGAATTGCAAGTTAAACAAAACAAAAAAAAATATTATAATGGCGATTTAATAGAAACAGCGAAATGTTGGTGATAGAGCCAAGTTGGCATCCTTTTTGGCGACGATATTGGAAATTTGGCCATGGATTGAACGGTGCAGAAATTGATATGCTGTAGCGCCACCTGCTGAGGAGCTGCAACAAAGAGGATAGCACTAAACCCTTCTCCACAAAAAAATACATATACATGCCAATTTTCATAGTGATCGGTAAACGGTGTTGGAGTGATGCAATTTCATATATACAAACACCCATTTTTATACATATAGATAAAATAATAAAACTTTCATGCATTAAAATAAACTTAATTGAATAATATAATTGCAAACATAATTCATGACTTCTTGCTAGTGTTATGGCAATTTGTGTATACCAGCGTTTCTCAATCTGGGGGTGGGGCGCGCGATAACTCTACGAGGGGGGTGCGAGCATATTGAAAAAACGAAAACAAAAGATTATTTTAAAATAATTACTAATTTATAGAAAGTAAGCAAAAAAAAAAAAATACATTCTGGCATAATAAAAATTTGAATACATATTTACACTGATATAATATACTTATAAAAGTATAAGTACTGCATAATGCATTTTATATAATTAATTTAACACTACTAATTTAAAGAGCAGGATTTATAATTATAGTATTATGGGCTTGTCATATGTAAAATTAGATACAAAAATTAACAATTATCTTAATAATTTTTGTATTGTTTATTAATCCCTTATCTGCTGGTTAAAAGTTACGCAATACGCTCCCCAATGACACCGTTTTCCAATAATGAGTGCAGAAACAAGTAATAAGTGGAGGGTGTTGGGTTCGAGGATGGGTGTGACAAATTTTTCCAGCGTAGCTCTGTGAGTTTCTCAGGAGTCCCCGAAACAGCAAGTGGCCTGGCATTATCATGAAGCAGTATGATGTCCTTCCTATTGAACGTCACCGACCGCTTTTCTTGAAGTGCTGAGTTTAAATTATCCAATCGCTGGATTGTCTATGCTCTTAGATAGCTTTTCGTTCGATTTCAACGGATCCAATGGGTTCTCGAATGTCCTGTCTATACAACAGATTCTCTTATTCAGACTTAACTCCGGCTTAAAAGGGAAGGGGGCAGGTTTTCCGGATTCACAATATTCTGTTTTCTTTATAATGTTAGTCTGTTTCTCATCACCAGTTCTGAATCGGTAGAAGAAGGATTCGATTTTCTTCCGTGCAAGAAGAAATAAGTATATGTCCGACTCGATCATTCAAGTTTTCAGCTTATGTGGCCCTCATATATGAGAGTGCATCAAAAAAGTTACAAGTCGAACAAATAAATATTTATTAACAACAGACAGAAAATACAAAAGGGAATTAAGAAGCATACATTGCTTGAGTGAGATTTGCACACAGGAGGGGAGGTCCTAGGGTCGGATTCCCAAAAGCGCCAGATTTTTTTCCGATTGGTTGTAATTCTAAATTATATAATACGTAAATTTAATTAAATATTTGTTATTAATGATTATTTTGATAATTAATGCTAGTATTTATTCAGTAATTAGTTTTTTACTGTGTTTTGTTCCTGAAAATCGACAAAATCAAAAATAGCATGATACAAGAACGGTGAATTTTCAACCTCGGACCTCTCCCCCCCTTGAAAAGTTCCTGTGTGCGCTACTGCACGTGCCTATCACATTTCGAAATAACCATCAAGTCTATTTAGACATTTATCAGAACTCAGAACCAACTTGTTTAACCCGTCTTGGTAGAAATCAGATCCCTGTTCATTGAGCCAGGTCTCGGCGGATGATTTCACAGCACTGTCTTGGAATATCGCAGCACATCAGAAACGATATGCTGCACGCTACCATAGCTCAGTCCCAGCTCTGACGAGATTTCAAGTAGAGTTACCCGTCGATCATTTTGAACCATTTCTCCAATTCGTGCCGTGGTGATTTCTGTCGTTGAAGAACATGGCCAGCCGCTCCCTGTCCTATTGCGGCTTTTGACATCCTGTCTGCCTGATTGAAAAGATTGACACAATTTCGCTACATGTTGTCTGGTCATTGCAGATGCGGACACATTCTTTTCCCATAAAAATCGAATCACGGCTCACACTTCCAAACGAGACCAATTTCCTAAGAGTCCTGCCATTTCAATCGTCCTGAGCCATCTGGGAACTTTCACTACCTACCCGCAAACCAGCTGTATTACAAATAGCGCCATTTGTCTCCACTCTGGAGAAGCAAAATTTCTCCACAGTATGTAGTTTTCAAATGCTGCGGCTTGTAACTTTTTTTTTTTCGGATTCACCTACGTATGTGAAATATTTACCCATCCTATCCTAATTCCCAAATGTGGTCCAAAATTGTCGATGAATATGCACATTCTTGTTGTAACTGGATTGGACAGAGTTTACGGGTACATCTAATATATGAACAGTAAAAACGATAAGATTGAAATAAAACATAGCAACAACATCCTGCATGGAATTACGGTGATTGGTCCAAGCAAGGAAAATAGGTTCCGACAACTGTCTAACAACTCAAACAATTGTATTCTGAGTCAGTGCTTTATTGAATTTTCTCTCAGGGTTATTTCTGGATTGACACGTTGATGCACTGCACTTAGGATTCAATGAGTTCAAAAACAAAAGAGATTGAGTAGAAATGCTACTAAAATAATGTTCACATAAAATCAATCGATGAATTATTAGTTTTGCACTTCGAAGCAACATTGGGGATATTGGGGACTATGTTAAGCGATGAAACAGACACTCTCCAAACGTCCATACCACACCAACAAGAGAACTTTGAGCCGTAACAGATTTAACATGCACTAGCCCCTCTATACGGTGGGCCTCCAGTGACGTCACTGGGTTCTCAAATAGGCCCTCGTCCCTATGCAAAAGTAGTCTCCAACCGCGATTCTTTTTCTTCTCCAATGGCGTGACAGCCCTGGGTAGGTCTGACCTTCTTAGAATTTTCCTCCGGGCCTTTTTTTTTTTTTTGCTACGGTCTTAGGGTACAGAAATCCTTTCTTGGTAGTCAATCCAATTGACGTTGGGTTGACCCCTAGTTCTTGTTCCATGCTACCTTTTTAAGTATGCGTTTTCAAATAATCGAAATAACAGTAACCAGCAATACCAGGTGATCCAAAAGTCAGAACGAAATTTAAAAATGATACAAAGATACGGTTTGCACCAAACGGATGGAAAAGAAACCAGGCTTTGTGTGGAAACGAAAAAAAATAGTTATTTTGGCGACAAACAGATGGCGCTGTCGGATTTCTTATGTAGGATTATGTAAAGCAACAAACGATATAAAAAAAGCAACAGGTAATGGTAATCGAAGCTTGTATGCATCGAAATGCTGTTCATAGTTGAGAAAGTCATCTTAGTTTGAACTGTATTATAAGAATTCGGAAAGTGCTATTGCGGAGCATATAGCTACATGAAAGATATGCGAGATAGCAAAGGACCAATAACGTTTTCTAAATTGAACAAAATGATGAAGAAATTTGAAGCTACTGGTTCTTTGGCGTCACATCGAGGAAGTGGACGTCCCTCAACAGCCGCTGCTGTTGCCCGACAGTGTAGCAGACTGTGCAATCGATGTTGGTGGTTGCTGCACATGGGAAGTGCAGTGCTTGAGAAGTTTCGAGGCAGACAGGAGTGTCGTACGAAAGTGTCTGGAGAGCATTGCGAATAACTTTGCGACGGTATCCCTACAAGTTGCAACATAACCAAGAACTGAAACGCCTGACTTTCCCTCTTACCGAGATTTTGCGAATTTGGTATTCAATAAGATGGAAGAGCACAGCACGACTGGCTTCACACTGAGCTTTGGTCAGATGAAGCGTATTTCACACTCTCTGGTGCTGTTAACACCCACAATTGTCGAGTGTGGACCACAGAAAATCCACATGTATTTGTTAAGGTACCCTTGCAGCTGCCTAAAGTGACAGTCTGGTATGGCTTCACTGCTGATTTCATAATTGGTACAAGTAAATGTGCGAGACTCACACAATCTCCCAAACCAACTACCACATTTTGACTAAATGATTAATGATAGCGTATGGTACATATTTAGGCCCAGACAAGGACGACTGACATGGCGTAATTTAATCCTACTACTGTTACCTAGATGACATATAGTTGAAAATTCCCAGATTATTCGAAGATTGTGTGTGGGAATAACATTTGACAATTAAAATTATTCGGATTATAGGTCTTATTTATACTAAGTCGAGCCCTTTCTCCCCGGGCTTAATGGGCTCATGCCTTAAAATGTCCCTTAACATCTCTCCTAACCACAGGCATGTGAAGAAGTATTTTTTGACTGAAGACTACAATTAAAATGTCATTGTGGTTTGATTGATTTAATGTAGCACTTTGAAACACACACACAAAACCAGATGGCTTTTGGCGACGCACGTCGTAATTTAGTCTGTATTGTTGGAATTTTTGCGGTTTTCAGGTGTGCCTGTGTTATAATTTTTTCCCGTATTTTCAATGTATTTTTTAGTTTGTTTGTTGTTCCTCTAAGTTTGTTTATTGGTAATCGCGTTAACTGGTAATTGAGCTCTTAATACAGAATCTACACTCTATAACAAAAAGAAAAAAACGACACACCAAAAAGGAGTTGCCCTATTGTAAGGAAATTTCGTATGCAAAGACATTTGTACCGAAAATGCAACTGATTAAAATTTGGTGTCCAATGAATGAATAGCGGGAGCTACAGCGCATCGGAACTGCGCACTCAACGAGTGTCTATAAGAAGCGATTCTCAATCTGGTGATCAAAATTTCTGTTGCACTGCGATTAAGGATACCTTTCAACGACTAAAAACATGCCCCATCACAGGATTCGAGCTCATTACGAGCAATTTTTAGAGTTTGAAAGAGGTCATATAGTTGGATTGTGGGATGTTGGGAGAATCGCTAGCCATATGGGTCGAAGTGATGCGGCCATTAGAAGATGCTGGCAAGAATGGGTGGACAATGGAAGATATCAGCCATCATGATGGTAGCGGTCAACCTAGGGCCACAGCAGATAGGGTGGACAGATTGATAGTCAGATCGGCTTTCACAGGCCTAATTCATCGTTATCAACCATCAGACATGCGACTCACACACGAGTGTTCATGTCCATTCAGAGACGGCTGATAAAGAGAAACTTACACTTGTACCGAACGCTACGCCACCTGCGACTCACGCCTGAGTACTGTCGAGGGAGAAGACAGTGGTGCTTGGATCGATCAGGTTGGAATCATGCTGACTGAGGATGTATAGTGTTTAGCGATGAATTCCGCTTCCAACTATGTCCTGACGATCATCGAAGACGTGTCTGGAGACGCCCAAGGCAGCGTGCCGATCCTGCTTTCACTATTGCACACCACACAGGCCTTCGACCAGGAGTTATGGTCTTTGGTGCCTGCTCTTTTGACAGCCGGATTCCTTTGATCGTCATTAGAGGCAACTTGCAGCACAGCGGTACGTCAGCGATATTTTGAAAACTGTTTTGCTTACGTTTCTTTTGCAGTACCCTGGCCTTATTTTTCAGCAAGACCAGACCACAAACGGTGTTGCTTTGAACTGTCTTACAGCTTATCAAACACTTCTCTGACCAGCCAGATCGCCAGATCCCTCTCCAATCGGGCATGTCTGGATATGATGGGAAGGCGACTGCTCTACCCGTGATGTTGATGACCTGTCCGGACAATTTGAGCAAATTTGGCAAGAAATACCGCGGGAGACCATCAGGGGGCTTTATCACTCTGTGCCACGTCATGTGGCAGCTTGCATCCAGGCTAGAGGTGTGGGTGCAACACCTTATTGAGCTCGTTACTTTGTAACTATGTAACTCTGAAATAAATCATTCAATTTTCGAAATTTTAATCATTTTTATTCTGTACATAATCTTCTACCCACCAATTTTGCTTTATCAGACAACTCTTCTTGGTGGCGTTTTTTGTTATAAGTGTTCAGGGATTTAAAATTTATTATGAAAATTGAACTGTAGAAAAGGTTTCTTAAATTATTTAAAAATTATAATTGCATCTTTTTCTTATATAAAATAATAATTTCACACATTTTCCGAAACTTTTCTATGTTAAAGGGTTTTTGATGGAAAATTCGCCATATTTCCATTATGAATAACTCACATAAATTAAATTTTTCCGCATTCTCTGAGTTTTTCAATTTCGATTTCGTAACAATATAAACGAAATGTAAAAAAAAACAAAAAACAATGTTTTAAGACAATTTCATTTTACATTTTACAAAATATATCGCAGTTTTTTGTAAATATTCACAGTATTTAACAAATGTTCCCAAAATATAAAATGTATACAGTAACTGTATGCTTCAAAATAAACCAACAAAGGAGCAGTTAAACATAAATAAGCTTCTCGCCTCACCCCTCACCTTTTTTTTTTTTTAATCTGGGAAACTAATTGAGTTAAAACGATTTAAAATCGATATTCTAAATCAAATTAATCCTTTGGAAATAAATGAAAAATTCGAATTAAAAGCCAATTTTCGAAATGAAAGCGTATTATTGAGATTTTGTAAATTATAACTCTCTAGAACCTTTTTTTGTAAATCTTATGTATAAGTAAAGATTCAAAAATAGTGGGAAACATAATATTTTACGCAACAAGAACAAAAAAAAAAATTCTTAATTACTTATACATTTTTAATATAAATAAGCAAAATTATTTTACACACAGCAATGCACAGCAGTCAACGTCGCTAACCCACTAAACCGGTTGGCCGACATCTTGAGTCTAAAACCAACTAACCAAAATTAAGTTTTTTTTTTCTTTTAATTTTTCGAAAATTCAACCCTTTTGAGGTAAATAAAATTTTGAATTTTTTCCCCCCTTCCTAACCTCCATACATAGAACATCTTTTCTGCATAGGTAGGTTTTGATAAATAATTTTTTTTTTCGCCATAGAACAGCCCACTAACTATATACATATTTCCGATAACTAATATCAAAAGCTATACGAAGCACACACCGCGTCTATAATACATTAATAAAACACAATTGAATGATAAATGTGCATAAATGAAAAAGGGAGAAAAAAAGTCCACTTACCATCAATAGAAATCCGAATACGACGTGTTGCCTCATCTCCTGGCAGTATTGTATTGACTGCAAAGAAAAAAAGAAACCAAAATGAGTGGATTCGCCTTCATTATGCAGGCGCATTTCGCTAATGACAGTTCGACAGGAAAAAGCGATTTGACCCCGCCATCCCAACCACCATGCCTTTGCGGTGACCCCATTAAATGATGGAACGATTCGCTTTCGAATCCCGCAATAACTCAGTGGCTATTTGCATTAATCAATCACTTGTTTAAAGAAAGATTCATTTGAATGACTTTATTTTCAAGGCTTTTTAGCGTAATGAAGTCTTAACATTGGTGTTATGTTTCTTTTTAAATACTCTATTTATTTGCAGGTGTTCCGTATTGTATAGTTGGAAATGTTGCGTAGTGATTGAATCGAATTGGATTAGTTCTGACTTTTTATGAAACCTTGTAAACACAGAATCGGATTTCTTATTTGAATGACCTACACCTAAAATGAATGTCGTTTTGCATTAGTTTTGTAGTACTTTTTTTATAAAAAAGCTGTTGCATATACACAGGTCTTTGTTGTGGGGAGGGAGGTTACATTCTAAAAATCACGCAGACAAAAGACTCGAGGGACAGGGACGTCTTAAGACTTGTTAAGGCCCTGGGCCCCTACACGTATGTAGGCCCCACCTATGACCTTTAAAAGTGAATCGAACATAGCATACGTTGTCAAATACTCGTAAAAACAGTAACCCAAAACAAACAAATGTGCATGGCTTACAATCACACATATCGGCTCGACCGACCGACGCTCTTTGATTTAATCATGATTGTGTGCGGTGGTAGACCTAGGCGTATACATGGATGACGGTCATCAGATAATAATACAGTCCTGCCACTGTTGCCAGTTGAGATATAGTCTGAAATTCCCAGTTTTTCGGAGAATACAACCGGAAATAACCGTTGACCTTCAAAATTATTTGAAAGATGATCTTATTAAGGTTCAGTCGAGAATGAGACGAAGGCCCCAACTGAAGCCGAGGCCTTGGGCCCAGTTGGCCCATGCCTTAATACTAGAAGGTAATCTCTACAGTAAAACTTAAAAATGTGTAGATCTATGGAGGGTGAAACCTCAAATTCCATCCTTGTTTCAGCCACTGTAAGAAATGCAGCTTCTTATAATGACAAATTGCATATAGGTATTCCAAAATTTTATACATTCTTTTGTGTGGTTTAACAAGAACTCATATATATTTATTCTTTAATTTCTGAGGTTTCCTGAAGTAACAAAGCCTATTAGTATCTGTTACTAATGTTATTCTAACAGAGATATAGATGTTATCTTTTGCCGCATTTTTTCTTCTCATGACAAGGTTGATTGATTGATTGAGTATTAACGTCGCACTGTTCAGCTACACGAGGGCTTTTGGCGACGGACCACGTCATTTTGAACCATGCTCAAGTGACGTGGACGACACCTGAGCTGGCACCCCCTCTCCTAACTACCACACCACACCAACGGGAGGACCGTTTCAGCTCTCGACAGATTTAACGTGCATCGCTGCCCCACACAGCGGGTCTTTAGTGGTACTGGGCTCGAACTCGTGACAAGGCAAGCCACGATCCGATACCTATACCACTCGGTTACCGCGGCCACTTCTCATGGCAAGGCATTTTAAGAATGTTTTAACCCTTTGGATAAGGGATCACTTAACGTCCCATCACACCAAGGCAGTCAGCAGTGAGATGTAGCCAAAGGCCTTTGTGCGAAGGCCTCTGATTGGCTGTTTCTTCTCCGTTAATTTAATATGATGGAATTCATGAAACTTAATTTCGATCGGGGGCGTAGCTACCGCCGTATCAATGATACGGGGCTCCCATGTGTGTAACTGCAATACCACTAACAGGACTTCCTTTTTAAAAAAACTCTCTAAGGAGTTTTGCCACGGGGCCCATTTAGAATTAGTTACGCCAGTGATTTAGATGCATTTATTTTGTAAGAATCTAGGTAGTTTGTACAATAGTTTAAGAAATCTTGAAAATTGTAATAAACCTTAGAGAGGTGATAAAAGTAAAGAGTATAAAAATTCATGCAGCGATTTCATTAAAATATTTGCTAATTGACTACATCAGAACAGATACTCATTAGATTTATTGTTAAAAATTTAATCTTTAAGTCGCAGCTTTCAATACAACCAACTATAACAAAAACGAATAGTCATTTTTAGGAATTAAAAAAAGTATAAAAAATGCCTTGATGAGATTGTAAAAACTAAGCTTTAGAATAATATCATTTTCTCTACAAATCAGATTTTGCACCATTTTCAAATATATATATTAATTGCAAACTACGCCTATTTGAAGAATGATGTTTATTAATCAATTTAATTTAGTTAATTTTGAAGAATGAATGGACTTAATTCATAACGTTTAAGTGATAAAGGCAATCACTAATTCCTCATTCAATTCAAAACAGACATTACATTTAAACTTATTCAACTAATAACATTTTGCTAAAACTTCAGATTTGACAATTTGGTAAAAATGCTCAAATATTAAGATTTTTCAAAAAAGGTTGCTCAACATTAAAATAAATTATTATATTATACGTGTACTTTTAAATCAATTGTTTTTTATTTACTTGTGTGCATTTTGTTTTCCTACATTTGTTATTATTGTTCATTGTTTGTTGTTATTATTGTACTTTTTAAAAGAAAGTATCTACAAAGAGCAAATTTGACAACAACGAAGCTCATGAACTGATTAGTAGAAAACACGAGAATGCATTTATCATGTGACTATGACGACACATGAATTAAGTCTATTGTTTCACTTTGTATATTTCACATATTTGTGATAAAATATTCCTTTTCGTCTGTTCTAAACCCCAAATTTATGATCTTCTCTTGAATTATCGTAAATCGCAAATAAGCATAGTTAAAAACACTCAATGTATTATTCTAGTTACTAAGTTTTCTTTCTTCGAGAGGGGAAATTTAACTACTCTAATAGCAAAACATGAAAGAATTTTAAATTGGAATGTATTAACAAAATTAAAATGACAGATTTCTAATCGCTTTCGTAAGAAGTATGTTTTGACTGAACCAAAGGAAAATTATAGGTAAAAAAAAGAATTTTTTTAATCCGTTCTTAATATTTGTTTTTTAAAATTATTTTTCAGCAAGTGGCATCACACCTACTAGAAACTGCCCCATTCATCACCGGTCGTCAAACCTGTCTTGACGAGAAAATGACTGCAGATTGAAGTTGTTCCGACAAAAAAACACTTCTATGGTAAAATCTGAAATGAACCAGAAACCCTCAGTTTCACCGCCCTTGCTGCGTTCAAATGTTATCCCCCGTGGAACATTAAACGCTCTGCGGACGAACAACCCCTAATTGTTGAAAAACATCGTGTCATCGTCTGCCATACCGGAAGCGGGCGACTGTCTCGGTCGACAAAGCGGAATATCGCGTGTCGCTACCGTTCGACTATTTTCATCTCTAAAAACGCGCAAAAAAATAGAGAACGAAAGGAATATGGAAGGTCAGAGGCATCAGACCAAGACCGCTTCCTGCTTAGGAAAGAAGTCATTTACTTTTGCCGTTATTGCATCCACCTTTCGAATGCAAGTCGAAAAGGCCTTTCTCCAAAATGCCATTTCGGTTGGAAAGTAGACCTCTTGGAGTGTGACAAGTATCATTATACTCATATTTTCCTATATGGAAAGCACTGTAATGGGAAGCACTGAACGGTTCTAATTGTATTGTTTTTTAATATATATACACTGAAGAGCCACAAACATTATAAACACCTAAACAACGCGTGCCGCTTTTGGCCTGAAAATCACCTTGGCATGGATGCCACAAGTTTTTGGTAGATGACTAGAGATAGGTTGATGGAGATAGAAGACTGGAGATAGGCACACAGCGGCCACTCATTCAGATATGGTGATGATCTCTGTGCTGCCTTTCAATGAAAGTCCAAATGTATTTTATTAGATTAAAATTCAGCAATTTAGGTAGCCAGGATAGTTATTGGGAGTCATTAGTATGCTTCCCAAACCACTCCAACACAATTCGAACTTTGTGACATAGAGCGTTGTCCTGCCGAAACATTCCATTTCCAGTTCGGAAAACAGACGCCCTGCCCTGTAAAGTTACAAATGATCTACAATTATAATCAGAAAAACCACAGCTTTCATGTCTGCTCCACCATAAATAAGGGTCCCAGCGCCGTTTACGAGAGCTTCCCCAAAGCATAATGCCGCAACCATCAGCCTGTGTATGACCTGCTGTTAGAAGATTAATGTACACCCCCGCATCTCGAGGGGGCAGGATTCTAGGGGGCTCAAAGCTTATGTTATGTTATGGTTTTGCAATCCTTTCTAAGATATGGCTTGGGGCTCAAAACCTGACATTGTAGGAGGCCCTTATATTTTCCGTTACACCATTGTGTACAGTACATGGGGAAGCAACTGTTCGCCTCGAAGACGATGCAGCCTGACACGACCAACGATGTAATGAATAGGCTAACTCTCTTCTACTTATCCATGGTCCAATCTCGATGTTCCCGGGTCCGCAGTAAGTGCAGTTGACAACGACGCTTTGTCAACAGATGCAAACGTGTGGGACGGCTTCTGCCCAGTCCCATATCCAGTAGTTTCTACTGAACTCTGTATTCCGGAACACTTGTACTTGAACTGCATTGTATTGGACTATTAGCTGAGCCACCGTCTGGTACTGATTTTGTTTTACCAAGTGGGACGCGTGAACGTGCAACCGCTTGGCGTCTACTGCTAGTTCCACCGTTCTTTATTCATTTTGCATAAATTCTATCAACGACAGATCATGAACTACCTACTAGTCGTGCAGTTTCGGAGATACTCATTCCAAGTGTTAGGGACATTACAATCTGCCCTCTATCAAATTCGCTCAGATCAGCAGCACTCGCAAGAATGATTCCTTATTTTCTCCAGAAGCAGTTTTAAATGTCATTCCTAAATACAGTAGAGCGTCGTTTATCCGAATCAACTGGGACCGGACACCATTCGGATACGCGATTGTTCGGATAACCGAAAACCGAATGTGATCCATGCACTATATGAAACCGGACACTATACGAATATTGAATTTTATCACATGTGGGAAACGTGTGTGAAGAAAAAGCAAAATGGGTGCAAAATGTCGTAATTTTACCTTTATTATGGAAAATAATCACTTATTTTTCCTTGTACCATTGTACACCTTCGTGTTTCCATTACAAGGTCTTGGTATCCAAACCGGTACGGATATTTGACGCTCCGGATAATAAACGTTCGGATAAGCGACGTTCTACAGTATTCAACTGCCCTCACCACTTTATCCAGACATGTTTATTGAAATATGTGGGGATGACCACGATGTTTTGTCTCATAAGTGTATATACACTGAAGAGCCACTGAATTAGGGATACCTACCTAGTAACGAGTTGGGATTCCTCTGGCCTTGATAACGTCTGCCACACAACGAGGCATAGATTCAACAAGTTTCTGGAAACGTTCCATGGTAATGATTTTTCAAATATTGGCTAAAGTTGTCCATAATTCAGTAAGGCTCGTTGGTGCTGTGTGATGGCCTTTCACACGCCTTGTTCTAAAACATCCAAAGATGTTCAATAGGATTTAAGTCTGGGCTTCTGGGTGATCAATTTATGACAAAAAAGTCAGAGGAATGCTCGTCCAACTAGCCAGTAGCCAACCTGGACTTGTGAGAGGAACAGTAGTCTTGCTTGAAAACTCCATTACCGTGCGGATAACAGAACAGCATAAACGGATGGAGGTGATCACCCAGAAACTCTATGGTCCCAGTGAGGTTGGTTCATGCACCAAAGATCCCAAACAGTGCCATAAAAAAACACCCTAGACCATGATTGAGCCACCATGCCCTTGTATAGCTCCAACCTGGAATGCATGATCGATAGCTTCATGAGCCTGACGCCTTATTCTCAGCCTCTCGTCGGCGTTAAGTAGTCGGAATCGAGACTCATCACTCCATGCTACTCGTTTCCAGTTTTTTACACTCCAGTATCTGTGCTCTCTGGCCCAGGCAAGACGTGCAGCCCGATGGCGAGCTTTGAGCAATGGTACTCTCGTAGGTCAACGGGTCTCTAAATGCATACAGCTATGCGAGTGTTGCACAATCCGTTTACTGACTGTACAACTGCCAATGTCATTCCATTGGGTGGTAACTTGAGTTAATGTTTGGTTTCGATGGATTCGTACAATACGCCGGAGCCATCTCTCGCCACGCACTGTCAAATCTAATTTTTTTTTTGCATTTTTCCCGATGGCTAGTTTTTTGTCTACCATCCCTTGTATTCTTGGTATACTCTTGACCCTGTCGACCTTAAAAATCCTATCTGTCTGACGATTTCGGAAATTGAATGGCCCATTCGTTGCGCACCTACGATTTGTCCCCGATCGAAGGAATCTATAAATCAGGCAATTTACCCATACTGGCAATTCCAACAATTAATTCAGAACAACCATAGTACGCGCTATGTATGCAATTACCACAGCACCCTCACTTGCGCATAAATAATGCGCAGCGCTATACAATTTGCAAAGCCCTTGCTATCCCTAATTCAGTGGCACTTCAGTGTATATACTTTAACCGACTTGATCAACACAGAAACCGTACTTCAACCCCTTCAACAGATTATTCTGTACAGAACTGAACATTAACAAAACAAAACGAAAATCTCAATCTGCCAACAAATAGTTGAACAACGCATTCGTCAACAGTAAGCAAATGATACTGTGTGTGTGTGTGCCCCACGGCCCCATCAGGCTACATACTGTTCTGGCAATTCACCAAAATATCGCAGAGAGGAGAAGGAAATTTCTATAGCGTCACCCTATTCCCCTGATACAAGACCATTTTTAATTGCAATCCGATTTTCTCCTTTTAACATCGAGCTGATAATAAAAAATAAGTAAAGATGGAAATTATATTGCTCAGCAAATTTTAGAAAAGTTCTTGCGGACTATCTTGCGCAGTTCCCTCTTAAATTAACACAAGGTAATATTTTTTAAAGAGTTATTTGGAGTTTGCCACCTATTTACAGTAGAAACGGAATTATGTTGATTAGTTCGCCCAGACACATTAGACAGTACGACAATAAAATATAAGGTGAGCGTGACAGAGAAATGGGGTAGAAATATAGAGAGCTGTTAGTTAATTTAGAAGTTCGCGATTAGCACTGCGCGGAGATTTGCATTTTGAAAATAAGATTCATCAACCAGTTATTGCTTCATTTCCAAAGACCAGGCACTAATTGGCGTTGATAGTGAAATTCATTTTGAAAAGTTTTTGGATAAGTCTTGATGGTTGGAGCCAAGACTTTAGGAGCGTGATGCACTACCCCGCATCGCGGGGGACTCAGATTCTAGGGGGCCAAGGCCTGACTGATGTCAATTATGGCTTGGTACCCAAAATCAGACTTTGAAGGGGGACTAATATTCTCTGTTACGCCAAAGCAAGACCTCAAAGTAATCTGTAATTTTGTTGCAGCCACAATTCTGAGAGAGAGAGAGAGAGTGTCTACTAATAGTTCAGGTGTTACAATCTCTCGAATGCGGAACCCTCAGATTTGATAATCTTTGTTTGATGATGAGGCAGAATTTGGCCATCAGACGGGAAGAACTCTTACTATAGTTCTCTATTTCATGCTGGTATTCTATTTCAAGTATCGAACTTTATTTTAAGCAATCGAATTCTTATTTTAAAAGTAGATGTCCATCTGAACAAAGTCTTATTTAATAACTGAACTAACATTTTTCACAGCTTGCCAGCTGAGTTCCAAACTATTATAAGATTCATTCAAAATTTTCGCAAATTACTAATTCATGCGACGTTCAATCACATAACTACAATAAAATGTTTCCAGCGAATCAATTCATAAATTCGTGTGGCGTCATAATCACATGATAAATGCAATCACGCGTTTCCAGCCAATCAGTTTATGCTCTTCGCTGTTGCCAACTTTTGCTTTTCACAGAAACTTCCTAATAAAAACTACACATTTGTCTATAGTAATAAAGCATAAGGTTAGGCAAAGTGCACGTGATTTAAAAAGTACATTTTAATACAGGAATTTCTTTTTTTAATGTTGAACATTTTTTTAAGAATCTTAATACTTGGGAATCAAATTCGAAATTTTATCTGTTTATTTAGAAGTAGAACAACAAGTATAATGTCGATTTTGAATTCAATGGAGAACACGTGACTTCATTTTTCACGTGACCATCATGAATTGAGCCCATTAATTCTTCGAAAACAGTAAATTAGTTTTGTTTTCAATCAGAACTAACTCGAAGTTACTTTCTTAAGCTTAATACTTTGTTCTTTTCGCGTATAATTGATAAGAACATATCCTCCCCACTCCTTAAACAATGGAATGGCCCAGTTCCCAATAAACACTCTCTGATCAAATATTTTCCCAAGAAAAATCCCCGCTTCCACCACGCATGAAAGGTTTAAATCAGCTTAATCGAACAAACATCTATCTTGAGAATCAATAAAATGGCAAGAAAAAGTTATTTTCAGAAAAAACGTGGGAAAGAATACGAAGATTAAGATTATTTTCATTAATAATTATAAATATTTCCTTTTTACGAAATGTTTTTGCTTAAAAAGAGTGTCGTTAATGGAAATTAATAGCATGTCCGAAAATAACATATTAATTATACATCAAACGATTTCGTCGAATCAAAAAAACGTCGCCCAATGCCGCGATATGCATAATTAATTTTAATTAAAAATATTTGTAAATAATTTTAATTAATAATACTTTTAAATTTTAATTAATAATAATTTTAAGTAATTTTAATAAATAATACTTTTAAGTATATAATTTTAATTAATAATAATTTTAAGTAATTTTAATATATTCAATTTTAAATAATAAATTTATTTACTAATTTTTTTTAATTTATAAAATACAAAATAATTACATATAAATACCATTCAATATTTAATTAACCTTTAATAAATAAATTTATTTAATTTTAAAAAATAATTAAAGGATTTGAAAGAAATGTTTTTCGCGTGATTCGAACTCGGATCCAACCGCATTGAAAGCAGACGATTTACCAATCGAGCCACTGGAGCGGTGAAAGAAATAGAAACTTTATTGTATAAAAGCTAAGCATAAATTTCGAACGCTGTTTTCTGCGAATTGACTGGCCATTCGACGGAATTACATTAAGGGTTGAACAGCCTAAAGGAGTACTACTATTACACCAAGTCTCGACCCGAAATGAATTTCCTTAGTCGTGCCCTCTCCTTGTAAGAAAATATGTGGCGTAGACTGCCTGAAGATACATTTGCCACAGTTTTGAATGTAATATTTGCAATTTGTTTAATTTATTTAAATTGCTATTGTCATGTCATATATGCCCATTTAATTTTAGAATAAATTTAATGAAACAAATGTGCTCTACAACACGTTTCTACAATTATTTTGAAATTAGGTATGAGACTGTTTGTTGAAATTCTCACCTCAACCTTCAAGTTAATGTCAACCAACTTGCAATTATATTTACTCTTGTTGATCTTCATGTAAGTGAAAATTTGCTTACAAACATATGTTGACCCCAAAACAAGGAATATTTTCTATCTACTTGGTTTTCCGACTTTCTTGGCGGCCCGCAAAAGATTTAGGGCCGCTCTTTGCCGACCCCTGTATAAGAATGATTGGTGCTCTACAATAGTTATTTTACATTAATATACAAAAAATATTCTAGTCCAAATTGATTACAAAAGAGAATCATGTAAGCAAAACAAATACATAATTAAAATATTACAGCAAAAAAAAAAAGTATATCTCGATTTTTTTTTTCCTTTTTTAAAGTAAAATACATTTAACGCAAAAAACGTTTAAAGAAAATTTTATCTTTAAACACAAAATAGAAGTCCTGACAAACTACTGATTTTCTTGCTTTTTTTTTTCTTAACAAAAGCAAAAAAATCGCTTAACACGAAAAGATTTTTTTTAGGGTGAAAAAAATCCCAAAAACTGCCTTAAAGAAATGTTTAAAAAGTTTCTGTTTTAATGGACCCCCGACTGTATCTTTGGGAATTCTTTGGTAGGGATAATAATGTGTGTACAGCCCCAACTTTATGGGCATTTTAGTTGTTAAACTAAAAAATATGTTGATTCAGACCCAAACGACGAAATGAAAATGAATAATGCCTCCCCTTTCCCCCGTTATAAAAGGGAAAACATCAAAAAAAGTATGGCGGGTTTTTTGCGAAAATTCCAATGGTGAAATAAAAAAAAAAAAACGACGTCAAAATTTTTGCCAAATTTTATTCCCAAAAGGACAATCAAATATTATATTCAAAATTTTTAAAACTCAAAAATGCGTTTTCAAAAAACCATTTAAAATTTTCTCAAGTTTTTGCGAATGTTTTTTTCATTGACTTTTTTTTAAAAACATGTATATATACAACAAAGAAAAAGTACACTAATAAATTAATTTGTTGAATATATGTTTGGGTTTTTTTTTCTTTTTTTATCACGAAAAAAAATCCTCAGTTTTATGTTAAACTATTTTCACTAAATACTATTTAAAAATATATTTATTCACCGAGTAAAGAACTTGAGAAAAAAAAAAAAAAATTAAATACAAGGTGTGTTTTAATATTCCATAACAACAAAATTATGACGGAATTTGTAACTGGTTACGAAAAAAACTAATTACAAGCAATAAAAAAAATAATTAAGACAATTCCTACTTAGGTCAACAAAGAAAATTTTTATTTTTCAGTTTCTTTTTATTAAATACTTACAACTAACATAAATATGTATACACATTTGACAGAATCACACTATTAAGTGACAAAATAGAAAGCGATTTTCCATGCAGTTTTTAGATTTTCCTTCCTATATAGGGTGTTAGACTATTATTTTTGTTTGTTACTATTTATTCATTAAATTAAATTTCATGAATGAATTAATATTTTAAAAAACTGTATTAACATCAAGTGTCATCCTCTACAAGTTTAAAAAACGTATTTGAACTTGAGTGAATGAATAAAAAGTATTTTATTAACGACTGAAAATTTCAGCGATAAATATATATAATATATATAGGGAGAGGGTTAACTAATAGTAGGAATTGAAAAAATATATTAATAAAACCATTTTGTTTTCAAATTACAGTTGAAATGAAAAGCATTTTCTCAGGAATGCAAGATTAAGAATTACCTCTTGACTTATATGTTTTACAAGGTTGAAACAAAGCAATTCAAACAATTTTTGAGAGGAAAAGCAAGAAACGAAAACTAACCTTCCGTAATCCAAATCAGAATCTACCGTAAATCCAAATTTACCTTCACGCACTTTCAGGTCGTCGCACGGTCACCATGATGTGAAAGAAACGAGCGTGTTACGTGGCGAAAGAATCTCCTACAGCCGTCCGCCCATACGAGGGAGCCCACGCTAGGCAGCCATGAGGAAAGACGGCCTCGGGGCCCGTGGAAATACCTACTCCCTTTGTTACCTCATCAGGAAAAAGACGCTAATGAAGCTGTGGTGATCTATCGGAGGTCGATTCGTGAACTTCAGGAAGACAGTGTTACTCTTTCAGGAAGATAGACGTCGCAAAAACTAAGCACAACAACCAATGGAATGTGATTGGTATGTTATATGGAATATTTCATGTCTTAATTCTTTCAACTTATTCTAGTGTGTGAACAATATTAGCCTTTTATTCTGATAATTACACAAGTAATCTAAAAGGACTCAAAATGACCCAGAATATCTCGAAAATATACAAAATTTAAATACGTATTAAGTGCAACCAGCGTCGATTACGCATTACAATTTTCACCAACTGAAGAAAACATATTTAGAATAATTACAAAAGATGCCAACTTAAGCAACAGAAACTTAATAACAAACGATTATACATCAGCAAAAAAATTAAGTAGTCGGATGAATTAATCATAAGAAATTATCGAATTAAAAGCAGACGATAATCAAGAATCTTCACAACCTATACAATATCTATAACTGCAATAAATTTTAAATAGTCAATTAAAAATTAGTTTTAAATAAAATTATATTTTTTCGTCTCAAAATACAAACAATAGAATTTGTGAATAATAGTAGCGAAAGTTTATTCCATGGACGTCTTTTATTCTCATAATCACGCAAATGATCAAACTGATATCCAAATGAAATACATAATCTCGAAAATATACAAAAATTAATCACCTATTTAGTTAAACCAACATCGATTATGCATAACAATTCTTTCCTCCGTCTGAAATCATATAAATTTAGAATAATTACAAAAGATGCAAACTGAAGCAACATAACTTTTAACAAACGATTCTTTACTCTTTTCTTTATTCCAATAAATGAAGTAATCAGATATGAATTAGAACTACATGAATTAAAGCACAGACGATAATAATATGAAAAAGAATTTTCAAGTACAATTATAATTACTGTATAATTTAAATAGTCCATTAAAAATTAGTTCAAAAGTAAGAAAGAGAAATTAAAAAGAACTAAATATTTTGCAATACGAACCAATTGTAGCGGAAATGATTAAACATCAACTTTATTAAATCCAAACAGAATATAATTCTTTTATTCCACTAGCGAGTTTAATTATAAGAAACAAACGATAAATTTTAAAATGAATTGAAGGGACTAAACAATATCACAATCTAAACAATATCTACTATATAATTACTTATTAAATTATATTATATTATCATAAATAATAATAGATAGAGATACTTTCGCTTACTCTAGAATTTTAATAGTGTAGATTAGTATTGGTTCATATAAAGAAAGTAGAAATTTAAAAAGAACTAAAAATATTTTACACACAATAAATACTAGCTTTACGAAGTATTAGCTTTACTGTGGTATAAAAGTATGAATTCTAAAATTACGATGGTTTCTCTCACACACACAAGAATTATATTTATATGAATAAAAAATTTCTGAAATATTTATAAAGCTCATTAACTCACGGGTTTTCTCTCATGTATTTAAGAAAATATCGGAGAAAAAATGCCACATACATATACAGATTATTTTGTGCGTGTACACTCTTTATTCAAATCATTCATATCTACCTATTCAATAATTTTTTACTTAGGTGACCAGGTTCGCAAAATTCAGGACGCGATATTATAATTTAAATAACTTTTTTACAAATTTTACAAAATTTTTTTATTATTTTGTAAAAAATTATTTTTTACCATTTTTTTTACAAATTTATGTCATTATGATTGTTATGGAGATAAAAGTGCTATGCAGGTAAAAAAAGATTAAATTTATTTTGTTTTATACATACAATATAAATCAAAATATATATATTTAAATAATTTTTGCCTTATTTTTAATAGTGATAAACATATCTACACTTATCCACATATATATTTTAATAAATAAGCAAAAATTTCGTGTATGTTGGGGGGGAGGAGGGGAAAAGAAATACAGGAATGTGAAATCGAACTCCTGACTACAATTTTTCAAAGATGAACGCTAAATAAGGAATCCCCTGTAATGGCGTGCATCTCTTTAACTTGCACGTGTCCATGGTTGCCTAGTGGTCATGGTCACGAATTCGTGTGGCCGCGGTAGCCTAGTGGTCAAGGTATCGAATCGTGGCTGGCTTTGTCATGAGTACGAGCCCATTACCACTAAAGACCCGCCGTGTAGGGCAGCGATGCACGTTAAATCTGTCTAGAGTTGAAACGTCCTCCCGTTGGTGTGGTAGTTAGGAGAGGGGGGGTGCCAGCTCAGGTGTCGTCCACGTCACTTGACCATGGTTCAAAATTACGCGGTCCGTCGCCAAAAGCCCTCGTGTAGCTGAACAGTGCGACGTTAATATTCAGTCAATTCATTTGCCGGGACCCCAACATAACTTGGGACCCACTGTAAGGCCACAGTCCAGCCATATGAGATGAGCTCCGCAATTTTAGTTCGGCACCAGGGGCGTAGCTACCGCCGTATCAATGATACGGGGCCCCCAAGCTACAAGGGGCCCTAACATGTGTAACTACGGCCCCACTAACAGGATTCTCATGCCTAAAAAAGGACCCCTAAGGAATTTTGATACAGGGCCCACTCAGAACCAGTTATGCCGGTCTTCAGCACTGAATTGTGTTAAGGCAGTCAGTTGGTGTATTACTGCTTAAAGCTAAAATTCCAGCTTGGGAGTCTATGAAGAAAACAACTTTTGCAGGAGCTAAGCCAGCAGATAGAGTAATTGCTAATCATTAACAACAAAAGAAAAAGGTCTTCCTTATGCTCTTTTACCAAATAAAGAGAAATCGCACACAAAGAAAGGATGAACTCACACATAAAATCCCCATTCAAGTCTTAAAAGAATGCTGCCAATCATTTTGAAACGCTCGTAGTCTGAAAGAAGTGTTGCAATATTTTAGTACTGCAATCAACACGTCTCGTCAAAGCACTCCTTTCTTAGTACTTGGAAGACTAGAAAATTGTGGCAGATGATGACGGATGGACAGATTTGAATGGCTGTTGGAGACGGGTAGAAAAAGAATCACACTGTCACGAGAATGATTTAAATAAGTGTAGGCAACACGCTCTAGAGGGGAAAAAAACATATGACCAAAGTTAAAATTCCGTTTTAAATTTCATTTTTGAAAAAATTAATAAAAAATTTTAATTTTTTTATAAAAAAATTAAATTAGTAAATACTGGACAGAAACTTTTATTAAAAATAAAATGAGTGTGATTGCTTTTCAGGGCACTCATAAATTATACATAACTAGGGGGGAAAAAAAAGATTGATTTATTGTAATAAAACGAAAGAGTTCAAACGTGTTGCCAGCAATGCAACAAAATCAGAATAAAACATTATAATTTTTTATTTAAAAAATTGCATAACAAAACATTGTTACAAAATGAAGAATACCGTCATTTTGAACCCTGGCAAGTGACGAAGACGACACCTAATATCCCCACCACACCAACAGAAAGACTTTGAAGCTCGACACATTTGACGCACATCAGTCCGTCTACACAGGGGCACTATGGTTTGAACTCACGACCCACTGGCCACGAGACCATAAAGATGACCACTAGGCTAACACGGCCTGCCCATTACTACGTCAGAATTAAAGATTAAATCTCGTTTGAGCTCAGTGCTCCGTGGCTTACCCCAGTGGCGTAACGTACACCCCCGCAATGCGGGGGGCCCAAAGCCTGTGTTATGTTAAGGTTTTGCAATCCATCAAGGGGGCCTAAACCTGATTTTGCAGGGGGGCCCTAATATTTTCCGTTACGCCACTGGCTTACCCCCCAACGATATATATTAATATTTTACTTTAAGCCTGTTTTTTGCTGACAGGCTCAAACTCCTTTCCCTTAAAAACAAAAACATGTTTTGTGGAATGTTTACTCGCATTTGGGGGAATATAATGCAAAAAGAAATCACAGGAAGATGTTAGAGCGTTTCGCGGAAAATTATTCATGGTCTGAATCAGATCCTACAAGGAAAAGGAAAAGCCCGCCAACGAAATAAATCACGGCTAAAGGAAAGGTTTTTCTCCGTCGCGACAATTAGAAATGGATTTTCTTGTCCGTGTACCTGGCTAAATATTGTTACGTTTATCGGGGTTCGAGAATTTTATGCAAATTAGTCGCAAAGAGCAAGGAGGATGGAAATTTAGTGTAGGAAAAAAAATCCGTGGAATACAGCGGATATATTCACATAATAAATCTCACAAGGCCTTCACACCTTCTACGGCGTTCAGATACAACTATCCGTGTCTAAAGTACAAGTATGTTAAGGATTATTCGCAAACACTCGCTTGTCCTATTCAACAGCCAAAGTAATAACTAATTGCTGGTCTACCCTTCACGGTCACCCCAGTACTAACTCTTCAACGGTCAAAACAAGACTAACTCAGTTTCGGCAAGCGACTCAACATTTATAGGCCTCAAAGTTTTTTCTCGAAAAATCCGCTCGCGTCGTACATCGTGAAAAAAGCAGATTTCTCTCGTAATTTCCAGAAGAATCCATAGGGTCACCAAAGTTGCCAACATGACTCTTTCGCCACCATTATAATATAAGGAACGGCGTGGCTTACGGATATTATAATTTTAACATAAAATAAATACAACATAGAGTAATATATAAACACACGTATTACACACATTCAGACATAAATTATTTACACTATTTTAAGTATTCTTTACACAAATTCCGTAACAATATACGCTGTAAGTTGCATAACACATCGCTACGTTTGTGGCTGCCATAGCCGGATGGTCGTGATCGTGAGCTCGGTATCTAGTCGTGGATTCGAACCCTAGTGTTTCTGAAGACCCACCCTTCAGTTAAATACAATCGTACCCCGATTTAACGAACCTTTTCTCTTTCCCCGATTAAAATGAAGGTGAAAACCCCTTATGTAACGAATAATAAAAACCGAAATAACAAACTATATGAACAGCCGATTTTTTTTTTTTTTTTCAGTTTTGATTAGAAAAAAAATATGTCATTTGAAAAGAAATCCTTTTTTTCCGAAACAAAGCTTTTCTTGCCAGCAGCAAATTTTGACGATGAAGCTCATTATTAGATTTTACAGGTACAGGTGGGACACGAGTGTAATTCTAGCACGCGAGTTTTAAATAGGATAGGAAAGCGTGTTTTTTTTTTCAAACTATAACTTATTTTTTATTTTTTTAGTTCGATCTACAATAAAAGCCTGTTTTTATTTTTTTAAGTTTTTAAAACTATCATTTATTCTTTGTTGAATTTATCCTTGAGTTTGATATTTCGGGCCAGAATTATGTGGTTTTCTGGAAAGTCGCTCTTCAATTTATATTAATTAATGGGGGTTTAAGGGGAATTTATTCTCCCCGTTTAGGGGCCCCCGGATGACTTATCGTTGATTTCAGATTCCGTCTCTATAGATACGGTCAACAAAAAAGTGTATTAAAAAAAAAATATATTTAAAAATCAATCTATTAAACAACTTTTTAAAAGCATTGCTACAAATTTAATTCGTATCATCCCTTTAAAACATATTGCTTTATCAAAATAAAAAAAAAATTTTTGCATTTAGAACATAAATGTATCATCTTTTAAACTATTTCTATAATGGTAATTCGTATCATCACTTCTAAACGTATTGCTTTATAAAATAAAAATATTTGAGTTAAAAATAAATTATTTTTTTTTCCCTGCCAGTCTTTTTTTTTTTTTTTTCCTTTTTAAAAAAAAAACGCATTTTCCCACCCTACCTTTTTTTACATAAGAACACTTTTTTTGTTTTTATTTTTTTTTTTACCAAGCCTATTTTGTGTTTTAGGGTTTTCATCTTAATCTTTTAGTTGCTAAATCCGGGTTGTTAAATCTAGAAATGGCATGCGGAAATTTGTCGCCTAATCTGAAAATGGTTTATGCAATTAGTCCCAAATTACAACATATAATGAATTAGTCCCAAATCTCGTAAATCCTTTCTTTAATTATTGAAACCCTGTTTGGAAAATGAAACAAAATTATGAAATTATTGTATTGTCGTGGGTCCTTGAAAGGGGCAAATTTAAATTAATCTGCCCTTTTTTAAAGTAGGAAAAATCGAGTTCAAAGATTTTTTCATAAAAAAATTTATAACAAAAAAAAATCAATAATTCCCACAGATCAAAAGAAAAATTTTATTTTAGCTACTTTTTTTTAAATAGTTAAATTAATAAAAATTTATAAAAAGGGACAAAAATAAACATTAAGTAGAAATTTTTTTTATTCATTTCATTAAAAGTTCGTATGGTATAAAACAATCATGTATATAAAATTTCAGTTCAACTAATCCCGTGAGAAAAAATTTTTTCAAGTTTGACACAATCCCCAACTTGGTTTATTTTTAATTTAAATAATTAGTTTAATCAATTCATTTTTTTTAATTAAATTACTGTATTGTATCAAAAAATATGTATATAAAATTTCAGCTCAAGGGGCCAAAAGTATTTTTATAAATGGTTGAAAATTCCACCAGGTAAATAAAAAATAAATAAAAAGAGAGTGTGACCAAATGGTAGGTTGAAAAACATTTTAAAAAACAAAAAAGTAAAAATGGTTTATAAATTTATGAACTTTTGCATTTCTTCCCATGAAAAGGCGTTATTCATAAGTAGTTTTTTATAAATTTTCTGTATTATAATGAATTGATTTGTTTCAGTGCATGTTAAAGCAATTTCCTTGATAAATATATTCTACATTTTCTGGGGGCCGCAAAAATTTTTTCGGGAACCCCCTTTTGGGGACCTCTGACATGGTAAATATAGATCAAGGTTGGCCGACATGGGGCCATTCCGTATAAAATTTTTAAAAAACTATCTCACTTTTGATTAAAAAAAAATGTGGGAAAGTGATAATGTGCATTTGTCTCATTAAACTAATTCTAAAATTAAATGCACTTGCCGCTGTAGATGGCAGAAAATTAGTGCAATAAATAAATTGAATATATAAACTGTGCTCATATTTTATTTAACTTATATATTGATTGCTTTTTATGGTACAGTCAAGGGTGTCAAACTCGCAGCCTACGTGACGCATGCGGCCCGCCCACTATATCGGCACACAATACAGAATAAAACATCTAAATTTCTCCCGAAATTGGAAATACAGTTGCAGAGAAAAGATATTCAGGACGCAAACATTAAATTTTCTTGTTATTTTATTATGTTCATTAAAATGCATTATTCGAAAGAAAAATTACGTTTCTATAAATATTAATTTCTTTTGCGGTCCACTTAAAGTTAAACCTTGTTTGTTTGGCCCAAACTAACCTTTGAGCCCTTGGTTTCTATGCAGTTCTGAGATGCAAAGTATGAGTAGGATGAATGCTATCATTTCAAAAAGGTGCAGCCCTCCGGTATCCTAAGTAGCTGCACTAGCCTAGTGATCAAGGGCACGGACTCGCGGCTGGCATGTCGTGGTTCAAGCCTGATATCGCTGAAGACCCGCCGTGCCGAGGAGGTCGATTCACGTTAAATATACGTTAAATATGTCGAAGCTCAATAGTCCTCCCGTTGGTGTGGAAGTTAGGAGAGTGAGTGCCAGCTCAGGTGTCGTCCTCGTCACTTGACCATGGGAGCAAAATGACGAGGTCCGTCACCAAAAGCCCCCGAATGGCAGAACAGTGCTACGCTTTAATATTCACTCACTCACTCTGTATCCTCCGCTTCCACACTGTGGCCCAAGAGCCAAAACTATTGCCCCCTAGATCTGTATTGTCCCTTTGAAAATGTAAGAAATATTCCCGGATGTAAAAAAAGAACATTTTGTAGACTTAAATGAAATATTCAAAAAGAATCTGAATGTTGAATTAGGAACTTGCATTGCTCCGAAATATTTAGGTATATATAAACATGCTCGCACTTCAAAGGAAGAATGAAATTTCAATAAAAATAAAAAAAAGACTCCTCATCCACTTCTGGGCAACATTAGTGAACTTTCGCTTTTTACCATACAATAGAAGGACTATTTGGGGAAACTGAAGTCTATTTCGAGATGTGGAAACAATGGGTCGTACCCGGTTATCCTTCCTCATTCGCCCTCTCAATGAAAGGAGGCGTTCATTCCTCGATTCTTCGCGACAAATATGTGTCTTGAAGTTAATATGTGAGTCGTGAGGTTTGAGGAGATATCGATTCGCATTTCCGCATTTGCAATTTATTCGCACATTTTCATAAACCCCTTCTCTATCGGTGTAAGCCCCTTCTATATCATATTAAACCCTTCTCTATAGGTATTGCATGTCATACGTTCGACGATTTTAAGCCCGTTTTGGCGAAGTCCTATGGCATGCGATGAAAAGAAAATTTTATCCTGTTACTGTTGTTTTACTAATACCACCTGATCGGCAAAGACCAGATCGAGACCCACGAAATTCATCATGGCAAAGGGCTATATGACGCCTGTCGTAGTGTCCAAAGCTACGGCTAACAGGAGACAGAACGATTTAGCTCGGTTTCACCCCAATTTTGAGAGAGAACACCCTGAGGGTGGTCAGGGGCCTCCCACCTCTCTACCCCTTCCACCTACCTTACGAGAGGACTTGCAGCTCGACGTCTATATAAAGTATCCCCATGCCGTGAAAGCACTATACATTTACAAACATCCATGTTGTAACGACTTCACTTGGTATGTACCCCACCCTTCTATTCTTGCCAAGTTTTATGGCTCAGAGCAGGTGGCTAAGAGACCAGTGTACGTGGAGTCATTGTTTATTCTTTGTCCTCGAAACGGCCTCGACACTCTGACTGGAAGTCACAATGGACAAGGGAGTGCCCACCGGCTTACAAGAGCCGAAGCCTGTCTGGCCAACGAGTCTGACGCCTTGAAGATCTACCAAGAATTGATTTAAGAAACAAAGGGATGTGATGGACAAGTGTGTCCAGATGTTGGACGAGAATCCTGGCGCCATTAGATTCCAGACGGGCCGGGAGTGTATTTGTGTGTTCCGCATGAATAGGACACTAATGAGACCCAGGGCCGCGGGGAGACTTCGATGGCCTACCAATGAGAAGGGACGAGAGGCCTGTTGTGGACCCACCCCTGGTATTTAAAAGGGTCTTCTTAGGGGGAAGAGAGGACAGCCCTGGAAACAGATTAGAGGCGAGGAGATTTGGAGAGCAGAGACCAGCCGAGATTGGATTCGGAGTCCGAAGATTTTTTCGGAAAAAAGGAGAAACCGTGAAAGCCGGTGGCGTTGGAGAACAACGTCTTAGAGAGATGGGCAAGGGATTGATCTCCCGTGATATAGACCGAATGCACCTGGCGTAGAAACTGTTCTTTATTGCTTCTATGATAAGTAATTTGTTGAGCAAATAAATAATTCTTTTATTTCAAAATTAGGCTGTGACAAATTTTTGCACGTATCTACTCACGACCGCACAATGTCTTCTCCGAAATTCGAACCCAACGGCACAGCAGTCAGCGTCGCTAACCACTATACCGGATGAGCGACACATTTTATCCTTGAAACTGAATTCGTCGCTACTTACATGTATTTTTAATGTCCACGATATTTTTGTATTTTTGAATATTTCTACGAGACGCCGCAACTAGTATTACTCTCTTCCCAATTATCACAGTGAGATTTCCGCATGGAATCTAACTCTAATAATATCTAATGAATCTCGTGTGATCTGTGTTTTCACATCAAATAAAATACAATTTAAGATATTTTTAATATTTACTATCAAAATTGTGTTTGATAAAGTAAGCAAAAAATAATATGTGCTTTCCCATCCCAACTTTTATTATACATAAGTTTGAAGTACTTGTAAACCAAATTTCTTGCATGTACGTTAGTTGTAAGAGGAGTAGGGCATTTTAAATTCACTTCATACATTTTTCCCCTTAAATAATTCATTGGTTAACTTTTCATAAAATTTTGTGCCCCTAAAAAATCAGAGTTTTACATAATACATACACATAGGGGGCAACTAAAAAAATTTTGAATATCATTAATTTAAAAACTTTTGTAAAAATCGTACCTCGTCCCCTTAACCCTTTATCGACCGCATTATGATTTACTGCAGTTTTTTTCAAGCAATACTTTTTTAGAATCACTACATTGAAAATTAAGGGATATACATAAAAAAATATTCAACTTTGGGAAATTTAACCCGTTACAGCTAATTAATTAATTACAAATAATCAACTGTAAAATTAATTATATACACCGTTCACTTAAAATGAATAGTCCAATCGTTTTCTAAGGTCTTCATATATATATTTAGATACAGAAAAAAAATATAAAAATAAGACACTTAGATTTTGATATTAACTATTTTTTTTTTTTGGAACAAAAATGACAATCTTCGCAATGCGCTGAAAACGCCACTTCTGCTATAAAACTATTCACCTTCCCCTCTAAAATACTCATCATAGAACCCGTGCTGCCATATATCTTGGAAGAGTGGATTTCAAAGAATATTCCTGCTCAGTATCGTCATATAGTATTCGTAAAAATGGTTATTCTATGTCATTTTAAAGTAAGTGGTACTTAAAAGTACCGTCGGTAGATAAAGGGTTAAAAGATTGTGATTATTCCACTACTGATGATCACATGATTTCGGTTTTGTGATTTTTCGCTCTGATGTCCAAGGAAAATTGCAATGCTGTTTTAACGGTAAGGTACTATTTGCCACAAAATACTTTTTAAATATAAATATTATTCCAGCTATTTTGAAACAAATACTTTCATTATTTGTTTGTACATATTTATCTTAAACACCTCAAAGCAATAGAATTTTAATACACATATATTATCACAGTGAGTGAGTGAATATTAACGTGGCACTGTTTAGCTACACGAGAGCTTTTGGAGACGGACCTCATCATTTTGAACCATGGTCATGTGACGTGGACGACACCTGAGCTGGCACCCCTCTCCTAACTACCACACCACACCAGCGGGAGGATTGATTGATTGAATATTAACGTGCACTGTTCAGCTACGAGGGCTTTATGGGACGGACCACTATCGGAACCATGGTCATATGACGTGGACGACACCTAGCTGGCACCCCTCTCCAACTACACACCACACCAAGCGGGAGGACGTTTCAGCTCGACAGATTTAACGGCATCGCTACCCTACAAAAGGAGGGTCTTTGAGTGCACGGTCGAACTCGTGCAAGCAAGCCATGATCCGATACCTATACCACTCGGCTACCGCGGCCACTTATTGGCGACGGACCTCGTCATTTTGAACCACGGTCAAGCGACGAGGACGACACCTGAGCTGGCACCACATCTCTAACCACACTTCTACAAAGGGAGGACGTTTCTGCAAATGCTTAGTTGCAGCTTAGAAGGGTAGAAAAAAAACATAAAATTTCAAATCGCTCGTTAGTTTTCAACAGTTCGTCACACTCGCCTTCTGTTTTTTTATAAATACTTTTATACGAACATTTTTTCTAAAAAAAAAAAGGCACTTAAAAGATTTAAAATCAGAGATTGTGGGTTCACACAAATAAGGTGAAACTCATTAGACATTTGAACCTCGTCTTATAAAAATATTACTAAGAAAAAAATGAATAGAATTTTTTATTGCGTCTGGTTTACAGACACGTTCTGAGTCGTCAGGCGAAAAAAGTAAAACTAATAAGCAATGGTTAAATCCTTCAGATTCCAGTTATTATTCGACTTATTTTCATTTTTTGCAACATTAACCACAACTCCTCAAGGAACTGAAGTGAAGAACTGTTTAAACTTAATGAATTTCCCCTCCTTAAGCCGAAGACACGTTACCCACATTTTTTAAATCAAAATGATGTATCTTATACTCTAAACAAAGCAGACTAAGAATATATTTTACTTCGTTTTAATGATGAAATGGGAAATGAAAATAATGTAATAAAAATCTTTGCCTCGAGAAACGCTAGAACAATTATTTTCAATTAAAACAATTATGCAATTGGACCTCTATTGAACGAAGTAGCTAAATCCCGAAAAAGAGTTCGTTAAATTGGAAATTCGTTAAGTAGGGATTCCTCTTTTAATATACTTTAGAAACAAGTTTTAAATTCATAAACACTTATATATATATATATATATATATATATATATATATATATATATATATATATAATATATAAAGAGCTTGTTCTTAAAGAACAAGCTCTTTCTCAAGTTTAACACCCGAGGTAGACCTCGAAATTCCTCTCGAAAGTATATAACTTTTTACCAATCGACCGGTAATTTTTTTATGAATTTTCAAGGTTCCGGAAGTCCCAGCAACTCGAAGCACTTTTTCTGAATAACTCCCTTTTATATTAATATATATATATATTTAAAACTCTCGTATTTTGTACTCGTATTTACACATTTTTTGAAAATTAATATCTTAACTCAGTGGCGCGACAGCCCGTGAGGGCCAAGGCTTACTGTACCCAACTCAGAACATGCGACCTTGGGCCCTGAGGTGCATGAGCAGATGTTCCGGTCAGGTGGTCAACCTGACTCGAAACCCCCAGCGTTAAGTTCCCAAGCAAGCTTGGTACTCGTTTTATCGACCTACTAAAGGGATGAAAGGCTGAGTCAACCTTGCCCAGCTTGGGGTTTTGAAACTCGGACCTGTGGTGTGGAAGCGCGATGCACTAACCATTCAGCTACTAGGATTCAATTAATATCTGTCATTTTATATATCTTGCCCATCAAAAAGAAATTGGCATGAAAACGGGAGGGTAGTACACTGCATTTTCAACTTTAAAAATAATTTTCTATTAAAATTAATAAATTTTTCGGCAACATTTTCTACTTTTAAGCCTACTAATAATTTTAAATTTACATTATTTTATAACCAGTCGTTTTAAGCATACGCTATCACACATGTGGCTTTAAACTTAATTAGTGATAAAATCTGTTAATTTTATTTCAGTTTTTTATTCGAAAAATTACGGAAATTGCATTGCTTTAGGTGAGTTAGGTACCTATAGTAAAACCAGTTCAAGGTCATTCCATTCATCACCATAAAATGTGTGTGTGGATCCATTGAGATAATAATTCAAAAAACATCCTGAAATATCTTTAAAATTGGGGAAGAAATCGAATCGAAAATTCGTTCAATAAAAAATGCACTTCGCTATTTGGAAGTTATTTTACGAAGAGAATAGTAAAATGTTCTCGGCTCCAGAAAAGTTTGCAAAATAAAGAAAGGTTACGGACAGTGTCATGGATTCGAACCGCTGAAGACCTGCCGTTGAGAGGAGTCCGATGCTCGTTAAATCTGTCGAGATTCAAAGTTCCTCACGTTAGTGTGGTGTGGAAATTAGGAGGGAGGGGGGAGATGCCAACTCCAGGTGTCATCCTCGTTATTCTGACCATGACTCAAGGGAGGTGAGGGTAGAAAGTCCACCATCTTCGTAACAAGCCCCGATACTTCTCCAATTGTATTCTTTTGATTTTGTCGATTGCCGGGGTCAAAAACAGTAAAAAATTAATTATTGAATAAACAATGAGCATAAATTAATAAAAATTAATTAAATTTTACGTACTATATATATATATTAGATAAATCAATCGAAAAAAATCAATGGAGTGTGGGGGCATGAATCCGTAACCGCTACCACCATTTCAAAGTTGGAGTGCGAGAGTTATATCCCCCTTGAGCAGGGCCGCTTTAGGCATGCTAGGCACGTGCCTAGGGCGCAAAAGATTTAGGGGCGCAATAAACAGAAGTGTGAAAAAAAAGAAAAAATTAAAATTACAGCGAACGTACCACCACTTAGCGAGTCACATATGCGTTGTATTTGAGTTTGTGTGCGCAGAACTATGGAAAACATGCATGGAAAATGAAAAGCTTAATAGTTTGATGTTGCTAACATTCAAAATGATAATTCAACTTAAATTTATTACAATGATTTTGCAATGATCAAAGCTCGAAAACACCTTATTGAACAGTGATTCAATAAAGAATAAGATGTCTAAAAGTAAAAGATAGTCAAGTGATAAGTGATGATATTAACAGTTCTTACAATAATGTACTGTAATTGCACAAACGATTTCATTCATTTACTCCACTAATTCACAAAAGGTTGGGTGGTCCGTGAGGCCGTTATTGGGTTCGTAAGCCATTTGTGACAACGGATACCTCTGTATATGAATGAGCTGTGAATGAAGAAAAAAAAATTAATTTCGCTCTGTAATAATCGAGATTTAATTTCAAAACATTCGGATGAGTTAATGAATTCATTTTGGATTAAAATTGAAGGAAATTATCTCATAATAGTCAAAAAATCTTTAAAAATAGTGTTACAATTTTCTGCATCTTATTTGCGCGGATTCGGATTTTCAGCATCAATAAATATACCGTAAAATCCGGCGTATAACGCGCACTTTTAACACAAAAGGTCAAAATTTACGAGAGCGCGTTATACGCCGGGTATAGAAATGAGAATTTTAAAAATAAAAAAAAATATGACATAGAAAAAATTAGGCTTCTACATATATTGAAATACTGTTTGTTTAACAGATATGACAATTCTCATGAACTTAAAGGGTTGTAGTTCTAGAAATAATATACTATTTTTCTAAAAGCTTGTAATACCTCGAATAAATGACTTACTTCAAAATATGATAGCATTAAGAACGTACACATTTCAGATTTTTTCAGAAAAAAGAGGTGCGCGTTAAACGCCGAATATTCCTAAAAATTTAAAATTGTAGCTTGAAAGTATAGGTGCACATTATACGACGGGGCGCGTTAAACGCCGGATTTTGCGGTAATTATAATATGAAAAAAAGATCAAGACTTTTCTAAATGTAGATGACGAAATGAGAGTGGCACTATTATTTTTACGACCCAATGTAAGCAAAATGATCAAAAAACATCAGTTTCACATTCAATACATTCTTATAATTAATTACTCAATTAACATTTTGTAGCCTTTGTCGTACATAATACTACATTTAACATTCAAAAATTATTATCATTCACTATTTTACACACAGTGCATTTACAAATAAGTAAAGTTATTTTAATACAAAATGAACAAAGGGTTGCTTACACAACAACTTAGTGTTAGTGTGCCGCCACATTTTGAAATTGTTAAAAGGGCACTAACACAAGAAAAAGGTTGAGAATCTCCGCACTAAAGACACAGTACAACACATTTAATAAAAATATTAATCAAAAGCAGTTGGTATACTTAAAAAATAGTGGCTAATATATTTTATAAAATGGCCTTTCTCATATATAATATGCCGTAATTGTAAATAATTTACTTTCAAAACAATATTAAAATGCTCACTTTTCTTAAGGGAATTCGAACGCTTAAAAATTTTAACACCCTTTTATACGTTTCACTTGTATGTAACGGAATCTTTGAACTCAATTTTTACGCACTTCAAAAGGTCAGATTCATTCGAAATTTTGCTCACTTGCCCAGGACCGATGACAATACAAGAATTTAATAATTTTGCTCCATTGTCCTGATTAGGATAGTCAGGACTAACGATTTCCCATTTTCAGATCCCATCCCGCATCTGGCACTAATTCCAAATCCCATTTCCAGATTGGCGACTAAAAGATTGAGTTACAATTTAGTTCGATTAACTATAAAAGGGTGTTTCTCTCTCTTAGGGTTTTTTTTAAAACTGTAATTTATTCTAAATACCTATAGGAAAAATCTTATTTCCACAAGATTTTTTTTTACGATTCTTGCAAAGATTACAGAGAAAGTGTATAAGAGAAACAATACTTCAAAAGAGGCGAACATATATTGATGTTGAATATCCAATTGAATGAAAATCTTTTTCTATTATTTTTTTAAATCATTATTCGCTGCACCAAATAACTTAATTAGTCAATTATATCTTTTAAAGCATAATTATTTTAAGAAACTTAACACACAAATGTGTATGTATTTTAATTGCTTATTTATACAAATATCTCATTCACTCATAATTTACGGTCATGTTTCATAATTGCTTATGATCGCAGAAATAAATATTTTTATTTCGTGGATCACTTAAATCGTTGAAACTAATTTTATTTTTGAAAAATTCCGCAAGCAAACTTTCATAAATATCAACAAAATTTTCTCTTTCAAGTGTTCCGATTATCAACGGTAAATAAATAAAAATTTTAAAAAAAACGTAACCTACCGTAAGTTAGTAAACACAAAAAATTATATCAGGAACTGTCACGTGAAAACTTAACAAGGATAGAAGTGCGATTTTTCCCCAAGTATGTTTGTAACAGTAAATTTATTTCGTGTTTTATAAATAACATATTTCAATTCCTATTCATCTAAAACTCCAAAGAGAAATATACTTTTACGCTTCAAAAATTGCTAGTAAAAAAAGAAATGAGAAAATAAATATTTTATAATCGATAAGAAGTACCTGACTACGTTCGGAACCGTAATTTTGAAAAAAAACGTGTAAATGAATTTATATATATATATATATATATATATATTCAGTATTACTTGAATATCCATATAAAAGTTTCTTAGGAAAATTATTAATATAAAAAGTAACAATTCACGTTATTTTCAGAGTTATTATCAACTGAAGTAATAACCGAAGTTTTTTCTTTAATTTCTCCATTTTGATGTATTAAAATATAAGTAAACCTTCCTCTATATAAATTATATGTCTCAAAAAACCTAGTTAAGGCTCTATATAAAAGCCCTATCTATATATATAAGCAGGATATTTATTATTATAAAAGCATTTTTCATAAAAGAAGATTATGAAAATGTTATTCTTTCTTCATTTGTCGCCAAAAAAAATTGAATTTAAGTAAATTATTATTGTAATAATAATCTTATAAAACAAATACGAATATCCTAATTCAACTAACTCTAAATATCAAAAAAAAAATATTATTTATACGTTTTAAAAAAAATCGATTCCGAAATTCATACGATTATCATTACCATGAATAAAAACTAAATAACTTTTAGTTTCAAAATGACATTCACGTCTAAGCTCAAAACTAAATGGGAACGAAAACAACACAATTACTTTCTAAATCAAGAGTTGGCGTAGGAAAACAAGAAATGAAGCGTGAAAAACGTCTACAAACTCAAATTTTTCATTACATTTTTCAGATACGTGGGGAAATTTTTTCGTTACACGTCTTTATACTTCAATATTCCTTTGTGTCTGTAACACCGCGCGCGTTCATTCTTAATAAAATACAGTGTCCTTACAACATTACAGGTGTGACGAAATATCGAAGGAAAAGCACATGCAATACTCAAGTAAAAATATAACACACCTTTAGGAGATTTATTACATAGAAAAAAATTAGGCTCTGCTTTTTGATATAAGCCCTTCTAATTCCAGAATAAGCATGATTAAAAGACTCACCTAGCTCTTGGGGGCCCCCTCTAGGGCCGTTTGGAAGAGAAAAAACCGCGGTCCTGCCTCTTCCCTCAGCAAGTGCAATTCCCTATTTGGGTAAAAAGAAGTGACGGCGGACGCGAGCGCTCTTGCAGCAACCGAAACTCGTTCTGGGGCCTGACCTCGGGGCCCCGTTCTGGTTTTGCAGTGTGGCCCACGTGACTGCTAGTGGGTTGTCCCACGCCGCTGGATTCGCCTCTGTGGTTCCGTTGTTTTGGCGGACGTTTTTGTTTTTCGGGGGAAGCGATCAGTTGTTGCTTTGCAAGAAAGGGGGAGATGTATTTCGAGTGGTGATGTCAACGACAGGTGGTGGCGACTTGATCGAGAATTAATAAATCCTTGTTGCAATATTTAACATAAATGTATTTCTAGCCACTTAAGATATCCGACTACGTTTGGAACCGTGATTTAAAAAAAAAACCCATAAATGGATAATTTTCATGATAATTAGTGTCACTTAAATTAGAATACGCTTATAAAATAGTTTTGATGACATAATGAAAAAAAAATTTATTTAAATACAATATTTTAAAAACAACTTAGAAAAACCCTTTTTTTCAAAAACTTTTCGTTTTATAAAAAAAATTTCTTCTATAGAAATAATATTTTGTGTGTGTTTATATAAAATAAAAAACTTCCCCCAGAGAGTCCCGAACTGATTTTTAAAAAAATTACTTAGTTTCCCGAGTTACCACCATTAAAATAATAATCGGCGTTTTTTTAAAATTTCTCCCCCCTGCGTAGTAAAATATAGAGATAAACCCCCTTTCTGATATATATATTTCAAAAAATTTATTGAGCCCCTGTAAAAGATCAGAGCTATATACAGGTATTTTATGATAGAAGAATATTTCACAAAAGGAGGGGAAAACTTTTTAAAAAGGGCCCTTCCCGCTCTTTTTTCAAAAATATATATTGTACTTAAATAATTTTTTTTAATTTTTTATAAGTTTTTTTTAATCTAAAATGACACTAAATATTATAAATAGTATCCATTTCTACGCTTTCACAAAATCACGATTCCGAACATAGTCGGATACCTTAAAGGAACAGTATTATTGAATGGTTTTATTGCTTTGCATAGTCGTGCCTTAAGTTCTGATACAATTACAAAGGAGTTAAAACAAAAAAACAAAAACAAAAAAATTATTTATAATGAAATTCATAAAACTAAATCACTTCAAATTTAATATTATACACATTTTATTCAAACTGATCACCTTTTGACTTAAACTGTCTCGGGGTACTTATCCATCGAGGCACGCATTACCTCCAGATTCCACCCGTTGGTGTGGTAGTTAGGAGAGGAGGGGGGGGCCAGCTCAGGTGTCGTCCACGTCACTTGACCATGGTTCAAATTGACGTGGTCCGTCGCCAAAAGCCCTCGTGTAGCTGAACAGTGCGACGTTAATATTCAATCAATCAACTAGCTCCAGATGAATCACAATCGCTGCTTTCCTTCAGGAACATTTAGTGGCCGCAGTAACAGAGTGGTCAAGATGACGCACTCGTGGCCGGCGTGTCACGACTTTGAGCCTAATACCGCTGAAGACCCGCCGTGTAGGGGGATGATGCACGTTAAATAGGTCGAAGCTCAAACGTCCTTCCGTTAGTGTAGAAGTTAGGTGGGGTGCCAACTTCGGTGTCGTCTTCGTCACTTGACCATGGTTCAAAATGACGTGGTCCGTCACCAAAAGCCCTCGAGTAGCTGAACAGTGCGACGTTAATATTCACTCACTCAGGAACGTTTAAGACCGTTCCAGTTGAGATCTCGTTTTTGACACACCTTTGACTTCAATATTGGTCACAATAGGATTTGATTCTGGTTTTCTGGAAGGCCCATCTTTTGGGTTCTATGAAGTCTTGCACACTCTTTTTCAACAACCGCCGGGTCGTCTTCGCCCTGTGAGTAGGTACAGTTCTGTTTAAAAATTCAATTGCATCCATTGGACAGATTTAAGTTCAGGGGTTTCACTATTGGTTCTATGGTCACCCATCAGGTACAGTGGTTACCGACGCTGACTGCTGTGTCGTAGGGACTGGGTTCGAATCCCGGAGATGACATGGATGTTTGTAAATGTATAGTGCCTTCGCGGCATGGGGGTACTCTAAATAGTCATCGAGTCGTAAGTCCTCTCGTGAAGTTGGTGGAATTTTTTAATTGATTTTAAACTAACTTCCCGATGAGCTAGACTTGAAATGTGAACCATAGCTCAGAAGTGGATGACAGAGCATGAAAATGTGAAAAAAGATGTTTTAGTCTTCTGGCCCCTCAAGAGGCAGGCCCAGATTTCGAAAGCGGCCCGTAACTCCGGAACTTACACAAAGAAAGACCACCTGTCGATAGCACGGGTCGAGTTGCGTCTACATATTCAATTTCGTGTCTATGGGGTCAAAGAGGGGCCCCCACGTCACCGGAGCCCACAAAAAAAACTCTCACAAAACAAGCAGTTGGACTTTGCTCAAACTTATTTGAGTGATATGCCAATCGCCCAAGATAACAAAAGAACAGAGTTATAAATTTCTATAAAGATGCGTCTACTTGAATTTGCAATGTTGTTTTAAACATTTTGTGCAAAGTGGGAGACAGAGAAGAAAGTATCGATGCAGAAAAGGAAAAACAACCAACAAGACAAAGACCCATAAATCTAACAAACACTAAAATGGTCATTAGAAATGTTCCAAAACGACGGACCCTTGAAAATTATTTCTATAGTCTGTTCGTATACACTATGTACTATCTTACTCTGAAGATGAATTAATTGATGAACAGTACAACGCACGTGAGGCTTTTCTTGCTCGAGTACAGCAATTGAGACAAATGCATATCTGGAAACACATCGTGAAAGAGACAGACCACTTGAGATTGCTTTTAATCAGGCACATGCTTTCAATCTTCTTGAAAATCTAGAAGACATTGTTGAAGCAGAACTTGAAGATGAAGTTACTGAACAGGCGATGGCAAATGAGCAGTTTCATTGGATGGGTTGAGAATAGAAGAGCTCGAAATTCACAGGCAGGACACTGTGCAATGAAGGAGATGGCCCACATGCAACAATTAAGACCTCAAGCATCATGAATAGTCATATATTTAAAATTTTGACAAACGGATTTGACATCGATTGTTTTCAATGTTTGAATATAAGTTTCATAGAAAATTATTTTCGCTTGCTTCGTTATTTTATTTCTGAAATAATAATTGAATAGTTAGATATACTATTGGTAAGTAGATATGACATTTTTCTATTTCACACAGATATAACCAGAAGAAAAAAAAGACTGAGATAAATCTAAAATTTATCACATGTCTCTGTAATTGCGACATCCAAGTATTTAAAATCAATTCCAAAATTTCATTCACATAACCCTAACAAGCAGAAAATAAGAATAAAATAAAAAAAATTCCCTAATCCTTATGAAGAATAAAACCACGTACAGATTTCTTACTCTTTCTAAATTACCCTGAAAGCTCATACTTAGCAAATTTGATAGCTATTAAAATACTTGTAAGGTTGGAAACGAAAAACATGGGGCGCATGCAATACATAAAAATAAAGAGTGTAGGGAGTATAGCTATCAATAAAAAGAACTTAATTATCGCATCACATTATTTGCGGTGCAATAAAATTGTTAGTTGAGCTATTAATGTATCAATTATCTGCTGCATGCGCCCCATATATTTTTCGTTTCCAACCTTACAAGTATTTTAATAGCTATCAAATTTGCTAAGTATGAATTTTCAGGGTAATTTAGAAAGAGTTAGAATTCTGTATGTGATTTTATCCTTCATAAGGATTAGAGAAATTATTTTATACATCTTAGTTCGTTATAAAAACATGGTACATAAAAAAAATTTATTTTACTATTATTGAGTTTTATTTTGAGAAATTCGTAAAAAAAAATTGCTTGATTGATAGAACTATATGCTGTGTGCTGCTGCCACCGCTTGTTTTAGCCTCCCATGTGCGGTGCACGCGCTGCACACTTCTAGATCCGGGGGTTTGGGGGTATGAGGGGTGCAGAGGGGTCTGGCTGCGGCAAGCACCGCGATATTTTAATTCTAAAAATATTTCAAACTTCAAATCGCGCCCGCGCGACGAATCTGACGGAAACGAGTGAAAGCTTTAATAAACGCACAGATGCAGGAAGTTTTTGTTGGGCAATGTTCTTTTTATGTTATTGGGGCTTCTGGCAACCGGTACGTTGAAGCCAATGAAAAAGTTATTTGCAAAAAGGACAAATATCCATAAATGTGCTAAAAAATACAAGATTTACAGACCGTATTGAAGAAAAAAGGAAAATTGTGGATAATTTTTTAATCTATGCTAAATTTATGTGAAACTTGAAATTTTTTTTAAACCCTCAAGACGAATCGGGGGCCTTTTTGGCGGGGACGTAAAGTTCGGGTATCGTGCGAAGATGACTTGAGGCGAACAATTTTTCTTCAATAGAATAACTGTGAAATTCGAAAAGATTCCAAAATTGCAGAATCGGCGAAAAAATTTGTTTTAAGGCATAAAGTGAAAAATTTGACATGTTTTAAAATAGTCAAGCCTGCTTAAAAAAAAAAATTTTTTAAACAGGGGGCATTTACGGCCATCAAAACCCTTTTTAAAAACTCGTTACCCGGGCCGGGGATTTTATTAGGTCCAAACTTGAAGATGGTTTAAAAACATTGTCAAAATTTTGGAGCTTTTAAGATCTGCCAACAGTAATGCCAATTGCGGGGGCTTCTCTAAGTTTAAATTAGTCAAAAATTATCCCCAGATGCCCAGATTAAGGCTAACAAATTTAGCTTTTCCCTGGCAATTTGGGAAATGACTTTTAATATTATTTGACAATTGTATAAAAGATTTTGCTATAAAAAAACACGAAAAGTACTTTTAAAAAAAGATAATTTTAAAAGTACTTTTTTTATTTTTATTTTTTTTAATAATTAAGATAGAGGGCGAAATTCCCGGGCCCCCCCCAGCTCCCCACCCCCTTTATACCTTCAGGGAAAAATTTCCCATCGCTGATTTCCTTCAGGAACTGTTCCAGTTGGGATCTCGTTTTTGGCCCACTCTTGCCTCTAATACTAACCACAATTCATAGTCGAGTGGCTTTCATTCTGGTCTTCTTTTGTGGAAGTCTCTTTCAACCACCGCTGGGTCGTCTTCGCCCTGTGAGCAGCAGCAGAGTTCTGTTGAAAAATCCCATTGTTTACATTTAATAGTTTTACATTCAGGGGGTTCACTATTGGTTCTTGTTAAGGGGGGACCACCCCCTAACCAACGCGTGAGCCGGCAGAACCAAGGGGTTTTTGGAAAGCATTTTGCGGGGCGCCAAAGGGGAAGCCCCCGGGGGGAAAGGGATTTCGGAATCGCCGATTAACCCGGGAAGCTTTTTAAAAATGATGTCAATTTCCCTTTGGGATTTCTAGTTTCTGAAAATTTATTTTTCAAACGCGTTTATCTCGAAATGACTATTTTTCATATTTGCGTGTAGTCAAAAGTATAGAACCGATCATTATGAAAATTGATAGCATGATTCTTTATAAAATTACGAGGTTAAAATGAACCCAAATTGTAAGATGATATTTATTTTTAAAATTTTTTTTTTCTTTGCATGATTAGAGGGAAAAAATCGCGAAGATCGAAGTAAATTTTCCAAACGCCTGCAAAGTTTTTAATTTTTGCCTGCATTGAGGTTCATATTCTTAGAAAATAAGTTGTTAATAAAAAAATCAAAACTTTTTTGATTTCAGATGAAAATCGGAATGGCTACACTCAGAACTATACTAACAACCTTCAGCGGACATCACAGCGTTGTTGTTATTATTCGCTGAACTGTTTTGAAAAAAATTACAAAACCTTATCGAAATATCAATGAAATGGTGTCAAAATTTGTTTGAATTCTTCCCACCCAAAACAAATCCCAAAAAAATCAGTGTCAAACAGCCTCCTAATGTGGTCCCCTCTTTAAACTTTTGCCGTGATTTTCACTCTTTTCTCGCTCGCTGATATCCCCGTGAAACCATTAAGGATGCCGGACAACGAGTTCTCTTTAATTTCCTGGGCATTCCTTGCGTATACATTGTCACTCTGACGTTGAACGATTCTTCAACGTCAAAAATTGTCTCATATGCCAACAGAATTCTTCTGAGGTTGTTATGAGCATGAAGCCATAACAATACTTTTGCTTTAAACTCAAACTCAGTGGCGCAACAGCCCATGAGCGCCAGGGCCAACTCAGTATACGCGACCTTGGGCTGCGAGGTGCATGAGCAGATGTTCCGGTCAGGTGGTGACGCGAACCCCAGTGTTAAGTTCTCCAGCAAGCTTGGTATTCATTTATCGACAACCTTGCCCAGCCTCGGGTTTGAACCTCGGACTCGTGGTGTGGAAGCGCGATGCAGTAAACCCAGCGATACAGCAAAGTAGTAGCGATGTTAGTAGCAAAAATAAAAATATATGAAAAATAATAATGAAAAAAAAAAGCAAAACAGGAGTTATAATATTTCGATCAATTTTCCACATTTTAAATTTCCAATGTTAACTTGGTCTTAAAGCATTCCTCTCCCCCCTCCTCATTTACCCTCATATTGCGGCCCGCGTGAAATAACTAGCATATGTATGCGGCCCAGCAGAAAAAAAGGTTGAGTACCCCTGCACTAACCACTCAGCCACTGGGCCTCATGGTCAAAATATGGCGTTTCTAAAAGATGATCGAGTTTTCTTCTATCTGTTGATCAATGCTGAAATTTACATGGATAGTTAACTAAGCTCTATAAGTTAAAAATTAAGATTAAGTTAAAGAAATCTAATTTGTTTAAAATATGTCTTGACAATGAGAGAGTAGTTTCATTAAAGGAAATAAGATTGTTTATTAACCAACATAAAGGCTATTGGTGATGTAATTTTGAGCCTCAGTTAACTGGATACCACCAGTTCCTGCATGGTGAGAATACCACCTGACCAGGCACCTCCCTTTCCAAATTTCCATACTACCCCGACAGGTAGACATACAGCTACAACACATTTAATGGGCCGTGGGTAGCCTAGTGGTTAGAGTATCGGACTCCAGACCGGAAGGCCTGTGTTCGATGTCTGATGCCATCAAATACCCTCCGAATACACATGGAGTACGTACTCGTTAAATCAGTGGGTCCGAAAGTCTTGTGGGCTGAAACCACAAGTGCAGGGGGCTGGAGAATATTCTTCCCCTTCCGTTCCATGCCTAAATTGTGGAGGAGGAAATCGGTGGTGTCGCCATCTATCTTAAGGAAGTCCAACCTGTCTCACAGGCACTGGCAACATTCATTCCCTCTCTTCGGGAATTTCTCCGAGCTAAATCGTACTGTCACCTGAATGGTGCTCAAGGCTAAGGCCAACGACTGACACACATCTAACCACTTACTACGATGAATTTCGTGGGCTTCGATCTCACTCTGTCAATCAGGTGACATTAGCAACAACAAGACACATTTAATAAGCATCAGCCCCCCTACAAGGTAGGTCTTCAGAGGCACTAGAACTCGAACCCCTGATTCAACTTGGCCACCAATTCCTGACCATTATCACTCGGCTAATGTAGTCTTAGCGTTAGGCGAAGACAAACTGAAACGAAACAGATCCTGTCTTACAAAGTCAATGAATGATCTCCTAGACAAGAGAGACATATATCTTTTTCTTCAAAAATTTATTTACATAGTTTATATCATTACAATCACGTTCCATTTTCATCCAAGTCTACATCAAATTCAACGTCGAACTCCTCTTTCGAAATCTGAAACAAAAGAAAAACATATATCCAGATATTTCATAAATAAAATTCTTGGAGTGGGTGAAATGGAACAGAATGGTAAAAAATATTTTTGTGCTGAGATAAAATGAGACTAATATTAATTAGTTAATTAATTGGCAATCTTAATTTAAACAAGCTCTCATTCCTGTTTTTGTAAGGACGTTTCATATAATTTAACTTTGCAGAATTGCCCGATATATAAATTAACTATGCAATTCCTTTGTTCTTTGAATTTTACTGATCATCCAAACTGCAACATCATGGAGACAACCATCCAATAGCTGTAAAAAGTTCTGCCATGTGTAGAACAAGACAAGACATGCAAAAGATTATCTTTGCAGTGAACGTGCAAATCCATGTGGGCTAATGGAGCAACCTGGAAGCATTATGCAAAAAGAGAACAGAACACTGCTCATCTTTAAATACAGAAATGGTCCTTTACTGCAGATTATCTCGATGGAGAGTGAAAATGTCGATGGAGCATATTTCCTAATTTGACAAAAGAAAGAATTGTTGTTTATAAAAACTATGTGTTATTTTTTGAGAAATCCCTGTTCCAGTTTGATAAAATCTAGCAACAGTAATGTGAATACTGAACTTGTAGGTGCAAGAGATCAACTGATGGTACATATAGCACCAGCCTTGTCATACCATAGAACAGGAAGATACAAGTGCATGGAAATGACAGATGGCACTGCAACAGCACAATATATTGCTGCATAACATCTAAGTCAACCCATGCCTTTAATGTTGTTTTCTGTAGAGAATTTCAGCACAGCATCCAATATCTTTGCTTTACATTTGAACGGCCTGTTGAGAATTGAACATGAAGGGCATGTCTTTTCAGATGATTCTAGTTACTACACTACAATCTGAGTTGGGCAAACTGTGAAGAAGAATCAAACAACTCTTACATTGTACAATGGTTTAACAGTCCTTTAACTGCTAGTTATGGTTTGATTTTATTTTGCATTGCCCTAATACACGTTGCTTGCTCAACAGCTACCAATACATCTGTCAAATTTTAAGAGCCTTCGAGGCTAATTCTATCCAAGTTTCAATAGGAGAATGTAGCATGTGATTCAGCAATTCTTAATTGCCCACTAATTGAGTCAATGACTGGCCTAGCATACACCATTTTTGACTATTGAGTATATACAACATACACCAAATATCAAGTAAAATTTGGCAATGTATGTAAGCAGCATAGACTAACACATCCAAAGCCTCTTTATTTCAATGGCCCAGTAGTTATTAACAACCATGGTGGCTACAAAAGTTATTGATTTCTTCGTGAAACATTTTATAAATATGTTAGGGACTGAAATACAGTGAAATATGTTTAACATGAAAATGCTTAAGATGAAATATCGGTAAACACGAAATAATGCAATGGTTTAGACAAACTACTGTGTATTTTCATGCATTGTTTTCCTCTTAACACAAAACGAAAATCACTTAACACAAAAAGATTTCCTTATGGGAATGAACAAAATACGAAAAACACCAGCCGGTTTGGACTGCCTTGTTTTGTATCATAGGAAGAATTCATTACAATAGATGACGGATAATGTATGCACAACCTCAACTAAGACAAAAAAGACATTTTGGAGTTCGTTCAAAGCTTAAAAAACATCAATGATGCAGATTCCGACAACAAAAAAAGCAGGTCCTGTTCCCACGTCATTTGAAAGGAGGATTATTAAAAGTATGCAGTTATTCCAATGGATGAAATGAATAATAAAATGGATGATAGCTAGTTGATAATTTGATGCTAAAAAAACATTGCAAAGAAAAATATCTGATTATTTTCTAAAAACTCAATAAATATTTTGTTTTTCAAAAAAATTGAAAATTTTGTATTAAATTTCTTTAAGTGCTTGTGAATGTTTTCATTCGATTGATTTTTATAAAATGTATGCATATATATTATGTAAATAACATAAACTCTAGTAAACTTCATTTTGTTGAATATATAGGTTTTTTTTTTCTTTCTTTTGTAATGTTCTTTAACACAAAAAAATAGTTTATTTCCTTCAGTTTCTTACAAAGCAATTTTCACTGCATATGAGAAAAAGGAAGGAATAGCGAGAATATAAATGGATATAGATTCCAACAGAAATGGGATCCTATAATAAAATAGGCTACTCTCCCCTGAAAATCAAAACATAATATTTGTCATCATTTTGGATCATTTGTGTAACATATTTGGGTCTGGTTTTCAGAACAGCTTCTTCTCTTTATCAATTGTGAGGAGAAGAAGCATATTTCATTTTTGGTACATATAACTTTTACTGCATTCAGTTTAAATTAATATTGTTACTTGTCATAAACACATTGGTGATGCTTGCCAACTTTTTCGCTGGAGAAAATGAATGACAATTTACAAAATAAATAGATGTTTATTGCATGTACACTATAGTTTACAGTTATATTTATTCTTTTATAATTACTTTTTAAAAACTAAGCCATAATTCTTTTTTAAGTGGAAGTTTCAACAATAAGCTTGAGACAATACATAAAATGAACAGCTGTGATAAAAAAAAGTGACTCATTTCGACCACAATTGCTGTTTTACTTCTAAGCCTGACGATAACAGTTTTCAATACTGCTTCCCAAAATGTAACATCTTGGCATCTGATTCGAACATTTGTGCTTTTGAGGTATAGTGTTGCACACTTCCAACAATATTATTGCATTCTCTTCAGTTGAGTTACAAATTCCACTACATTCTTTCCAAAAATTTTACATTTAAAATGCAAATAGGCTGATAAAATACCAGTTGTTATACCTGCTCTTCGCATGGGTGAATTGAAAAATTAAACAATACAGATTGAAGGGAAAAGAAGTTTTTAATGAGTTAATTTTACATGAATTGTAAATGTAAATTAAACAAAAAATTTTTTCGCATATCTCAGGTGAACAAAAAACCCCTGTTAGTTAAATTTTAAGTTTGTAGATCTAATAGCTGATAAAAAGGATTTTTTTTTATCTTTAACTCCTCGTAACTCTCTTGTGGGTCGATTTTTGAAAACATCTGCCTAAGCTGATCTCTGCTCAGCAAAAGTAGTGCATTGTTACAAATTTTGTGTAATGAACACTTAAAATAGTATAAATAATTTATATCTGGAAGTGTAATATGTTAATATTACTTTTTGTTGCATTTATTTTATGTTAAAATTGTAATCACCCTCACACTCTGCCTGTTCAAGTTTTTGCAGTTCCTGGCATCTGACAGACAAAACAAAATGCAGAGTTTTGCTTCACACATAAAAGATAGATATATGCTGTCACAGGCTTTTTTGCAGATGGCAAAATTTTTTCCTACTTTCTTGACAATTATCGTTATATTTTAGACATTTCACACAATATTTTTATAAATTATAGCCTATGTGTTATTCCGATGTATAAGCTACATTATTGTAAAGTTTCATTAAAATCCATTCAGTTGTTTTTTCGTGAAAGAGTACCAAACATCCACACAAACTTTCACATTTATAATATTAGTAAGGATTGAAACAACAGAAACAGAATGTGTACAAAAATGGTTGAGGTGATGTATGAGCTAGCATCCCATTTTCCCCACTTTTATACTTTGCCAATGTGAAGACTTCGAACCTCAAAAAATTTAGTACGCTTCAACCCCTCTACACGATGAGCCATTAGGGGTACTAGGACTTGACAGAAGCAATGAAAAGAATAATGAATCACCTGCATGTACAGCTAGCTTAGATTAGACAATATCATGCAATATCTTTATTGATTATACATCCTATTTGAGGTATCATTTTCTGCATCAGATACACTAAAAGGAAAAAAGATCGCAAGTCAAACTTAAAATAGAAAGAATGGTTCTCACCTTTCCCTTTTTGAACTTTTTCAACAATCTGGCATCCCTGGCGAGATCCTCCAAGTCTTCTTCTGTAAACTTGTGCTTTTTTTGCTTCTTTTCCTTATTAAGCTGCCTTTTCTCTTGTTTCTTCTTCTTCTTCAGCCATTCCTCCTGAGCACAGAAAAAAAAATCCTATTCCATAGTATGTCACATTTAAAATTCTCAAAATACCCAAAGCTTAACAACACTGTGTACATTATAATTGGTGAGAATTTCTATCTCTCTGGATTCTAGTGGTACCTTTTTAACCTTACTGTTTTAATAAAAATTTATATTTCTACAATCCAACAATTTAAATTTCACCAATTTTATGATATTTTTCATAGTTATTTCTTAAAATATTTTGTAGGAGAGTCACAATATGCTGGTCTACTGGCAATAGATGAAATCCAAAAAGTAAAAAAAGAGAGAGAGATTAGTGACCCTTTTAGTTTGGTTAGTTAGTTGTACAATGTCTGATTGGTCTAACATTCCAGCAACACATTAGTTTAAAGTAAACAGCATGATTCAAGCCCTTGCATTCGTAAGAAATATGGGGTTCAGGTGGCAGTCATTCACAATGCATAGATTTAATTTTATGTTCTAGTGCAGTGATTCTCAACCATTGTGCCACCAAATGTTTTCAAAATTATTAATTGTAGTCATTCCTCCTTTTTACAGAAATAAACTTAGGATAGGATATTTAACTTACCTTTTCATGGATATGAAAAAATTTGACTGGGTTTGTAATCCCTTTGTGACAACAGATACTATACATCAAGGGTGTCAAACTCAAAGGCTAACTTGGGCCAAACAAAAAAGGTTTAACTTTAGGTGGGCCGCAAAAAAAATTAATATTCATTGAAATGTAAGTTTATTTCAAATAATACATTATCATAAACATGAATAACAGAACAAGAAAAACTTATTGTTTACGTCCTGACACTTGACATCTCTTCTCTGCAACTATCTTTCCTTTTTCAGAAAAAATTGTCATTTTATTATATATTATTATGTGCCGATATACTGGCCGGGGCACAAAAATATTCATCGTTGTCTGCCTGCGTGTTTGACACCCCTGATGTACACGAATTAACTTTGAATGAAGAGGAAAAACTAATTTCACTCTGTAATGAGATCGAGATAATGATTGTGATTTAATTTCAGAATATTTGGAAGAGTTGAGTATTTCTTTTTGAATTAAAATTAAAGGCAATTATCTTATAACAGCCAAAAAGCTTTTAAACATTGTTACAATTTTCTACACTTTATTTGTGTGAATCTGGATTTTAAGCATTAACAAATATAAAAATGAGAAAAACAGATCAATACTTTTAAATGAAGATGATGAAATGGGAGTGCAGCAATTAGATTTTTACGAACAAACAAAAACAAAATTACCAAAAACCCACAAGTTCAAATTTTGCATTAAATGTATTCTTATAATTAATTTGCAATTTATTACCCAATAAACATTTTGTTGTCTTTGTCGCACATATTACTTTATTTAATATTGAAGATTATTATAAGCTATTTCACATAGTGTATTACAGATAAATAAAATTCTTTTAAGCTTATTTTATTGTTAGTATGCCACCCAATTTTGAAATTACTAAAAGTGTACCACTACAAAAAACAAAAAAAAGATAAAGAATCACTATTTTAATAACTTAGATTTCAATGTCTATAAAGAACCAAGTCTATTAATCAAGTATATTAGTTTTAAATCTAATACATTTTAATTAGGCTTAATTTCATTAATTTATAAAATATAATGTTAATATAGCTTTAATTAGATTACAAATTTAAACTGCTTAAGTACATTAAAAAGTTTTGAAACAAATTTTGTTTTAAAAAACACGTCTTGTCTTGTTTCACATTTTTAATTGCAACCACATACTTTAATCCTAAGTGAAAAACAAAATATTCTCTCTAAAACACATTACTTCTACTTTCAGAATTTTTTCCCAATTCCTACCAATACATTGTCAACTTTTTCAGATACTTGTTTATTTAAATCCTTTTAAAACATGCTACATTAATGCCATATTTTTACAAAAATTTTACTTTTTATAAACCAAAATCATTTTACTCAACAAAAATGCTTTAAAAGTATCTCACCTTTTTACGAGACATTCCTTTCTTTTTCTTTGGATTTTCCTTCAATTTTTTTAAATTAATCTGTCGTTGTTTTTCCCTGTTTTTGTCTCTAAAATGCAATAAAATAAAGAGGTAATAGTACCTAAGCAAAATAAACTTCTTGTAATACAAGGAGTTTTGTGAAAAAATATTCATTTTCATGCCTTTAATACATGTACTTTAAAAGTATAACAATCTGAATAAGAAAAGGGCTTGTGAAGTAAAATAATTTCAGTTGAAATATATGAATTAGAGCTGAAAAAATTAGTACTAAGCTTTTCACACACACAAAGATTACATTTTATACCTTAAAAAAAACATTAAGATTAAAAATCTATGAAAGTAATTAATTAGTTAAAAGAAGACACTATAAAAATAATTGAAAAAATTAGCATATTTAAAAAAATTAAATATATAGTACAGAGTGCAAATTCAGAAGAAAAAAATCTGTTAAAATGTACTAATTTTTTTTTTAACTTACCGATACCGTATTTCCTCAAATTTTATGTCCTTTGGTTTGAAATTAAGTGGAATGATATTTTTAATTTCAGGCATTTTTGGCAGCTTTATAAGTGCAAAACCATTTGCTAATTTGCCAATATCCAAATCTGAGGGATAAAATGACAAACAATAATTTTTAAAAATTTTGGTCGATGAGACAAAAATTTCCATTAGAAGTAAAGAACTCTTGTTAGAAAATGTAATATAATTTTGCATACCTTTAATTCGGAACAATAAATTACATCCATGCTTTTGGTAAAATCGGATGTAAGAAACAAAAGCTCTCAGTCCCTTTTCAAATACATCTCTGTAATAAATAACTTTTAGTAAATATATAGTTATTAGAATCTAATACACATATTAATACTTTTTTCATCATATAATTATTACAAAAATGAGCATTAGTATACAAATCTCAAATAATAATTACTAAATAATATAAAATAAATAAAACCGAACTAATTCTGAAAAACACAGATGCTTACAAATTTAAATTGATCCATTACACAAATCTAAAGTAATACTAATTAAATTACTCTTCAAACGTACTGGAAAATTCATTGGCTTACAGTAAACAATTATAGTTTGTTTCAAATTTCAACAGTTTCATTTTTTTTAAAAAAAATTACATAGAATGTTAGTTAATCAGAAAAACAGATATATTTATAAATATATCATTAAAAATTCAATAATGGATTTTTTAAAACTACAATTCAAAATTATTATTCATAGTATTTAGTGCATTATTGCCTATTAAAAGGAATTTATTTTCTGCTGTTTTACTTATATATGAGTTAATGTTTTTTTTGCTAATTAAGAACATGATAGGTGATTATAAATTATCTTATAATTAATTTAAAAAAAACAAGTATGGGTGAGAAATGATGATATAAATTTTGTCATAAGAATCACATGCGATCTAATTCTAATGACTGAAAAATTTAGGCTCATAAAGTAACAAGAATATTTCTTTTTATTAAAGTGTCGTGTATTGAGAATACCAAGATGAGTAATTTAATGCTTTGACATTTATTAAAGTGCATGATTTTCAGAAAATATAATTTTTGAGGGAAAACAACAAAATTATGCTTTACCTGTCTTTAGATGCCAATTTTTTTATTTTAGGAATAACATTTGCCACTTCTGGAGCTTTCATGTATTCCAATTTAACCTACATGGATATTTTTTAATAAGCAAAATGTATGAAAAGGATATAAAATATGCTTCTTCCCTTATATGTGTAATATTTTTTGCAAAGATAAACAAAACATATAACAGACATAATGAATTAAAAAAATACCACAAAATCTGGCATATAACACACACTTTACAAACCAAAAAATAAGATCAAAATTTATGGGTGCACGTTATATGCCAGGTGTAAAAATTATAGCTTTAAAAAATTTTTAAAAAAAGATAAACATAAAAAAATTAGGCTTCTACATAGATTGAAATACCGTTTATTTAAAAGAAATGGTATTCTTCATGAACTTAAAGGGTTGTAGTTCTAGAAGTATACTATTTGTTCCAAATCTTGGGATAATACCATGAATAAATGACTTCAAAACATAAGAGCATTGCACAGTTACATTTTAGGTTGTCTTTGTAAAATAGGGATTCATGTTATATGTCGCATATACCTTAAAATTAAAAATTTTGCTTGAAAGTATAGGTGCGCACTTTACGCCGGATTTTACAGTAATAAAATGTATTTTGTGTTTATTTTTAATTTAAAATAGTGAAAGTTTATATGAAAAACAGTTCTATTCAATAATAATTATTATCTATTCAATTATAATTAATTATTGTTCTTAAATATTGTTAATTGTTGTTCTATTTTAAATTCAGAAGACCTGTACTAAATAAAATTATTTCCTTTCTTTAGTTCATTTTCAAAAGTTTAAAAGACTTATACTTTTTTGCTTACCTTTTGGTTGACATCAAGAAAGTTAACATAAGTTTCTTCAGTGGGCAAAAGCATGAGAAGAGCATTTCCAGTTTTCCCAATGCGAGCTGTACGTCCACAGCGATGAACAAAAGAGCTATCATTTCAAATAATTTAATTTCAATATAGAAAAGTTAAAATTTTAGAAGCATTCAAACAATGATCTCTATAATTAGGTAAAATATAACTGGCATGTATGTTGTGTAAAAATATCTCTCAGGGTAAATTTAGAATTTTTAATTTGCTTATCATTATTAGTGAATTTTGAAAAACCTTCAAGTATACGAATATCCATATTTTTAAAAAAATAATCATTTATACATAGATAAATAAATTATACACTAAAATTTCTTACATTTGTAGGTTTATTAGTAGAGAAGGTGAGTCACTTAGGTGGAATTAGAGGTAAATAAGAGACAAATATTAATTTAGAATATCTCTTCCCAAACCATCATTTTATTTACAGCACAATAACTAACTGAAATTCTGTTCTATTGCAAGAAAACATTTTACATTAGCCAAGAAATAAATTACAAAATAAATTGCCTGCTAAAATATAATATTTGGCAAATAAAAATTATATTATTATTAAAATATTAATACATTCACAAATTGTCAGTTAACGGATAATTAATCAATACATTATCATAATAATTAATCAAATTATAAATAAAAAATAATTAAGTTTATTTTATAATTATATTTTTAAATGTATAAAAAGTTTTCCATTTTAAATTGAATCAGTTGCCAAAAAAAATAATGTAAGAGTAAAATTTCCTTTACATATAAAATACACAAGAAACGATAAATAGCGATATGTAAAACATATATTACTCAGAAAATACAATTATTTAGCCTGAAAAATGTCTTTTGGCTGAACTTATAAATTCCTTAACTGCCAATTAAAAGTTCTGTGATACGCTCCCCAGTACCACTGTTTTTCAAATAGGTGTATGTATGCAGTGTATTGGGGGAGGGTAAAAAAGGCATCAATAAGTAAAACCCCTTTTAAAATAAGTAAATACTTTGCAAACACTGTCAAGGTCATTTTCTTGCATGCCAAAGCCTTCAGAACATTTTTACAAATTGCAGCACTAAGGGGCAGTTAACACACTGGCTGAGCGAGACGTATATATAAGCTAGCTGCGGTTAAAGGGTTAATGACTTTTTTCAGCAAATTTTTTAAATGTGGGTGACTTATTATTTATTAAATTTAAATTAATACAATGATTCCTACTGAAAATTTCCAAATATCTGTTTTAAAATCTTAAAAATCCCAGTTTTTTTAATTATATTATTGATTATTTTTAGATTTACTCTTTAGTGATAACTTTTAGTAAAAGTCCTGAACACACACAATTTTTTGTCTAATTTTTCGCTATGAAATTATCGTACTTTCTTAACTATTGTTATTGGATCTAATTATTTTTTTATGCTGGTTTCATATCTGTAGAATTTAGGTAAAGTAAATAGTTTAATGGATATTTTGAAAAGATAAGACACACACAAGTACAAGGCAATTGTAATAATAGTGTTTTTCAACCAATGAAATGCACCATTCTTCCAACCAATTAAGAGATCAGTAGTGATGAAGGGTTGAAAACAGAACATGCAGTGCTGAAAATAGTTGTCTATTGCAATTTGAAGCGTGCGGGTGGATAATATTGGAATCATGGGTAAATTTTCCTTTTTGCGTTATAATGGAAAACAAAAAAATAATACTTTTGAAGGAAGATCATTCTATGCGTCAAATTGCTACTGAAGTACCATGTGGACTTTCTACTATCATTAAAACATTGAAAAAATATTCTAAAACAAATTCTACTGCAACAGGAAGCAATATGGACAATACAAGAAAAACAATTTTTGTAAAGACAGGATATTGCACACGATTTTCCTTTAAATAAATGGCTTAATTCACCACAAATGTTGAAGTAATGGATTTTGATGCCAAATATGAAAGTGTGCCCATAAATTGTGAGAGAAAGACTGCTGGAAATTGAATAACGTGGCTTCAAAGCTCATCCAAAACCAATACTGACTGATTTATATGGGCAATTCATTATGAACTTTTAAAGACTTATAAAAGGTGATATTTAATGATGAAAGTCAGTTTTACATTTCAGGTAGCAAAAATAGTACCTATGTAGAATGATTCATAAAGAAATCAGCCCTCTATGTCTGAAGCCCACAATAAAACATCTGATGAAAGTCATCACATGGGGCTGCATGTCTTCTCTTGTTGTTAGAAGAATTCACAATGTGAGAAGAACAGGGAATACTGCAGAGTAATAAAAAATAAATTGCTACCAACTGCAGGAGATCTCTTTTGAGATCAGTCACGGATTTTTCAGGACAATACTCCACATCACCATGCAAAAGTAATAAAGAAATGACTCAAAGACAATACCATAAATAGAATAAGCTGACCAGGACAGTCTTCAGGTCTTAATTCTACAAAGAATCAATGGCATAAAATTGATGATATTTCAAAGAAAAAACTTTCAAATAAATTTGAGTTAAGTGAAGCTTTGATGTTTTCTTTCAACCATGTGATCTTAAAAGAGTTTCTTGAGAATTTGGTGCATCCCATGCCAAAAAGATGTAGAGCTGTAATAAAAGCAAATGGCTGGTTCATAAAATACTGAAGAAACATGTAATAGTCCTGTAATTTTCAAAATTGCATGCTAAATGTGTCCTAGTAAGGTTTTGTGCTACTATGTATAATATGTTTTTCTAAATTGTGTTATTCTGTACATTTTACACATTTTTGTTATCAGGCAGCTGTATGACAAAAAATATTTGTTGTATTGAAAAAGTACTAACAGATTTGAAACCAGCAAAAAAAAAAAAACATTAAAATCAATAAAAATGGTTAAAATAGTATGATAATTTCATAATGAAAAAAATTTAACACAAAAACTAGGCAAAAAATTGAGTGTGTTCAGGACTTTTTGTCACCACTGTAAATGTTTTATAACATTTATTAGAAATCTATACATAGTAGCACACTTTGATTTTTTTATTTAAAACTTCTAATTCAGACTCGACTTTAAAATCCATTCTGAAGTCAATAACAAATTAAGACTTCCTTTTAATTTGTTGTAAGTACAATTATAAAAATAAACATTTGCAAAAAAATAATAAACATCAAATCTAATTTAATCTAAACAAATGTTTTGATTTCAAAGACTTCCACAGCTCTTAAGAAAGCTTAAATTTTAATCTTTAGAATTTTAAGATAACTCCTAACAGAAAAATGTGCCTTATCAAAAGCAATAATTCTAATCTCCAATTCTAAATGTCATTTAAGAAATAGCATGTATATTTATACATTTACTCAAGAAATAAGGAAAACTACAAATATTTTTTAAAGAATATTTCTAAGCAAAATATAATAGCATTTAAAAATTTTCCAACTCACTTCGCATAGATGGGAGGATCAAACTGTATAACCCATTGAACATCTGGTATATCAACACCACGAGCCATCACATCTGTACACAATAAAATCCCACTAAAAACATGAAAATTCATATTTCATATAAAAGCATTATTTTAAAATTTTATTTTTATGCAATGTTAAGTAGGATAAAAGTAATGTATACACTTGATGCAATAACTATTCTTGCAATGATTAAAAAGAGCAAAATGTTTCACTATTTATTAAAGTGAAGATATAAAATAAAAAAATACAAGATTCACTGATTCATTGAAATAATAAAAAATATCCTAAGATTAAAGAAGGTTTTCCAATACTTCTCAGATTACTGTTGTTTCTGATGCCACCTCAATGATGGTGTCAGATCAAGGTGCATGAAATTCACTTAGCAAGAGGGATATATTACATCTGTGTCGTTAGTAGCAGCTTTGAGCACCATATAGGTAACAATACGATTTGGCTCCATCCCACCCCAATTTTGAGGGAGAACATTTTTGGGAGTGGTCAGAAAGCTTCCAATCTCACTTCCTCTTCCACCAACTTCTCAAGTGTACTTTTCGACCAACGAATATCCAGAATGCCCCCTGCTGCACTGGCACTATACATTTATAAACATCATTGCGTCTTTAGGATTCAAAAATTAAAAAAACTATGGCACAGCAGTCAGCATCACTAACCACTATGCCAATTGGTTTTTTAAATTTTTACATGGATCTCAGAGATAACATAATGAGGATGTACACAATTTTTGTTAAAAATGAACATTATGTTATATATACAATGTAAAATATTTACAACTAATTTACTAAAAGCTTAATCTGGTTTTTGAAATATTTATTGACAAGCATTTGTAAAATAATAATTAATTTCTAAATATTTTTCATTTATTTCTTAACCTTTTTAAAGGCTGTGATTAAAAGATAAACCACCTTTTTAAATTTTTCTTTTTTACATAAAACCAGGAGATTTTTAACAATATTTCTGCAGAAGATATTTTAGTCGCCCAATCGGTATAGTGGTTAGCAATGCTGACTGCGGTGCTGTAGGGACTGGGTTTGAATCCCGGAGAAGACATGGATGTTTGTAAATGTATAGTGCCTTTCTGGCATGGGGGGCGACTAAATAGCCATAGAGTCACAAGTTCTCTTGTAAGGTTGGTGGAAGAGGAAGAGAGGTGAGAGGCCCATGGCCACACTCAGGGCTTTCTCCCTCTAAATTGAGGTGGAACCGGGCAAAATTGTACTGTCACCTGCATGGTGCTTAAAACTAAGGCTAACAACAGGCATAAAGGTCTAGCCTTTAGCCGTGATGAACTTCGCAGGCCTCGATCTGACTTCGTCAGGCAGGTGGCATTAGTCACAACAACACAGATCATTTTTTAGTTTTCTCTGGCATCAGTAGATGGCAGCACCAAGCCAAATGGCCACATTTATTGTAGACTTTATTTGAAATTTTTTTTAAAAAGTGGTTTATCTTAAAACCACTGTGCCCTTGGGAGACAAAGCACAGATTCAATTGACAAAAATTGGTCAAAATGTTAAATATAATACCTTTAGCCTAAATTATTCTTTACATATTTTTCTACAAATCTCACAAAATTTTAATGCTTCAAGTATAAAAAGAGTTTAGGATAACTTTTATGTTCATTTTTATTCACATCCCAATGGCAAGTAAAATCTTTGAGTTGATTTATCTCAGGAAGAAAAAAACACTTCTTTGTTTTCATTTCAAATGCTAAGGCTTTTTTTTCCACTGTGCCAAATGCTTTGATATTTTTTAACTATTGCTATTAGTACATGTAACAAAGGGTGGAATGCATTTTTGAATCAAAGCAATACTTATTTTTTTTAAATAGTTTAATTAAGAATCTATACATTTTTTAAGGAATTTCAATCATTCATAAAAAAAGTAATTTACAAATATGAATCATGTCATCATAAAAAATAATACCAACTTTTGTTATAAATAATTTAAAACACTTGTATAAAACAAATTTCTTGAATGTATGTCAATTATTGTAGAAGGTGCAGTATTTTAAAATCACTTCACAAATTTTAAAATGTTTGCTTAAAAAAATTAAATGGCTACATTTTAATGGTATGTTGAGCACAAACACTGTTTTATATAATGCATATATATAGGGGGAAACCAAAAAAAATTTTAAACCAATAAATCAAAAAGAATTTTGTATAAAGTATACCATGTTCTCTTAATATACCATAAAATCCAGCATATTACGTTCACCACCGTATACCAAGCACCTATACTTCCAAGCCACAATTTTTTTAATTTTTAGGAACTTTCACCGTATAACACGTATCCCCTTTTTTTTTATGAAGTAACCTGAAATGTATGAGCACAATGCTCTTATGTTTTGAAGTCATTTATTTGTGGTATTACTCCAAGCATTTGAAAAAATAAGTATATTTCTAGAACAACCCTTTAAATTCATAAGGAATGTCATTTCTTTTAAATAAATAATATTTAGATATGTAGAGAGAAGTCTCATTTTTTTTCTATGCTCCTCTTTTCATATTTAAAGCTCTCATTTTCATACCTGGCATGTAATAAGCACTCTTAAATTTCTATCTTATTTTTTGTGTTAAAAGTGCATGTTATACATATTATTTTGCATAAAATTCAAATTAAAAAGTTATTTCATTATCCCATTTATTTTCAAAAAAGAGAAAGTTTCAAAAGAAAACACTGCATGTATTGATATATATTGTTTACCTTTCATAGTCTTTAAACATTGAAAATATTTTATGTCTATTTTTCTTCATTCGGCCATGGATACTTATCACAGGTACATGTTTAATTAACCTGCAGAAAAATAAAAAAGCAACACAAAATAATTTAATATGTTGAAATTTGCATGAATTACTAAAACAAAGCATTATGATTAATGTAAAATTCCCTCAGCTTTAAAGATACTCTGAAAACTGTCATACAACTTACACTACTTTTTTTAAAAGCCTTTTAATTTTATATAAATCCTTAACTTATAATTAAAAGTTACATGATTCACACTTCAGTGTGAAAAAGTGAAAATAATCAAAAATGAAAAAGTAAAAATCCAAGTACTATTTCTGAAAACATCCCTAATCCTATCCAGGGAAATCATGGGAAAAAATAAAAATTGAAAAACTTCTAAAAGTACCTACATGTGATTAATTGCATTTTGATGCTTCAATTTATCTTCATAATCATTTAGAAAAATCCTCATTTGAAATTAATCATTTATATAACAATTTCACTGCAACACTTTATTTTCCCCACCACCACCTTTTCAATTTAGAACCAAAACACAGAAATATTCCATAAACATAACCCATTTAAGTTTTTATACATAAGAAAAAAGAAAGCTTAATGAATCATAAAGAAAATAAATGCACAAACACCCAATGCTCTCAACAATAAATCTGGAAAAAATATGACAAATAATAACATTACATCTTCGAGAAAGAATTATAGAGATTTATATTTATAGTATCTTGTATAAGTCTGGTGACTCAAAATCTTGGAACACTTACAAATTTACATGCTTGTAGAACATAATAAAAAAAAGTTTGCATGTATGTACATATATGTACACGTAGAAATATTAAAAATCTCAATTTTACTAATATCAAAATCCCTATTTTAATTTTTCTTTGGTTTTAAAGCTTTAGAGTATAGTTCCTTAAGCTTACAAAACATCAGATTAGAATCACTGCATTTGATAAAGAGTTTATTTTCAGTCAAAATTAAAATTCTTACACTTTCAGAATACAGGAAAAGTAGCTCACAGAAGCGCAAGTACTAAAAAATACCATACTCTTGGATCCTGCTTTAGACGTCAAAAACCAGATAAGAGTATTTAGTTTTTTATCAGCATCACAAAGCTATAAATAAAAAGATATTATAGTCTCCTCAATTAAGTAAATCTTCAAAAAAAGAAAAGAAAAACTATTAACATTCATGTCAGATATGAAAATAAGATACAAATTATTAAAAAATGATTACATGCAATTTGTAAATGAATTTTTACAAAACAGACAAATAATGTTGTTACTACTAATGCCACCTGATCGGCAAAGGCTAGATCAAGGCCCACAAAATTCATCATGGCAAATGCCTAAGTTAAGCCTACCGGTAGCGGTAGCTTTAAGCACCAAACAGGTGACAATACAACTTGGCCAGTCCCCTTCCCCCAATTTTGAGGGAGAACACCCTGGGTGTGGTCAGGGCCTCCCACTTCTCTTTCCCTTCCACCAACCTCACGAGAGGACTTGAGGCTTGACAGCTATTTAGAGTACCCACCCATGCCTCAAAGGCATTATACATTTACAAACATCCATGCATTCTCCAAGATTCAAACCCACACAGGTCCTACAGAACAACAGTCAGCCTCACTAACCACTATACCGGATGGGCAGACATAGTAAATAATTAAAAGATAAAGTTATTTTCAAATGCAGATTTTTTGCAAATTAGTGATATTCCCCTAACACACAAAAATTCACAATTTTTTTGTTAAAATGTCATAATTCCAAAGTAATAACATCAGAAAGCAGAATTACGTTTTGGGTATTTTGAAAAGTGTACAAAAGCTGCATAGTTAAAAATCTGATCATTTCACTCAAAATAAAAAGATAAAATTTAATATGTAACTAACCTAACAAAAAATTAAGAAATAAAATATATGTTCATGCTGTTTTTTTATTTTTTATTTTATTTTATTTATTTTTTTATTTAACATTATTTGTTAAAACATTTAGTATTAACAAGACAAACATTAAAAATAAAGATTACAATGAGCTTTGCAAAAATAGCTTTTATCTTAAGTTGTAACTTGGGATCTTGAACGTCTCAGTAATTCTTTCTGATTCAGACTCCACATTTAGAAGTATTAAAATGAAAATTTAGATGCGTTTAACCTGAATAAAATGAGCAGTACCATTTAGTACCACATATTAAAGTGAGAAAAAAAAATTTTTTACAAAAAGCTTTTCCCCTTTTTCTTGATGGGAAAAAGGAAACACTTCTCAGAGTTTGTACTTCAGCAGGGGAAAACATTGCTTTTTTCCTTGTGGGGCCCTGGAATACCTAGAAAAATTTAGGGGAAATTTTCTATTTATGAAAAAATGAAATAATGATAATAATATCACACCTTATGGGACTAAAAAACCTTTTGTTTTTTAAAGGAAAAATAAAATTAAAACTTTTTTCCATTTAAATTTGGTGGAAACCATCGGGGGGCGTAGTTTACCCGTTACCCAACCCTTTTAATGATTTGGGTCTCAAGCTGTCCTCAAGTTTCCCCCAAGTGAATTCAGCCCCACAAAAGGGGGGCTCTTTTATCTAAAAAAAGGGGCCCAAAGGAATTTTGATACAGGGCCCACTCAGAACTAGATATGCCAGTGGGTACCATACAACACCATGTATTTTGAGTTAAACTGTTTAATATTCACAACAAAACATAACTTATATAGCATCAGTTATACCTTTTAAACAACACACATAAAGGAAATTAAATTTGGAGTTTTGTCTTTCCCAGGTGAAAGGCAGATAAAGACTTCATTAAGTTACAATGAAAAACAAACACACATTTTTATATGAATATCTCATCAAAGACTCACCATATAAAAGTTAGACAAGCTGACAGGTGTCCTCTGAATCAAAGAGCCTTTTTGTTTCACAGAAATGCAAACAGGGTTTCGCATTCCTGCTCTAATGAGATCCTCCATCTCTTTTGTTTGGGTGGCAGAAAAGAGACCGGTCAGTCGCTGTTTTGGTAAATAGCGCAGGATTGTATTGATGCTGCAAAGAAAGCATAAATACCCATAAGCAAATGAAGAGTTTTAAGCAGAGGTGTGGACACCAACACCTTCTGAATGGAGCCATATTTTACAAAAGCAATTTTCATATCACTCAGATTTTTCTTTGTAAATAAAAATATGATACTTCAGAAAAAGTCAAGATTTTACCATGCTATAAATATTTAGTGAACCCATCTCTCAATGGATTCGTACAAACAGTAACTCCAATTTAGCAAGCTATGCAAAAAAAAATGATATTTTCAATTTTAAAATAATACTGATTTAAAATTGAATTAGTGAAGTAGTACTCATAATAATATCAAAATAAATTTTTACCTATTTAAAGAAATATATTTTTAAAAAGTGGGCTCAGTTATATATGAATTAAAAAATGTGAGCATAATCTTATTAAATAAAAATAAAGGGAAAAAAAAGACAAAACAAATGAAATATTGAAAAAAATTTTGAGAAATAAAAATTTAGTCAAAAATAAAAAATGATAATAGGTAAGTAAAAACAGGATACTATTTTTAAAAAATAGATTTTAAAATATTTATAAAAAAAATTAATATTATATAAAACAATATAATAAACCAAAAATTTAAGAAACATTTGTGATTTAACTTATTTTTTAAAATTAAAAAAAAAACACATTGGAAATAATATTAATATTTTCTTTTTCAACAAAAATCATAATAAGTTCATTTTATTTTCAATTTTACATAATTCCCTTTTATATGTGTTATTTTTTTAAAAATCTCTAACTTTTATTTACCTGACCTAAGAATATTTACAAAACTTTACGAATGATTGAAATTACATAATCTGGAATATGCATACCACTGGATTAGTCTAAAAAATTAGCTTTATTGAAAACAATGTACAAATACCTTTTAATCCCCTTCGACATACTCCCCTTTCCTATCAATAAATAGCTGCATATGAATTTTTCCATGATTCAAAGCAGTGCTGTGGCTCATTAGGTATCACCATCTCCAGTATGCCGTTTCAGCCTTCACCTCATCAACAGATAGAAAATGTGTTCCCTTCAATGCATCTTTCACTTAAAGTAAAAAGTAGAAATTGTATAAGGCGAGGGTATCGTGTGAGTATGGTGGATTCTTGAGCACAGTAATGCGTTTGTCCAACAAGATCTGTTTTACAGAGAGCACAATGTACACTGGGCTTTGTCTTGATCAAGGTTTTTGGTACCAGTTTTGCACAAACTTTCACCATATGCAAATTATCAGCCAAAATTTTTCTTATTGTCTCTCTGTCAATGTTCCTAACATAACATCTGACATCATCAGACAGAATGGCAGTCTTTTTGCATGATTTCATTAATTTTTTAAAAAGTTTTCATCAATTCTTGATGACACAGGTCGATCAGAAAGTTTACCATCTTCAAAAGCCTCCCAGCCTTCCGAAAATCATTTGCACCACTAAAATATTTGATCATGTGAAATGCTGTTATCTCCAAACACTTCTTTTAACAATTTAAAACATTAAGTTTGAGTTTTTTTTAACTTCACGAGGAATTTCAAATGTATCCGCAGCTCGATTTTTAAGTTTACTTTACTTACGTCTTACTCAAACGAGGATGAAAAACAAACTGAACTATATAGAGGGATGGAATAACATGCCACCAGCACCGGAAGAATCAAGGCCAAATATATTCGATTCCTTCTCCTTCACACCAAGCCTAACAGCTAGGGCATGCGCAGTCCAGGAATTGAATTGCTACACCTTGTACATTAAATGCAATTAAATACACAAATACTTCAAACAAAAAAAGATTTTTAACTAGCACCAAAGCTCTTTAAAACATGCAATCATATAATACATAGAACATACGTTCTTTCAAAGCCCATGTCCAATAATATATCAGCCTCATCCAATATCAGAACTTCCTGAAAGTAAAATAGTGGATTAACATATGCACATTTAAATTAAAGTTAAAATTTAAAGCATACTTATCATTTTCACAAGAAAATAAAAAGGGGATTTAATTAAAACAATATTATTAAATAACTGTGTTAAAACAATACAATTTTTAAACAAAATTCGTAAAGAGATACTAGAAACAAAACTGAGGGAGGGTATAAAAAAAATACTAAAGAAAAAATGAAATGACAGTGAAAAGGAAGAAACTGCTTTAAAAAGGAACTTTTAAAAATAAGTATCAATTCTAATTGTTTTATGATAAGATCCATAAATGAGATTTGTGATAAGAATGTGTGTGTGATAGATACAAAGGGAAAAAGGCATTTTTTTTTTCTTTTAAGAAAAAAGCAGAATGAAAACTTGGGGAAAAAAGTAAAATTCTGCTCTCAGATATGGAATAAAAAAATGAGCTTGCTAGGAAGAAAGATTGTTCTTAAGTACTCCAGGTAAACTTAAAGTACTTAGTGTTTACTTGGTTGCTTTTAGGTTTAAAAGAGCTATTTACCAGTGCCTTGACACATGTAGTCAATTTTAAAGTTGAGTTCTGTGTAAAAAGATCATCTAAACGCCCAGGAGTAGCTATGATGATGTTAGCCCTGAAAAACAAAAAATTATTACTTAAAATCTTTACATAAATCAATTATCAACATGATGCATGCTATATAACGTTGTTATTAGATCAGTGGTCTTCAAACTGTGTTCCATAGAACACCGGGATTCCATGAGGCATAAGAGGGGTTCCACAAGTCACAGTAAAAACTCGAAAAGAAAACTATAAATGTGTATGCAAAATAAATTCCCGTTCTCTATGAAGTTTTTATAACGACAAGTATTTAAAGCTCATCTCAGTCATTAAAAAACTGGAAAGTTACTATGTAACTTTATATATATTCAGAAATACTTTTTTTATATGAACTACCTACTAGATTGTAAATATACTATTGTTTACTATCCTGTGTTCCACAAAATAATTTTATACTCGTTTGTACAATGTTTTGCAAAAAGGTTGGAACAAATAAGTTTCTAATGGAAAATAAATCTTTTTTAATTTGTGGAAAAAATGCATCTATAATGAAGGAGTGGGAACAGCTTATCGATATATTAACAGATTCGATGTTAAAGTCTGAATTTAAGCAAGTACAGCTTTTAAATTTTGGGTTGCAAAGTCTCACGTAAAATATACAGGATTTCTCAAACAGCTATAAACGTTTTTATGCTATTTAGAGCAATGTATTTAAGTGAAAAATACTCCTCCAAGATGAGTAGCCACAAAAACAAAATATCAAAATCATTTAAACTCAGAATATGAAATGAGATTGCAATTTATTTCAATAGATCTAGACTTTGACAGACTAGGATATGTGCTTGCATCTTTTTACACATTTCCTAAATATAATGCAAGGGTAGATGACACTTAGATTACAAAAAAATATTATTAATGTGTAAATTACATTAACATTAACTTAGAATTTTTGTTAACAAATATAGTACTTTTTTTAATTGCCTTTACACAAAATACTTATAATGTATTGATCTATTTTAAATATTATTTTAAGATGTATTTCTTTAAGTGTGTAGGGAGATATATTCCAATGTAAAGTGTTTGAGCACCCACCATACAGATCAGATTTGTCACCCTGAGGTCTTCCACACTTTTTTCCATTTAAGAGAGCATTACGTTTTCATTTGGACGATGAAGTGTAGGAAACTGTGTAGGACTTTCTCAAGAATGAACCATGCTCTTTTTAAGGCAAAGGCGAATACTTGTTGCAGAAACGAGGGTACTTGTCTTACAACGTCCATGGCGATTTCTTTTGATTTCCAATATATATAAAGATGTTCTCTTTATTTAACTAGTTCACTTTTCATTCGGGCAACCCTTATAGTTTTAAATAAAAGTTAATTCATTTTCTTTATTATAATCTTCTTTTTGTAGGCAAGATTAAATAATATTGTTCTCAGCATTTCCAAGCAAAATTCTTCCTTCCCCCTACCCCCCAAAAAATCAGATTACAAGCAATTTTTTAAAAATATTTCTTATATGTTTAGATAACATTACATAAAGAAAAGTGAAAATCAAAGGATTCTCTTTAGATACACAGGACACAAGCTCTGAGCATACTAAATTACATTTTTAAAATGCAATAAAAAATTAGGTAAGATCTGTTCATTGCTTTTACTTTAACCCTCTAAGCGGTCTGCACTTAAAGTCTTGCCATTCTGGAGATGCTTCAAAAATGCACCGCACTTATTTTTTTGCTTTCAGGTGGGGTTCTCAAGGCAGTTGACCCGTTTTTTTTGAAATGCCGCGTTGGGAATCTTTGAAGGCAGAAAAAGCAGCTCTGGAATGGCGGAATTTTTTCGTGCAGACCACTTGGAGGGTTAAGCTAAATGAAAGAATATATTACATTGATGAAACAATGATTCACATATGGAATTAAAAGAATATACATTACCCTTTTTCAAGCATATTTGAAATATCTTTGGACGCTGCATCTCCACCAATAAGCAAAATGCTGGTAAACTGCGGGAGATGTTTTAGAAACATATCAACTACTTCTGCAGTCTGAGCAGCAAGCTCCCGTGTTGGTGATAATATGATGGCTCCAACCTTAAAAAAGAAAAAAAAATTAATTAAAAACAAAACATTTGTTATTCTAATAACTTGTTATAATCAGCAAATAATTCTGCTTTCCCTCAAAGAAATTCTTTAACTCAATCTGATCAATCTTATTACAAAATCATTTAATTTTTTTTTTAGAGAAAAAAATTTATATTATTCTGCTACCTTTAAAAAACATTTTTGCTACATCTATGAATTTATCTTGCCAATAATTCAATATATATATATCTTTAAGATACAAATAAATTTCCTTTTAAATTTATAATAAAGAAAAATTTAATATGAAATTTTTGTACCTAGTGAACCCACCGAAATAGTCTACAACTTGCCAAATTTGGTCACCAACATAAATATTTGTATTTTTAAGATAAAATGTTGCTCTTTTGAAGATATTTTATTGCATTTTCTTCTGTTTCTTTTGTTGGTAAATCCCATAACCTCATTTTCAGAAATTCTGATTAAGATGACAACAGGAATATATATGCTAAAATACAAAAACCCCATACTAATGAAAATAACCATACTATTTTTCAAAATACAACTAGAAATTATAGGTTGCTGTATAATGAAATACCACTCAAGTTACCAGAACTTGGTTTAAGCTGTGAGTGAGTGAGTGAGTGAATATTAATCTACTACTCGAGGGCTTTTGCCGACAGATCTCATCATTTTGGATCATGGTCAAGTGACGAGGATGACACCTGAGCCTGCACCAGCCTCTCCTAACTTCCACACCACATCAATCGGAGGATATTTGAGCATCAACAGATTTAGCATGCATAACACCCTTACATGGCATGTCTTTAGCCATACTAGGCTTGAACTCATGACACATTGGCCACGAGTCCGTTACCTCAACCACTAAGCTACCACAGCCACTGGTGCAAGCTGCAAGATGGTTACAGTAATATAATAATTAGATAATATAGTATTTGCATTCATTAATGAAAACTCATAATTATTCCAGAACAGCTTACATCCATTTTCTTAAAAGGTGCATATTTCAAAAGAATTTCAAACATGGGAACAAGGAATGCCAGAGTTTTCCCACTTCCTGTTACTGCTTCTACTGCGACATCCTTCCTGGAGATAAATGTGCTAATGCAAGCAGCCTACAAAAGAAAAATGTTGGGCAAAGGAATTAATATTTAAATTAAATAAGAAATACAATTAGAAAATAAAATATGTAATAAGACATAGTTGATTCTTAATTTGAAAATGAACAGAATGTTAAAATAATAAAGGCAGAGCATTTTGTTTCATACAGATACAATTTCATTCTTCATAACATTATAAATTATACTTATGAATTATCGCAACCTATTGGCAACATTATATGAAACAAAGCACATGATTGCCAAATCTGGGGGAATGGCGCCAAGCAGCGCTTCTAGTTGCTGGAATGGGGAACTAATTTGATAATGGGGTAATGGCGCGTGCTTTGCGTGATAAGGATCAGCCAAGCAGTGTTTCTTGCTGCTGGACTGAAATCAATATGCGCTTAGCGGTAGTTTAATGATACACAATTTTAAAGAATTGTTTTGAAATACATTTAAATGTATTTCAAGAAAAGATATAGGAAGAGATTGAGAATAACCTAGATCAATCAATAAATAATGATTAATATGTCATAAAAGTAACAGGTACAAATAATAGTGTTATAAGCGCATATAATAAGCTCATAATATTATTTAAATGAAATTTATGTAATATTCATATAAATCGATTATAAAAGGTTATTAGAAACAATAATCATAATATAATTAAATAGTAATTATTAAAAAGAATCGCGAATTGTAAAAAAATATAAATAATGCATAAAAGGACTCGTAATACAGAACTATAAATAAGTAAAATAAGAATAGCTATAAATAAACAACAAAAAAAAGTTATAAATGAATAACATAATAATTATAATTAAATAATATTAATTATAAATAAATAAAATATTAATTATAAATAAATAACAAAGTATGTAGTAATATTTATAAATAAATGCTAAAAAGAAACAATTATAAGTAACTAAATATTATATGATTATTAAAATAGTAATAATTGCTTTTTTTTCATTATGAATAAAATAATTACATAATGTATGTTAAAATTAATTTAGAATATCAATTACAAGAGTGGCGTGCAATATGAACTTGCACTGTAAGTTTTCACCATTCTACAATTTCATAGACAAAAAACAAAAAAACATTTTTAAAACGAAAAAAAAATTATTTAAATAATTAAAAGCAGAACATTTTATTCTTTTAAGAAAAAAATTTTTAGTACTCACTCACTTTAGAACTATCCATTTTCGAAAATAGCCCAGAATTATACAGAAGACGAAATCAAAAGAAAATTTATACTGAAAATGGTTAAATTTGTGAAGAAATCGTCTGAAATTAAAGGGTTACAGCGGGAAAAATGAATAAAAGTTATTTCTAATATAACTTTACCCCCATGGCAAACATGACAGGCCCATAAAAATATTAAGGCCATATTGAAATATTATTGCCCATGGGGCAACATAAAAAAACAACTTGGCACTACTACCCCCGATATCAAATTAGCACCTAGAATTTTATCGTAATTATATATAATATTCATATAGTATGATTTAACAACAATTATTAAAAATAATAATCATATAAAATAATTTAATAGTAATTATAAAAAGGAATAATCATCGCATTGTAAAAAAATAAAAAGTAATGCATAAGAATACTCGTATTAAATAATTATAAATAACATAATAATTATAAATAAATTACAAAAATAGTTATAAATAAATAACATAATAATAATTATAAATAAATAACAATAATAATTATAAATAAACAAAATATGTAATAATATTTATAAATAAATATTAAAAGAAACAATTATAATTAACGAATATTATATGATTATTACATATAGTAATAATTGCATTTTTATATTGCATTATTAATAAAAAAAACATAATGTATGTTAAAATTAAAAATGAATATCAATTACAAAATGCTGAGAGCTTGCAATATAAAATTTGCACTGCAAGTTCCTTCAACGAATCTCATCGAACAAAGAACAAAAAAAAGAAGCATTTTTAAAATGTGAAATAAACCGAAAATAAACAATTTATAGCATTAATTAAAAGTACACTTAGTATTTTAAGAAAAAAATATTCTAGTACACACTCATATTAGAAATATCCATATTCGAAAATAGCACAAAATAAAACAGGAGATGAAAACAATAGAACAAGAACACTGAAAATGGTTAAATTTTTAAAGAAATAGAATTAAAATCGTCTGAAATTAATACGGTTACTGCGGGTAAAAACCAATAACAGTTATTTCTGATATACGTTATCCCCATGGCAACCACATAGATGACGATAAAAATATCAAGGTAACCATATTGTAATGTTATCGCCTATCTTGATGAACATAAACAACAACTTGGCGCTATTACGCCGGATATCTAACTAGCAAAATAATTTCATCATAAAAAGAAGTTCAAGAGCAAATCTAAACATACATACAGATTTGCTAATTTAAAATAATCCCTTTGTTAAATCTGGTGAGGGTTCAGACATTAGAGAGTAAACTGAGAAGCCAAACAAGAGAGACCAGCAGGGATAAAACCAAGAAAAGTTTTAACCCCAGTATTAAAAAAAACTCCCTTTTTACACTTTCCTGAATGGAAAAACATTTGATAATTTTGATTAAATTCTTAAACAATCCTTGGAATTTTACAATATGTAAGAGTAATAATAAAAAAATTATCACTAGAAAATATTAGTATGCAATTGTTTATTTGGTTAAAGTGTATAATAGCAAAGACAATTCTTTTGCGACCGGAATCGGTCGGCAAGCAACTTCTTTATAAATATTTAAGCAATTTTTTAACAAATATTTTATTTATTTCTCATTAATATTTCTTTATTTTCATTGCAAAATTCCACTTTGTAATTTCTTGGAACATCTATTGCTAAATTAAGTTGCTTGGCGACCAATTCCAGTCTCCAAAAAATTCACTTCACCAAGGGGCCCTCTATTCTACACTTCAACCTATTTTTTTTATTTGCTATCTTTAAATTACTACTAATACATATCAATAATTTGGTGACCGTTATTAGATGTTGCCAAAAAAACTGTGAACTTTGACGAGGGACACCTATTTTTAAACTTTAACCGAACAGCTGTCATAAGCTTGTAATCCTGAACTCATGGCTACCAGTCCTCTTCTTAAAAAGTACTTTGATACTTTATTATCTACTATTCTCAATCAAGTAGCAGGATACTTGATATATATTAGTCACTGAGTGATATGTTTCCTTTAACTCAAAGAATGCTGATAGTCATATTAAAGAACATATTAGGATCTCAGATCCCTGCCTGGAGATGTGGGAAAAAAGGAAGAAAGACTAGCCATGTTCAAAATCAGTTAATTTATTTGCAACATAAACAACACATTTTTTTATCAATCAAAACCAAGAGATGCACCCAATTAAAGCAATATGTAGACAATTAACAAGGTACACAAAGTATATGAGAAAACTTTAACTACCAGTAATACTTACTTCACTGCACTGTCCTAACTATTTAAAAACTATTCAATCTCTAGTAAAAAACTGTCACCCTAATTATTACAATTATCAAATAGCAAATATCTGCATTACACTGTAAATTTGATTAATCTCACTGTTCAGCTAGTAATCTATCCTATATCTCTCACTCTCTCTCTAGCTTGAAAGCCTAGAACATATAAAGCAGACCTAATTTACATATTCACATTCTCTTCTTTAGAGGGTACGTTCAAATAAAATAGTTTTTAAAGACCAAAGATTTCCCAAGAGGATTTGTTAATAAGAAGGACACGGATAAAGTCGTCACAAACATAAGTCAAGTCTTTTCTTAAAATCCAATATCTTTCTTTAAATTAAAACACAAGTCATTAATCATCGCTACTAAGACTTGATTTATATGGCTACAGTCAACTCAAAAAGCTCACTGAAACCAGATGGAGTGAGAGAGAGTTTATTAAAATCGCTCTATAAAACAATACAAGGGCTATTGAAGACAGAACGAGTAATTTTGAACCTAAGTCAAGTGAAAAGGATAACACCTTAGTTGCCATCCTCTCAAGCTACCACACCAACAGGATGACTTTGAGCAGTGATTCTCAGCCACTGTGCCACGTAGTGGCGTAATGGAGAATATTAGGGCCCTGCTGCAATGTCAGATTTTGGGTCCCAAGCCAGATCTTACAAAGGTTTGCAAAACCACAACATAACATAAGCTTTGCCCCCTCCTGCAATGTTACACTACTGGTACCACAGTATGTTTGCATGCAGCTAAGTTCTTGAACTGTGTTGCTAATTTTTTTTAAAATTATTAATTATACTCTGAGAAAAAAATAAAATCTGAATCATTTGGCCATTTTATAGAAATATACTAAAGGTATTCATGGTATATTTAACTTGATTCTTTTGTAGATAGATGGAAGTGTATTATAGACAAGTAAAATTCTTTTAAACTTATTTTATTGTTAGTGTGCCACAAAATTTTGAAATTGTTAAAAGTGTACCGCAACAAGAAAAAGGTTGAGAATCACTGACTTTAAACATCAAACAGATTTAACGTACATCAGTCCTCTCTACACAGGGGTCTTCAGTGGCACCAGGACTAGAACCTGCAAAACTCTCACCATGAATTGTTTCAGAACCACCAGGCTACCATGGCCACTGAACCATACCAAAAGGAATGATAGATAGAATTCGACAAGCAATTAACTAAAACTGCCATTAAATTTAAAAGTTTTTACATTGAAGCATGGCTAAAATTCTAATTGTAAATAATGGATAAAATATCAATTATAGGTAAACTTTCTAGTTTATTTCTCATCTCTGACATAAAATACATATTCCAAACACTTTTTTAGTAATTTGTATTAACTACATGCCACTGATGACCTTTGGTGAGTTTCAAGAATCGAATTTTTGGTTCAAGTGTAGTATAGGGGGGCCACTTGGTGCAGTCCTTTTTTTTGGGGGGCGACTAAAAGTGGTCGTCGAGGTACTTTTTTCGGAATTATTTATTTATTTTAGAATGAATTCGATATCTCACCATGACATTTAGATAAAAATTGCCAAATCCGAAGTGGCCCCCCTATACTACACTTGAACCGAATTTTTTTATTAGTCCTGGAAAATACATAGGAATATTTCTTTGGATTTCATCCAATATGTCCTTGCTTCCGGTTGGCTCCTATTTTAGCCCACCCCCGGTTTTTGAACTTTTTTTTGTCGCCAAGCAGGGCGATAAGTTCGCCAAGCTATTTACCCTTCCTTTTCATCTTTAAATTCAAATTTCTGCCATTCAATATTAACGTTAGTTACGTTTACTGTGGCAACCCTAAAACCAATATATACAGACAAATTGAACCATTTCCATCTTTTGCGCGGTTGAACAATGCGTTTTAGAATACGATGTGAGTACGGTTTGTGAGAATGAGTAGCCGTCACGGATTTAACTTTTACTTTTTTGTTTTTATTGGAAGAAAGGGGACAAATGAATTTGCTTGAATGGTGTATCCGTGAAAATTTAATTTCTAGCAGGTATGAATGTCCTAAATGTGGAAAAGATATGGTTTCTGAGAGAAAGGAAGGCGATTGATGGATATGAATGGAGATGCCATAGAAAGGAGGAGAGAATCCATGATATTTGCAGAATATAAGAAAAGATGCGTGGTTCACTAAGAGTCATTTGAGTATGTGATATTTTTAATTTTAACGGCGTCATTTTTTGGAAAGTCAGCGAATGAGTTTGCTGTGCATGATGTGAAAGTGGAATAAAATACAGTCGTTGACTGGTACATGTTTTGCCTTGAGGTCTGTATGGTTGCAGTTTTGAATGAAAGTGAACCACTCGGTGGTGAAGGGAAAATTGTTGAAATTGATGACAGCCTGTTTGGTAAAATGAAGTATGGAAAGGAACGAAGCCTTGAATGGTCAATGTTTGGAGGAGTTGAAAGGAACTTCGAATAAATGTTTTTAGAGTGGTGCCTAATCGAGCGAAGAGAACTTTAGTGTTGTTAAGGTGGTGGTACCAGGGTCTGTTATAATTTCGGACTGTTGGAAGGCCTACAATTGCTTGTTGCAAGAAGGTTATCAGCATTTGCGGGTCAACCACAGTCTGGCTTTTAAGGACCCTGAAACCAGTGCTCACACCAATTCAATTGAAGGGACGTGGTCGGCAATAAAAAGATCGTTAAGGAACCATGCGGCCCATGTGGAGGGCCAATTCGATCACTATTTAGCAGAATACATGTGGCGACGCTGGAGACAGCATTCGTTGGATGATGGCGTTTTTCGTGAATTTCTCCGTGCGGTCACCACATTGTACCTCCCAATTTTTTCAATTTTAGTATGCCTATCATATGCTTCACTGAACAGTTCAATTTCAGTTGTTTTTATAATTAACCATTCTTCCGGAAAAACGTCATATTTTTCCCAGTTCCGTCGGTCGGAGTTTGAAAATCGCGCTTTGGCGCCATTTTGGCGCGGATAAAAAAAATCTTCGCAAGGGGTGGGCTATAATAGGAATTTACCCTTGCTTCCTTTATGGACTTTTCAGTAGTAGCAGTAGCTACAATTGTAAATTTAATTCGCGAAGTTTGTTATAAATAAAAATATGGCTAAAATAGGCAGTCATCTATTATTGTATAAAATCATATAAAAGATGCATAGCAGTAAGAAATACAATAAATACATGAATAGTTTTAACCCTTACCTGAACAGGAGTCAAGGATTCGAAACCTAATTCTTCAATAGCAGCCATCACACCATCACTCAAGTTTAAATCGCCCCAAGATTTGATATCCATTTCTTTATGTTGTTTGGAAATAGAATTAATCTAACAAACTACATAAACCTTTTTCACTATACAACTTTAAATATTAACTAAATTTAATATAAATAGAAAAATTCACAAAATATAATTCGTGAAATTATTCTAAAAATTTTCTATAAGGAGTAATCACACCAGAAAAATATTATCAGAAACAACTTTTTAAAAACTGATCTAGTGACAACCTATACCGAGAAGTAAACGAGTCACACCGAAAACAAACACACATGGAAAGTTTTGAATTATTTCAGCTCAGTTCCATACATACAATAGCGAAGAAAAAATATATTTTACAAATTAAATTTAGAGAGAGCCATTTGCTAATGCAATCGTTTGTTGTGTTTTTCTAAGTGCTCTTGTTTATCAATGACATTAGTCAAACATTGTGATTAGAAGAGAATCAAGCATTCTTGTAATAAAAAGTTGCTTGCCTTTTCAGTCAAAAGATAAAAATCAGTTGGATCAAACTACTCAGCATAATTGACTCCAATGCCATTATAATACTATTTCTGTGTGAAGTTAATTGTTTACGCAAGTACTAAATATAATGATAAAATCAAAAGACAGCCTGCATGCTTGGTGACATGAGCTAATGTAAGTTTTACTTAAAGAAAGTGCACATTAAGAATACAAAAATTTAGACACCATCATAAAAAATAAATAAATAAATAAAAAAATCTTATTAGCACTAAATGAAAAATTATTGTCTACAACACTTTTCCTTGTTAACTAAATTTTGTCAGAACAATCCATTTGATCCGACAATGTCAATGGCCTTCATTTATCAAGAGGTTTGTTACAATGTCAGAGAATTGTTTGGCAATCAATACCTGTTTCACGTTCAATTTTCCATTTAAAATATTCTAGCACACAAGAAAGTACTTTATTTAATGTGCTTTATCCGTCAATGATATTGAGGGCTGTATTACAACTTTACTGCTGCCCTGTAATCGATTTGAAATGTGTGAACTCCTTTCAAATTCGCTATGCCTTGGATCAGTCTGTGGAGCCAAATTACTTCTTAGGATGCCTCTGATACTGCCAGTGGAATAGCGTACACCCCCGCATCACGGGAGGCACAGGATTCTAAGGGGCTTAAAGCCTGACTAACATTAAGTACGAATTTAATTAATTTATAATATATTCAAGGTAAAACCTGTGTTTGTAGGGGCGCCCTAATATATTCTCCATTAGGCCACTGAATGCTGCTATAACTTCAGTCTCAGTATTTCAAGTGGAAATGATTAATTGCCTTTGCAAGGGCCAAGAGATTCCTCCATCATGTATCATTACATATTCTGCAACATGTTTGGATACATCCGCTAAAATCTGAAAATGAGTGAGAATTATATTAACGTCACATTATGAAGCTGTACGATTGCTATTAGTGATGGATCTCGCTATTTCGAACCATGGTCAAGTGACGAGGATAACACATGAGTTAGAAACCCCATCTCCAAACGACCACACCCCACTAATGGGAGGCCAATGATCCTAGACAGATTTAACGAGCATCGGCCCCCAGTGCCCGTTGGGTCTTCAGTGGTACAATATTTCTGCAGGTGAGTTTTTAAGTAATCTTGAAACAATTCTTCAATTTAGGTTAAGTACGACGTGGCTCCCACTATTATATTTGGTATTTGAGAAAGAAATTTTTTCTCAAAAATAGACTAGTTGCGTTTCAGACGGTTACTGATAAAGAAACATTTTAACAATCGAATGACGCTAAATTTGTATGTTAAGAGTATTTTATTATGAGGATCACGAACTGACGTTTAATTGTCAAAATTCCAATAATTTTCATCCGTAAATTTAAGTACAGATGAAACCCGCTTTCGGACATGGCCTTTAAAAATAATAAAATAAATAAATAAACATTAAAATTATAAATTCTTTTTGAAAAAATTCCACCAAAAAAGTGAATTGAGTGTATTTTGATAAGAGGAACTCGAATCCGGTCTTTAATTGGCAAAATTCCAATATTTTTCACTTTTAAAATCAGGAGTGCGTTTTTAAGCATTTTCAAGGGATTCAAGTAAGGAGTTTTTTAACGAAATTTTTTACATAGCAACGGATTGGCACCAAATACGCATGGAAGATGCGAATTTTAACGAAGAATATGAATCCATTACTTAATTAACTGAATTCCATTAATTTCTCCCTAACATTTCAAGTACAGTAGAAATCCATTGTCATAAACAACCTTTAATAATTTGACAACTATAAGATGGTTCCCCTTTTAAACTTGGTGCGTAAATATTTTTCGAAATCGACGAACACACACAAGATGCCGATTTCATTTCGGGAAAGTTCCAGAAAGAAAAAGGAGTTATTGTTTGAAAATCGAAAGATATTGCACCGTTATCCCAAAGTCTTTAATTTCAAAATCCTTTAGAATGTGCTAAAGATGACGGAAACGTAGCGATTTGTCTCTAGCTCAATGAATAACGGATATACCTTTCAAAGACACCTTTACATGATTCGATTTCCAAAAAAACTAGCATGCTGATAAGATTTTAGGTGATGCACAATTGTTAGAGTTTTGAAGAAAATCAGTCATTTCGTTAAATTTTAAACACATTTGCGTTTTCCCTCCGGAAATTTCGATTTGCTACGATTCATAACAAAATTGCTCTCGTTGTTCAATCTGAGCTCTTGTGTGAAGATGTTTTCTTTCCTGAAATTCGAATAAAAGCAAAGTTATACTTAATTGAATGTTTATTTCAAAAAAAAACGCAAAATTAGGAATTTGACCAGGAAATTTTTTTCAGTCGGAAAATGAGTCTGAACATTCCCTTCGCAAATGATCAACAATACGTAATCAATCGACGTCGAAAACCGACTAATTACGATTTTTCTTTTTTAAACCAAAGGAGTTGCACTAGATCCGTATGGTGAGTATATTTTGGTGCGAGGAACTCTAATCTCGAACCCGACGTTTAATTCGAAACATTTCAATAATTTTTCCGATAAATTCAAGGACAACTGAAACACATTTTCAAGCATAGACTAATTTTTTTTTCATTTTTGTGAGGGGAAACCGAAGTTTAATTGGTGAAATTCCTATAATTTTGCTTGATAACCGTTAAGATCCGTTTTCAAGCATGGACGTCGTTACAAAAAAAATGTGTGCCCAAAATGTAGGTTTTGCATTCTTTTTGTTAGGAACTCGAAACCTACGTTTAATTTTGCAAAACTCCAATATTTCCCTGAAAAATACAAGGACAGCTGAGAACCATTTTCAAGCATGAACTTTCATGTCAAAATAACAACAATAAAGTTTTTGTATCAAAACTATAACGATTGTGTGTATTTTGGTGTGAGGAGCTGGAATCCGACATTTATTTGGTATAATTCTAATAATTTGTTCCCTACAAATCCAAGGGCATAGTGGAGAAGCCTTTCTGAACTTGGACGTTAAAAACAAGAAAATAAAATTCTTTTGCAACAAAAATAAGGATTATATATATTTTGGAGTGAAGAACTTGAATTTTTCCCGATAAACCAAAATTTCATGATCTTGAATCGAAATCTTGAATCTTCATTTCAATGACACAAGATTTAGAGATACAGATAAAAAAACCTTGTGAGTCGTGCGACAACACTTACTGGAAATAATACACGTTTTTGCCACCCATCCAGTATAGTGGTTAGTGATGCTTACAGCTATGTCGTTGGGCCTGGGTTTGAATCCAGCATGGATGTTTGTAAATATAGAGTGCCTTTGCGGCACGAGAGTACTCTAAATAGATATCGAAACACAAATCCTCTCGTGAGGTTGGTTGAAGGGGAAGAGTGGTGCGAAGCCCGCGACCATCCCTAGGATTTACTCCCTCAAAATTGGGGTGGAATGAAGGCAAATCTCTCGTACTGTCAACTGTATGGTGCTCAAAGCTACGGATAATGACGAGTGCATCTAGCCCCTTGCCATAATGAATTTCATGGGTCTCTATTCGACACAGTCGAGTTCAGGTGGCACAAGAAAAAACACAACTGCATGCTCTGTAGAGGTACTTGAAATCACTGACATGAAAAACTGATGGTGATACTCGTGGTTTGATACTAAGCATCGCGAAGTTTTGAGTTGGATTTGAGTCTAAATGTTAGCAAACAAATTTTGTTTTTGAAAAGGTGAACATTCTTTCAAAATACATACAAAATTAAGATGTATCGGTTCATGAGGTAGTTCATGTTCCTAATAGAATTTGTATAACTGATTTTTGGAACTCATTTTTTTATAAAATTCAGTTTTTCGAGGAAGCAACTCTTGACGCATGCGAAAAGTTCTACAGTTTTTGTTGGATATGTACACCCCGATTACTTATTCACCTTAAGAACTTTTTGCCACTCTTTAATAGAAAACAACATTTCGAAGGGGGTGGAGAAATAAACAGCTGTGTCAAATGGAAACGTTACTGATTGCTTCACAAGGAAGAAATATTCTATTTGTAAATGACCTAATCACACAAAGTAGCTCTAAGCAAAGCTCTTAGGATTGATTATGGTATTTTATCTGCCGAAATCGATATATTATCTAGGAAAGAGACTGAACAAACAAATTTTGAACTAATGGAAAGTTAATGCTATAATCTGAACATAAAGCATCAACCACCAGAATATATTCCCAAACTTTATCAAGCTTTTAAAATTATTTTTAATTGATCTACAACGCGTTAGCAAAATGATCTCTCTTTCAATGTCTTGAGGAGTGAAATCGTTGGGAGCCTTTAGTATTTACATTATTTTTATTTGTTTCATTATTTTTTCATTATTGTTGAGAAATATTATTCAATTCAACAGCAATATAATATTTTTTAATCAAATCATTTTCAGAAGAGTCTCGAAACATTCAGTAACTGTTACTTGCACTGACGTATCATAAAAGCTCTCTTTCCTGTATCGAGATAATTTTGCGGTGTTTTATACTTATAATTTTACGTCTTAATTTTTTTTTCTCTGGCTTTAGAGAAATATCCTGTGTGAATTGTAAGTTTTAATCTCTTTGCTCAATTTTTTTGCTTGAGAAATTAGTGTTTGAATTTTTCGTTACTGATGTATAGTATTATAACAGAATAATCGATTATATGTTTATATAAATTAATGTTTCCTCACACATTTTTAAGTTTGAAGAGTTTTAATATATTCTGTGTGTGGGTATAATCTTCTATTTTTAATATTGATCTTTAATAATATCTAGAAATATCAGTTAATAAAATTAGAATCACATGGTAAACTAAAACAATCAAGTACAGCTTTTTAAAAAATATCCCCTTCCCTGTACAAAAGTGAGAAATGTTACTTGCACTTTAAATTAAAAACAAATATAACATTTTTAGTATACAAGCAATTTAATGCATATATAAAGGTTTATTTGTGGGATAATTTTCTGATTTAATATTCTAAAATTAAATATTTTTACAATGGTTATGCACTGTATTGTTTTACAAAACATACATTTACTTTCTATGCTTTTGAAGTATTTGTTAGGGGTGTGTAAAAAAAGGAAACTTTTAGAAAATAATAAAACTCAGCACAAATGTTTTAGAAGAAAAAGTACATGTGGTAAAGACTTTTTATTTTAACTGTATTTTTGCTTCTTAGGTGTTTAAATGCTGACATTATTCACCTAGAAAAAAATGTTAATTTTTAGTTTTTAACTCCATGCTGTAAATAAAACAAACAAAACTAAAGGGTGAAATTGTCGAATCAGCCGCTTCTTCGCCAAATTTAAAAAAATCGCGTATTTGGCGCGTTTTTGTCAAAAACGACTTCTCCTTCACTGGAGAACAAATTCAGAAGGGTTACCAGATTTAGAGCATTTATCGATTTGGCAAGAAAACACTTGGCGCGAGAAGCGGCCGATTCGACAAATCAACCAACTAAAGAATGACCAGGCTAATTCTTAGTTTTGATTTGGCAATTGCTTTTCAGGGTTGTAAAAAAAATGCCTCCTACATCAAGGAGCACCTGAATCTACTATTAAACATATATCTTTTTTAAAACAGAACAATTTTTAGAAAAAGCATTGTGCTAACTCTTGGTAAAAAGTTTTTTGGGTACTTATTCATTTCACTGGCACAAATCTTGCTGAGGGGATTTTTTTGGTGACAACACACAGTATACACATGAAACAAGTAATATAAAAAACATCTTTTTAAAGTCAATTCCTTCTTTGAATGGACGAATAGAAAGTATTTTATCATAATTGAAAATTTGAGCAACATATATATATATATATATATATATATATATATATATATATATATATACTAGCTGTATGGCCAGGCGTTGCATGAGCTTTTTGTACTTAGATAAGTAAAAGCTTCAGTAAAGTATACTTTTTTGAAATATTTTTGCATTGCAGTTTTAAGAAATATTGTGTATTTTTCAGAATAAAAAATTGCTAACACTCATATGTGCATTGATAAAATAAACGTAAAACATGACAAATGAAATTGATAAAAGTGTCTATTTTTTTTTTTTCTTAACATTTTAAACAACTTTTCTTTTTTTAAAAAATTAAACATCAAAGTGGTATGCAAATGAAAAAATTAAGTATTTTTTAAAAATTCATTAAAAAAGTTTTCGGCATTTTATTTTTTAAATCACTAACTCTAAAAGATCAAAGTATGAGTTTTTTAAAAGTCATTTTCATATAAACGCATCAATATTATTTCATTTTAGAAAAAATCTTAAAATATGTAAAGTATCGTTGTTTTGTAAAAAAAAAATACTGTATTGTGACGAAATAAATTATCTTTTCAATTACAAAATTACTGGCAAAATTAAACTGTATCGATTCAAACTCTTGCTTTTTCATTTTGTTATTGTGGAAAGTATAATTTTTTTCCCTTTTGGTTTTTTGGAGTGAGAGGAAAAATTACATGATAAAGTTATGCATTTTAAACTATAAATCGTATATTCAGAGTAAAAAACATTCTTTTTACTTAAGAGTTGCATAAATTTTAGAATACTGAAAGATAGAAATAAATAAGCATCATATTCAAAGGTCCATGAGCAAGGATAGTTGGTGTAAAGAAAGCAAATTAAATATGATTTAGAAATGAGGTTCCCAAACAAAAGTTTGGGAAGTTCTCTCTTGGGAGTTGTCTCTTAGACTCCTTGCTATGTTTTCTGTTTTAGGTAGACCCCTGCTTACCTATTATTGAATTTTTGTAAATTTATCGATTTAAATGTCATTTTGATTAACTTGTATAGAGCTACTTACTTTAAAAGATTTGAATTTCTCACTGTAGTGAAGTATAATATTTGATCAACATACAAGTGCTTATAATGGGAGGGATAAATCTGGCGATCTCTCCTTTCGTTAGGAAAAGCAATTAAATACTTTCTCGCAATACTCTATATTTTGGTATAAATAACACATGTCCTTTAAAGCCAAAATTGCTGACATCCATTTCTAAACTTTACTTTAAAATCTCTGTTACTGCGTATTCTGATCAATTCCTCTCGTAATATGTTTTTTTCAATATGACCATATGAATTCATTGCCTACTGTGATGTACCATAGTCATAGCATTCTCAAACCCATTTTTAAAATATGAATAAAAGGAAAGCAAATGTTGAACATAGGTTAAAACATCATTTTCCTGACAGATTGTGGCTTATTGAAAAACTAGGAAAATTCTCGCTGTCCAATATTATACTCCTTTAGCTTAATTCTGGCAAGAAACATCAAAATGGTGGTCCTTGTTTTTATAAAATTTATACTGTCACCTTGTAACTGCAAATGTACTTCATTAAATTTAGTAAATAAATCTGTTAAATGGGTAAAATATTGTTTCTTTTTGATTAAATTTTCTTTTAAAATTAAAGTCACAATCTAGTTTGATGAGAGCCACTACCTTATGGACCCCCAAATTATTTTTTCGCTGACATGGGCCCCTTGCAGAGTGCCATAGTCCCTTTGGGGTCGATACAGACCTTTAGAGGTACTTGCTTACTATCGCGACAATGCCAATGTTCAAGATAACTTGCCAAGCAGGGGCAATCCCAATTTCACATGTGTTGTATGAATTGAATTGGTAACCATGTGCTTCGTTATATATAATGTCGCCATTACGATTGTGATAATACGCAAGTACCGCTTTAAATAATAATGAAGGGGAATATATATGGGTTTGAAATGGTACCAGAGGAAATCATGGGTGCTAATTTGATATCGGGGGTAGTAGTGCCAAGTTGTTGTTTATGTTCGCCAAGATGGGCGATAATATTTCAATATGGTTACCTAATATTTTTATCGCCCGCATGTGGTTGCCATGGGATAAGTATATTAGAAATAACTTTTATTCATTTTTTCCGCTGTAACCCCTTAATTTCAGATGATTTCTTCAAAAATTTAACCATTTTCAGTGAAAAATTTTCTTTGATTTCCTTCTTTAAATTCGGGTATTTTCAATAGGATATTTTTAAAAATATTTTATTTTTTTCCCCTTAAAAAGAATAAGGTTTCTTTTAATTTTTCGTATAAATTTTATTTTCGTTTTTTAAAAATTTTTTTAGTTTTTTTCAAAATTGTGAAAAATTTTTTCAAAAAAAAGTTTTTATTACCCATATTTTTAAATAATTTTTAAAATTAATTTTAAAAATTTTTTTTTTTTTCATAATGTAAAATCATATAATATTGTTTACTTATAATTGTTTCTTTTTTAGCTTTTACATTTTTAATATTTTTTTTTATTTAAAATTATTATTATTTTATAATTTTTTTTTTTAATTTATTTTAATTATAAAAATTTTTTTTAAATTTAAAATAATTTTTTTTAATTATAATAATTATTTTTTAAATTATTAATTATTATTTAATTATAAAAATTATTTTTTAAATTATAATAATTATTTTTAATTATAATTATTATCTTATTCTTTATAATATTTTTTTTGTTCCTTTTAGCTATTATGTTATTTATTTATAGTTCTGTATTCGAAGCTTTTATGCATTATTTTTTTTTTACAATTGGCGATTATTTTTTAAAAATTACTATTTAATTATATTTGATTATTGTTTTAAAACCGTTATATAATTGTACTATATAATATTACAAAAAATTTAATTTTTTAAAATAATATGAGCTTTTATATGCCTTTAATACTTTTAAAAAACATTTACTTTTTTTTTACATATTAATCATTTTTTTATTATTATCTAGGTTATTCTCAACTTTCCTATATTCTTTTTTTTGAAATACATTTAAATGTATTTCAAAAAAATTTTTTAAAAATTTTGTATCATTAAACACCCTAAGCGCCATATTGATTTCAGTCCGAGCAAGAAAGGGGTTGGCATGATAGATCACGAAACAGCACTTGCTATTACCCCGTATCAAATTAGTTCCAAATCATGTTTTTTTAAATGTTTTCTAAAAGAAATGTAGTTTCATGAACACAGTGGATGGGAAAAAAAGGAAAACACCTGTTTGATAGATTTCAATAACTGTAATAAAGGTATAAATATTTAAACAGTTTTACAAAATCATTTTATTTTGTCAACACTTTCATTCCCTACAGCAGTCATGCGAACCTCACTGCAAAACACTTACCAATTAACCATAATAATTTTGTTAATTTTCAAATCACTCTCCATCGATTCATTTACTGATCTATCAAACCAATACCTTGCAAGATATTACATATGCTCAAGTGGCTGACTCTGAATTACATGCCTTTCCTTACTTCTGCACACATTGTGGGGTTTATCTTTCTTCTGGTTAAGACAGTGTCCATCAATGGTTCTTTTTTCTCAAATTTGGGAGATTTGTACCAAGATGCTATAAATCCCTGAGTCATTCACCAATAAATCCCTAATCTTTCATTTAAAAGTAGGGGGAAAAAATAGTGATATCTTTACTTTCAACCATTTTTTTCCAAGTCATTCTGAAAAAAATTACGTATAATTTCGTACCAACCTTTTAATCTGAACATTGTCAGAAGTAGAAACTGAATGTTGTCAAATTTGGTAGAAAAATTAATCTGGTTAAGGTTATAATAACCTCCTTGTTTGCAGGGTTGTCTACTTGTCAAAGTCAAGCGATGAAAATTTGTCACCATATCAGGAGTTGCAACTAGAATAAAATTGGTATTTTCCTTGAATTTATCAAAATAAATAAATTGAATTGCGTCATAGACATAAGTAATGAGAATCACTTTAATTGAATCTTTTGGAGCTTATATAACAAAGTATACATTATGCCAGCCATATGAATGAATGCTTTTGCACCTTGCTGTTCTTAAAAAGGTTTATTCCCTTTGAAAAAGGCTGCGGTAGCCGAGTGGTCAACGTATCGGATCGTGGCTAGCCTTGTCACGAGTTCGAGCCTGGTACCACTAAAAGACCCACCGTGTAGGGCAGCGATGCACGTGAAATCTGTCGAGAGCTGAAACGTCCTCCTGTGGGTGTGGTAGTGAGGGGGGGGTTCCAGCTCAAGTGTCGTCCACGTCACTTGAACATGGTTCAAAATTACATGGTCCGTTGCCAAAAGCCCTCATGTAGCTGAACAGTGTGATGTTAATATTCACTCACTCACTCCCTTTTGAAAAAATTAGGTCCTTATAAGTACATAGATAGCTCTTATAATAATCCATAACATTAAAATTTTTGTTTTCATCTTTTAAAATCTAATATTTCTTTTAATTACCTTGAAAAATTGTATTCAACATTGTTAGAATGTGTTTGCTTTTGACATATTGCTAATCATTTATGACTATTAATAGTTTGAAGATCTATTTTGGATCTTGATCATTTTGCTTAAGAGGATCAAATCTGATAATTCATAAAATCAGAGTTTCCCTTCTTTTTTATATTATATCTTTATTTAAATATACTGGAGTTATGGGATAGCAATTTATAAATATTCAAATGACAAAGTATTTGAAAGTTGTTTTCTGTGAAATGTTTTGAACTTTATTTTCAACTTCAAAAAAAAAATTATATTAAAATTTAGGAATTTTTAAATTACATTTTCTAATTTTAAACATACATTATTTTATAAGCAGTAATTTTAATTAAGGACATATGCATCCTTACATTTAATTACTCATAAAATCTGCTAATTTTACCCGAGTTTTTTGTTTGAAAAATTACGACAATTTCATTGCTCTAGGTTAGTTAGACACCTGGTAAAATCAATTCAAAGCCATTGATTACCATAAAATGTGCTAAAAGAGAGAATAAATTGTCCTGAAATATTTTAAAAATAGGAAGGGAAAAAATTGAATTGCAAGAGAAAAAGTTCATTAAATATAAAATACACTTTCCTATTTGGAAGTTATTTTACGAAGAAAATAGTAAAGCATTTTTGGTTCCTGGGAAAAAATTTGCAATATAGAGATTCGTTATATGGAAGTTTGACTGTACCTATATATACAATATAAATATCTACATACGTTAATGATTTTATGAATTCGAATATCTCGGTATATTCTGAATAGTCAAATTTTCTTTATATTTGCATTTTTTAAAGAAGGATATGATTTGTCTTGTGTTTTTAAGTTTCTTTGAATATATTAATTTTATTTCATAATGAATCAAGTTTTAATAAATTGTGTATCGCTTTCTTTTTCTAAAAGGCATCTTTGAAAACTGAAGCATCAAAAAAGGAAGATGTCAAAATTGCATTGATGTACTGTTTTATAAAAAGGCTTTGCAGATTTATTTTTATTGAAGGCAAAAAAAGAGTGTTGGCTATTGTAGCATTGACCCTTTGAGTAATAATGCCTTATATATATGTCAGTGAGAAGCTGTATCAAGGTGGTATGAAAGTATATACACATTTTATTTTTATTTTCTTTAAGCTGTTTATGCACATCAGCCTCTCAGGTTTTGTAGGGAGGTAGGACCATCTATTGTCAGCAAATAGTATTATTTTTAGCCTTACACGTTATGCAGAAGCAATGTAGCAAATATTTTCTTTGAAAGCTAATGAGAGAATTTTCATTCATTTAAGATCGAAAAGATCTTGATTGTGGTTAGATCCAGTTAAGGTTGGACATCAGGTACATGTGCAAAGAATATAACTAAGGTCGGCGTGTCTATCTATGTTTTGAAACTTGCCATTCAGTGTTAAATTTTTAAAATTATCTGTTTGCTGGCCTTGTATAAAAATACTATGTAGTAAGTGAAATCATTGTTTTAATGTTTTAGGAGATATTTTACTTGTTCTGATAAATTGGGACTCAAAACTCACTGTAAGGGAGATCATCAATCGGAAAATGAACCAACTGCTCAAAGGATTAAATGCATAGGTCAACTTAAACATGTATTAACATTAAATCTAAATTGCAGGCTAGAGAATGAGATGAACCTCCAAGAAGGGACCTTGTTTATGTAGGTCCTGTTTGGTTCCTTTTTATTTAATATGTTGTCTTAAACTAAACTTTGCATTAATGACATCATTTTATGTTGCAGTTCTTATAATGTCTGGTGATGGAAAACTGCAGTGTTACAACAGGTCATGTGGTCAGACATTTGATTCAGCCTCTAATACAGAAAGTAGGTGAATGCGTTTTTTTACTCATTCTTTTGATTTTATGAATTTTAAAGTCTGAAAAAAATATTTATGTAGTAAAATTATTTCTCTTTTACATAAAGAATATAAATCTAAAATTACCAAAATTATTGCTGTTATAAAAATTAATCAAATTTTAATTCAAATTTATTTTATTATAAACATAGTTTTAAACGTGAAGGGAAATTTAAAAAATAAGAATGTATCAAATTATTAGTGGGAATAATATTTAATAATCATAGTTCCTGTTAATATTATGGTGTCTATTTGCTTTTTTTAAAACAACCGTACTTGAATAAAGTTAAAGGAATATTTATCAGGGTGTTTTGCATTCAGCAATGAAATCAAGGCCTTATTTGATCATGAAAAAAGGAGAATTAATGATGTTTTTGGTCAAGTTCTGAATTTTCATTGGAAAGCAAGTAATATATGGCTGCAGTTTTTAACTTCTTGTATGTGTGAACAAACTTTTTCTTGTTTAACAACTTGGGTAATGATTTATTTGAAAAAAGTTCTATTCTAAAGGCTATAGAATTCTAAGTCAAATCAAGATTTTTATAAAATAAACAAAATGAAAATATATTTGAGGAATATTTTTGGAGAGCATAAAAACAAGTTTTTGAGTGGCATTTGGCACTTTCTAGTTTGTTAAATTTGTTTTTGTTTCTCATCCCCGAGATCAGCAGAGTTATATCAGGTCCATGAGTCCATTCACCCTGAAGAAGTCCAAAACCAATAGGGGATCTTGAACCAAGTCCTGCCTGGAAGCCAAACAAAATAAAATGGGCCAGGGGGGGTTGAGGGAACACTTAGTGGAAATTTTTAAGGGAATGCCATTGACAAAAATCAGTGACATCAGATGACCACTGGAAACAGAGTTGATCTTTTCTTCCCGCCCAGAACCAAGGAGCCCCCAGGGCATTTGCCTGATACCATGGGGGCAATTTTTGGGGTCATCCTAATGGCCTTACTTTTTTTATACTTTGAAAATAGTTCCAAATAAGTAAGAGGAGCGGCAGGCATTGTAGTTTCTCCAGCACCAGCCCTGGTTAAGCTGTCTGCTATTTCGTTCCCAGCAATGTTGACATGGGACAGGATCCACTGGAAGTGGATCTGATGAGAAAGGGAAAGTCGTTTTAATATCTTGAGGATGTCTGTACCTGTGTGATCCTACACGTTATGCCAATTGGCCAAGTGCTGGATGGCACTTCTACTATCCGAAAAAATCCAGATATTGTGTAGCTGTGGAAGCAACTCAATGGAGTTCAGGCCCTCAAGAATTGCAACAAGCTCAGAACGAAATACCAAGCCAGAGTCCGGATTTTTTCTCTGGATTTTAATTTCCTAGTCCCGAAAACTAATATAGATGCCACTGCTAGAACAGTCTCTACCAAGTTTACTGCCCGTCCGTATATATATGAACAGTGTCCTTGGGGACATTATTAATTCTTTCAAGAGCTAACTGTTTCAGGTAGCACAGCAATTCCTTTTGCTTTCTTACTTGGATAGAGAGGTCAACATGAAAGTAAACTCCATGAAGACCCTCATAAGGGTCAATAATCTGAGATAAGCTATGATCTATAGAACTAGCAACAAGGTGGTTAAATTTTTTTTAAAATTTATTTAAATTTATTTTATAATTCTTTATAGTTATCACTATCATACTTTTTCATCATCTTTTTCATTAAAATTGCTCCACTCTGACATTGAAGGCATTTTATCATGAACAAGATTCACAGATACAGGAAGGAACATTCTCTTAATACTGATGCCAATCAGTCATCACAAACAAAATTGTACATGTGTAATTTTGTCCTAGTTTGAATGTCATCTACAGCTTAGACAAAACAAATGCATGAGGAGTCTCAGTCATCAAGTAGAACCCAAAAGTATTAGATAATCAGTATTAAGCATCAGAATAGAAACAATTTCCTTTCTGTGAAAGATGAAATTCATTTGTTTTTTGAAAGTCTGATCCCAAATGTAACATTTATGTTAAAAAAGCAAGTGGAGACTACATTAATGTTTATAGTAAATTGTCATGCTGAAATTTATTATTTATCTATATTCAGTTTTATATTTCGAAATATACCAATTGTTAATTAAATAAATGACTAGAATGATTATCATTTTTTTTATCCCACTAATGATCATTTTTATAAATTTATAAAAATAAAAACTATTTATGCTGTGGCTCCTTAGAACTTGGAACACTGCCACAAAGGTACCGTAAAAGCGAAGAGGTTGGGAAAAACGGATCTAGATATTGGCTAAATTTTAGACACCATAGTTGGCACACATAGCTGTGACAAGAAATAGTTATGTCATATTATCTGTTTTGTTTCTCACTCAGTTTCAATATTTCCTATGATTGTTTTTATTTCCAGAATCCTGTTTGCATCATCCTGGTTTGCCAAAGTTCCATGATGCATATAAAATATGGTCATGCTGCAACAAGAAAACTACAGATTTTACTGAGTTTTTAAATATTAAAGTATGTATCCATCCAGAGTTGAAACTTTTTTACCTTTTGTTAATCTTATAATTTAAAAATGATGCAAATCTAAATGAAGCATTGCTTTAAGTATTTTATGTATTATGTCTTGTTAGACAGTTGAGATGGACATTTTTCGAATTAGATGATATTGTTAGTGTAAATTACAATTTTTTTAAAAAAATTGTATGCTTGTGGTTATTTTAGCAATCTAGTAAAATATGTTATTTATGTGTACATATTAATGTAACTGTTGCATATATGACTTTTCTCATACAGATTTTACTAACTTCAATTTCACTTTGTGTGTTTGTACAAAGATAATTCATACTTTTTGTTGAAAATTTGACAAGTCAGAAAAAATTGTTTAAGTTAAGATGCATACTAAATTCTATTAACTTGATGCCTTTGCCTTATGGCAATCACATTTGTTATTTCCTGTTGTATTTTTACACTTACATTTGGTGTCTCTGACTTAAGTATGTATACCGTAAAATCCGGCATATAACGCACACACTTTTAACACAAAAAATAAGATCGTATCTTAAGAGGGCATGGTATATGCTGGGTATATATATAAATGATAGCTTTAAAAATAACAAAAGAAGTTAGCGGGGAAAAAAGTTTTACTTCTACTGGTATCAAAATACTGTTTGTTTAAAAGAAATGACTTGCCTTATGAACTAAAAGAGTTGCAGTTTTAGAAGTATACTATTTTTTCAAAAGTCTGGAATAATACCTCGAATAAATGGCTACAAAACATAAGAGCAATGTCTGCTAATGTTTCAGATTTCTTTATAAAAAAGGGGGTGCACATTATACAGCAAATATACCTAAATTGAAAAATTCAGCTTAAAAGTATAGGGGCATGTTATATGCTGGATTTTACGGTATATATTTTTTGTCTATTTTTAACTTAAACCAAATGTTCTTAAATGAGGTTGGGGGGAATTGCAGAAGATGCAATAAAATTATTTGAATACAATACTTTCCTATAAAGGTGCAAGAGTTAAAAACAGTGCCATTAAAAATGGAACCAATCAGAAAGGGATTCTATATGTGGATTCTCAAGCTGCCACTCATACAATCACAGGATATAGTCTTATATCCACCAAGTTTGAATTTGACTACTGATTAACTCCCTTATTGTGTCAGGTAGGGAAATTGTCTTACAATGGATTTCCAGCTATTGTGATGTTCTTAGCAATAAAGCAAGCAGATGTACTCGTTAAAAAAGATCGATTTTGATCAACCTGACATATAGGAAACATTAAATAGATTATTAGAGAGTGCAGACTTTGTTGATAGGGATATTGTAGTGGGAAAAATTGGTTTTCCCTATTAAGTAGATGGATCTGCAATGTCTACCAAGATTGATTGGCAAGGCCTATTCCAGATTTAAGACTAGAATATAATTAAAGGCCTTTCTGTTTAGATTTGAACTTCGCGATTCTCTTGATTCTGTCTTTTATACTTCTACACCACAATAACTGCAGGGCATTTTTTTTTACTCATTCTACTTTGGAGTATGTCTTTCCTCAGACTTTTTTACAACTCTTCAAACTACTGGGAAACCTCTTTTATTTATTAGGCTTTTAGTCAATGTACACTTAAAGGAGCTATGTCAGACATAAAAAATATCTGTACCATGAAGTTATATTTCAGGAGCACTTTGCAAGTGAGATGTTCTAATCATAATCAGAGGAATAAGTATATTTGAAAATTTCAGTGAAAATACTCAAGTTCTGGAGTTTCATTTTGTTCTTGTTCATGTGACATACAGGAGAATTTTTTGGGGGGAAGCTAGTGGCAACAGTAGCCTAGTGGTCAAGGTAATGGTAGACCCACTGTACAGAAGTGCCTGATGCTTGTTAAATATGTTGAGGCTCAAACGTCCTTCTATTTGTGTGTTGTGGAAGTTAGGAGAGAGGGATGCCAGCTCAGGTGTCGCCCTCGTCACTTAACAGTGGTTCAAAATTACGAGGTCTGTCGCCAAAAGCCCTCGAGTAGCTGAAAAATGCCAGGTGAAAAGTCACTTGCTAGGAAGTCCCTGTTTATAGCTTCAAAATTTTGCACTGTGGCTTTCAGTACAAGCTTTTCTTTTATAAATCTTTTCCATTGCTGAGATATTTCTTTCAATTATTATTATTTTTTTGTTAGATTTCACTAAGCATAGACCAAAAATTTGTATTTTCTACCAACAAGAATATTCTAAAAATTTTTGTCTTTTAAATATAAAATTAAACTGTGTCTTTTTAACTTAATTGCATTTTTTAATTCAGTTAATCATTTATTAAAGAAATTGATATATACAGAATTAAATGCATTTTAAGGTATACTGTACTTATCTTTAAATCTCCTCAAAAGAAAGAAAGAGTTAATATTTTTATCATATTATGTCTGAAACACAGGTAAAGTTTCTAATAAATCCTAAAAATATCTTTTTGAAGAAACTTGATTAGTTAATTTATGTGCATAATTGATATTTGAATTGATTGCCCTTTTTTTTTTAAAAGTACATTTTATATCTTTGCTGATTTTCTTAATATAATCAAATTTTCAAGTCTAGATTTACCTTTGATGCCCTAACTAACTAAATTTTAAAAAATATGTATAATCTCGTTTTTTTACAAGTATAGATTCAGGGAGGTTTTTTTGACAATATTGGTCATAAATCCCTAACTAAATATATATATTTAATAAGTATTTTTTTGTACTTTTTTGTTAAAATCTTCGATGCATTTTAGATGTCATGTAATTTATTAAACCATAGGTATTATGAAATTAATATGGAACATTTTTCATTAATGCTTTTTGCTTTATATTTTTTCTTGTGTTTTCTAACAAGAATTCTTGGCTAGCTAAGAAATCGGTTATCATAAAGAAAGAAGCCATATCTGAAAAAGTTTTCCCATTGCTTAGTATTATAAAAATGATAAAATAAAACTATATGCTAAATTGTAAGGTTTTAATAGAAAAGTGCTGAACTGCTGTGAATTATCATTTTCTGGAGAATAAGTATTATCTTGTTCATGTATTATTTCATGTTACTAATTTTTTAAACTAATCTTTTTTTTAATTTAGGGTTGTACTTACTCCTATCATAGTAATGTGAAACCACCAGAACCTGAGAAACCTGCTGTCAAAGAAATGAATCAAGAAGTATGTGTCAGATCATTATGTAAAGTAGATTGCTTTTTAGATTTATGTTTGACTTGTAAAATACAATATTTTGTTTATGTATGCTTAAATATCTGTAACATATTAGCTATGCAAACAGCAGAGAATCAGATGGTTGCAGTTATTTATATCCTAATTCATTTATGAAAAAGCTGTATCTTTATCCTTATTGTGTGATAATTAGTGTTTCAATTTGGTTGTCAATATTTTATTTTTAAAAAAATGTTAAATTTATTAACCAATATTAATTATATGTATGTATAGGAGAGAAAAAAAAAGTATCTATATTTTTCAAAAAAATAATGTATTTATTATATATTTGAAAAAAGTCTTTATCTTCAAGGTACTCTCCATTATGCTTAATTTGTTTAATCTGTGATTATCATGAAAAACCCAGCCACAAATTGGATCTGTCACAAACTGAATCAAACTGTGTCACAAATTGGATCTTTTTTTATTGCAAGCTGTTGTAAAATCTTCTCAAAATCTCTCAATAGAAAGCTTAACAGTTGAATCTGATGAAATGAAGAGATATTCCCCTCTAATACAAATTGAAACAAATAATTATCTTGATGTTTGACTTCACTAGATGAGCTATTGTCAGATGTGTTGACAATGACATCCTTCACTGGCTTGATAACTGTTTGATTTGGGGATTGTAAGAATAGAGAATGCACCTTGTCTTGGAAAGGCTTGGGTTACTTAGAAGCTGTTCTTTCAAAGCATGGTATGTTTCCATGTAAGAGCTGTTTTCAGTGGCCAGATTTTTCTCATTTTCAAATATTCAATTAAAATTCTTGGAACCAAACTAAGATAGTCCAGATAACTCCCTCATCTTTTCAATAGTTCATCATTTGTCTTGGATAATAAGTGCATGACTTTTTGAGATTTTCCTCCATTTGGGAAGTTGAAGAATGTCCAGAATGAGGTTTTGTGTCATTAATTCACCATTTTTTTTAATGGGAAAAAACAAAGTAACAATTGCTAACCTAATTGTATGTTCTTTAATTCTGTTAGTAACAATGGGGAGGAAGAAATCAAGTTTACCTAATTTAAGTTGGTAGAATTCTGAATGAAGAACACTATAAATAAAAGTGACTTGATTATGAATAGTTGTAAGACAATTTGATTATTTGATGTGGAAATTGCTACATTTATACCAAATGTATTTTTGAGCTTTTGATATTGGGTACAAATGAATAAATGAGAAACAAACTAAATTGGTAAAGAATAGATGCTTTTAAGAAAATTAGTGATTCTGATCTCTCCTTTAGAGAAGTTATAGAAGGAGCATTTGACTATTAAACTATTCCTGCTTTATAAAACTTTGCAAAGATAACTTGATAGAATTTTTAAAGGAATTCTTGAACTTGTATTTTTCTAGGTTTCTTGTCCCAAACCTCTGGAGCAGAGAGTAGTGCTTCCTAGACCAGATGCAAATGACCCTCTTGGACATCTTCCAATCACTATCGGTTCTTCTCTTAAACCCATGCTGGAAAAGATGCAAAAAGAAATTACACTAGTACCTGACATAGGTGAGTGAAAGTTGTAGCTTATATCATGTTTGTGCTGAAATGCCATAAGGCATGGGATGCCTTCTAATATTATGTGGGACTTCTTTCCTGAAAAAAATATAAATTAAGGGCTCTTTTATAGTTATTCGTAATTTTGAAAATGTTGATTGTGCAGAATTTTGTGCACAGTAGGACCGTTTGATCATGCCTCGTATGTTCCTTGGAATTCATTTCTGGTGGTTTAGGTAACTGTATAATGTGAAAGAATTGCCCAGAATGTGGCTTAAACCAATAGCAAATTAAACGTTAATTGAGGGTTAATCTTTCTGGAAGGATACAACTGGGAGAAATTTAGGAAAAACACCAGGATTTCAGAAGACAAGTAAGTTAAAATAAGATTTCAAGAGGGTAGACAGGGTAATTTAGTACATTCAATGGGTGAACTGAGCATCCAGTTCAATTATCTTAGAATGTTCTCTTTTAATTCTAAGACCTAAATTTAAATGACATGTATTTGTTAAATTAATGTGTCTTTGAGAAATGGCTAATTCATAAATCTTGGTCAAGGTTTCCAGATTTAAAAGGCTTATTTACTAAGTTTTGTTTGTAATAAAATTACAGAGTTAATTTTTTGCGAGTGTTAACAATTAAAAAAAGGCTAAAAGCATTCAAATTCAGTTTATATATATATACATATATATAATTTCTTCATTTAAATTTGAGAACATATTTCAAAGTATTTGAATGAGTTAATAATTTAATGTGTAAAATTGTTGGTTAATTTTAAGATTGCATTTAACATTGTTTTCCCTCTACTTAAGTTAAGGCATTTCAAGGATTTTTCTTTATAATTTAAATAAATAAATTGTGATGTTTATATAAACTGGCATTGTCGCAAAATGTGTTTGAAATGAGTACTGGCTTCATTTGAAAAATACAGATGTAATGTTTGAATAACCTTGCTTGGTACTTATTATATTATCAACCAAATTGCATCAATTAAAAAAATGTTACCAATAGCTGCAGTGTGCAGCTAATAGTAGAAAACCATTCCCATGTTTGTTCAATTGCAATAATAATGGCAGCCTTTTCGGCAAGGTCTTTTGATTTGGTAAAATTTGTTGTTGATGTGATACGCAAGTACCCCTTGCTTTAATCATTATATCTCTAATCTTTATGCACAAAAAAAAAAAAACTTCTAGCTGAAAGAGAACTGATACTCTTAAAAATAAATGTCAGAAATGTGTATAGCTTTAGAATTAAGTTTGAATCAAAATATTTGTTATTTTTGGCTTATTTCAGTATTTTTATTCTTTTCCAGTCAATGATTCTGTCATTCAGCTAAATACACCCTGCCAGAATAAAGGTTGTCACGAAGTGAGTAAGAAGTCTTGTTTAATTTGTGAAAAAATATGATAAGAGAGCTTATCAATGATAATAGTGCATTAAAAGTAAACTTTAAATGTAATTTATTTAAAGCAAAAAATTGTAAATTATTTAAACTTTTTGTATCCGATTTTAAGTGTTTTTTTTTTTCTAATGAAAATTAATACAGCTACAGAAATCAATATTTTTAAAAAATTGAGCATAATTAAGAAGTACTTACTATATTCTGCATATTCAGTTTTTCAATGAAAAATATATTATTCTGATAATCTGCTTGCATTGTCCTTGATTCTTATTTGTAGTTTGTATAAATCAGGGCAGTTTTTAGATTGTGCACATTAAAATATACAGATATTATGTATGAATTACTTTTGGGTTATTACAAATTTGTTATATGCATTCAGGAAATTGTGCAAAGTACTAAAATTATGGTGCTATTTTGATATTGAAGTGTTATGCGCACCAAGTTATTGTTTGTTTGCTAGGATAGGCAATAACATTACAATATAGTTACCTTGATATTCTTATTATGTGGTATTGTGGTTGCCATGGGGATGAGGTATATTATAATTAATTTTTATTTTTTCCTGCAATATCTCTGTTAATTGCAGGTAATTTTCATTCGATTTCTTTAAAAATTTAACCATTTTCATTGCAATCATTCTTTAAGCCAGCTGCTTCAGTCTTCTGTTGTATTTTGTGCTATTTTTGAATATGTATATTTCTAATATCATTGGTGAGTACCAGGATATTTTTTTTTTACAGAATATGAGGGCTGTACTTTAAATTATTGCTGCAAATCCTGCCTTTCCACTTTATTTTACTTTTAAATAATACATTTTAAAACATTTCTTGTTACAGCTGGGCCATCATCTTGGATTTAATATCACTCGACAACAAGTGCTGCTTGGTGTGATTTCTTAATTGTGCCAAACAGCACTTGGCGCATAGTGCTCAGATATCAAATAGTTTCAAAATTGCTATATCATGTTATGCAAGGAAATCCTTATTGTTATAACGTTTTGTTACATGAATTTCGTCTATTCAATATTGTACGTTAAAGGAAATAATGCTTATACTTGATGTTTAAGACAGGTATATAAGATGAATAATTGATAATGACACATAAAATGCTTCATTTTTAGAATTAATTTCTACAACAGCAACAAATTATATATTCATGTACAATAAAAGTAAACAATATCTTTTGGTACATGAATTACAAATATTTGAAAGAGTGAACATTGCCCAAACCATGATTTCTAAATTTAATCTAATAAATTTTTACAAATTTAATAGAAGAATTTGAGAATCAGAATTAAAAAAAAATTATTTTTATAGTAAAAAAAAATACAAATTAGTTCATGCAATATAAAAATCAGTTTAAAAAAGGTTACTAAATAACTATGAATTAAACTTAATTTTGTCCTTTGACACATTCTTATTAATAAATTAAGCTCTGTTCAAATATGCACAATAGTTTAAACTCTGAGCACCCCTTTTTTTTATTGACAAGCTCTTTACCTACTATTCACTTACACAAGACAAATGTACAAAGCATAAATGCTCTGCTAATTGAGTGTTTATTTCAAATGTTTTAGTAGTGTCTGGGAATATTTAATATTTTTCTTAAAGTTCAGAATGTATATCATCAGATGTATATGTGTAAAAAAATTGTATAAATAAACTTATAGCAGACTCAATAACATGTATATTGTTATTAAAGAAATTTTCTTTATGATTTTTGGGGTTTATTATTATTTTTTTTAAAAAAGGTACAATTTTTCTTTGTTTTCTAATTAAAAGTATTTTATTGAAATGAGGAAATACAATTAGTTTTCTTTCAGCTTCACTATATATAGAAACAAAGAAATACTTATTTGTTAACTCTCCTTTACATAGTATTTTTTACCTTTAGAATTTAGAATCGTACTTGTTGAAGGGCATCATGGTAAAACATTTAACTGTTTGCAGTTCTGTAATTGCCCATTGTAGTATATTCTAACAAATTCGGAACTCTTTTCTGCTTTGTAAAAATTATTTTGCTGTCCTTATAATAAATATTCTTTTTATTATTATTAGTATTAAGATTTATAAATTGAAAATGATTGATCACAGTTAACTGGAAATTATTGGGCTCTTAATGTTCTAACTAAGCTTGTTCAAACTGCATATTTTTTAAAGTTTTGAAATAAAAAATTAAGAATTATAACTGGTATTTTTAATTAAATTTTAAATTTGAATAAATTTTATTAATAGGAGTGCTTAAGTGCATGTGTGTAAAATTTTAAGTAAACAATATAAAGCACTGTTTAACTGTAACTAAGCATATTTTTTTATACTGGAAGGGTTCATTATGTTGACTATTTCTGCTCAATAAAAGGTCCAGTAACATCAGCTTCTTAATTTTGAACCAGTTAACAAATTAAAATATGAGTTCTAGAGAAAGATGAAATTTTATTTTTCATTCTGCTTGTTGTAATAAATTCATTTATTTCAAATTAAAATTCTTTTTATAAAAATCCCTGTTTTCCTTATCTAATTTATGAAAATGACAAATGAAGGTGTCTGCATTTGATTTGGATACCATTGTGAAATGTTTTATATTTGTTTTTAGGTGTATAAGGGGGAATACAGCAATACAGAAACATGCTTATATCATTCTGGAGTTCCTGTATTTCATGAAGGGTAGGAGGTGTTTTTTTTTTTTAAATATAAGTTTTGTGTTTTATACTTAAGATATTGAATATCATTTGCAATTATTCTTATGGACAATGAATTGCCAGTTGTATTTTATCTGCTTCTAGATTTCAGTTTCTGAAAGTTTCTCACAAGAAGCATCCATTATAACATATTTATATTCTTGTGTTCTGACTGCCATCTGGTATAGAGGTTAGTGATGCTGATGGCTGTGCCATTGGGCCTGGGTTCAAATCCTGGAAAAGGCATGGATGTTTATAAGTGTTTTCTGCCTTTGTGGCATAGGGTTACTCTAAATTGCTGTCAAGCTGCAAGTGCTCATGTGAGGCTGGTGGAAGAGAGTTGGGAAGATCCTAACCATTCTCAGAATGTTCTTCCTCAAAATTGGGGTAGGATCGAGCCAAATCGCTCTGTCACATGTATGGTGCTTAAAGCTACGGCTAATGACAGGCGTAAATGTAGCCCTTTGCCACAAGGAATTTTGCAGGCCTTTATCTGATGTTACTGTCAATCAGGTAGCAGAAGTAACAACATTCTTAAGTTCCAGTTTTTGTTAAATTTCCCAATCCACCATAAACTCATGTAGTATAAATGCATGTTCAGAAACTTTTGTCATCTAACTAAAGTGAACAAAAATATCTAAATGTGACGATGACTTAAAAAACTGAACTTTTGAATATTTAGTCTATAGAAAAAAATTAATGAATAACATTTTTTAAAAAGTTTTTTTAATTTCTGAGTTTTTTTAAACTAAAACAGTATAACATTTGCAAATCAACATTGAAGTGTTGACTCGATAATTTTTAAGTATTCATGCTTGTATATATTTATAAAGAAATGAATTTTTATGATTTAATCTTGTAACAGATGCATTTGATATATTAATTTTGATTAAAGAGTTGTATATTTAAATTTGGAAGTTATTTTTTGATCATCATTCTAGGTATTAGGTAATTGTAAGATTCTGAAAATGTATTTGGAATGTGAATACCTGAGTTAATTGTAATGGACAGTTTAGTATAAAAGTTATTTTAGGTAATTAGTTAGTGCTGGTAATTATTCATTTCTGTTTATAATTATTATTTTCCTATTGGAAATAAAAATTTCAAGTGAAATTTGAATTGTAAATATTTTGCTGTACTCTGGGACCATTGTCTGTTTTTGTTTATTTATGACTTAATGTGTCAATATCATGTGAACTCTTGAGACTTGGAATTCATTATTAATTGATTATGTAAAATATTACTTCTTGATATTGTGATTTATTTATCTTTTTAAAAATTCTTGTAATCATCTTAGAAAATTTATTACTTTTATTGCCTTGCATTTTCAAATGTATTGATTATATTTTCTATTAATTATAGAAACAGTATTTTTGAAGTTGGTACAAATTTGAAAAGATTATCGATATCACATTGCATCAACAATAACCCTAAACTACAAAAATCCGTTCAATGCTAGTTATATGTTAACCAAAAGGAAATTCTCTATATTCAATTAGACTTAACATTATAGGGTAGAGCTGCATATATGATTATAAACAATTATGTCTACAGGTTTGTTCTTTTAAAAAATTGAAATTCTTTACTATTTTCTGTGCTAGAAAAATTGAAACAGTAAATATATAAACTGTTTTTCAACTGTTTATATTTTTAATTTTTCTTTTGCAAATCATGATTTTGTTCCTTTTTCTCTCTCCCTCTCTCTTTCAACTGACATTTTTGGAATGTATTTTTATTTTTCTTAATGTTATTTTTTTCATCTATTTGGTTAAGGATTCTCTATAATTGTCTTACAATTTAAGAGAATTTTTTAAACAGATAATTACAATGAATTCTGATGTTTAAAGTCATTGCTATTTGTATTCATTAGAAATTTTTACACAAAATATTCTATTTGTAAATCAATTATGTCAAGTTCTACTTCAAGTTCATTCCTGTAGTAATTCTCTTTAATTTAATTAAAAGTTAAAATCTTTTTTTAACTCTATTGGTTAGTTATATAACTTATTATTCAAAATTAAATATATTTGTGATTTATTCTACAGTAATATTTTGCTGTTTTACCAATGAAAGAAAAGTATGATTATATTCCATTGTCATATTTGCATTTTAGTATGAAATACTGGTCTTGCTGTGTTAAAAGGACAACAGACTTCAATAGCTTTTTGGAACAAGTCGGATGTTCTACAGGTCAACATAAATGGCACAAAGACAAGGTAATTTATGTTTAATGGGTAGAAAATGATATTTATGCATTAAAGCTATCTGGATAAAATATCAAGTAGTTAATTATATTTACATAGATTACATCAAGAATGTGTTTGTTAGAAATAATTGAAACAGATAGAATTTTCTAAAAAACATTTTGGATGCTGTTGCCAGGTAGTCACATTTATTAATTAATGAAAGTTATAAATTCATTTAAATGATTATTGCTCAAATTGATTTAATAGCTATTTGTTCCTGTTTCAGAATGTTGAGAATAAAGTTAAGTGCAGGTATGACTGGCATCAAACTGGAAATTCTGTTATTATATCTGTGTATTCTAAATGCCCTTTGCCTGAACTGTCTTATATTGAATCCAATGCTGTCAAGCTGCATATTCACATAACGTTTGGCAAAGACAAGGAAGTGTTTGATGAAGAAATCATTTTGTTTGGTGTAAGTAGTTTTGCTAACTTTCTGTCAAATTCTTGAAATTTTCTGAAATATGTATATTTATAAATGTGAAAGATTCAAACTTTCCTAAAGTGTATTTTAAGTCTTGAAGGTGTTTATACATAGTTTAATTCATTGCTATTTATGAACTGTTTTTTTTCTTTTAATATTTTCATTTAAAATCAACATTCATTTTTAAAGAATCTTTCCAAGCATTTGTTTCTTTTCATATATTTTTCTTAAATTATTGAATAATTTTTTTGAACTATTTTGTCCAATTTATTTATTTTTGTCTGTAATAAAACCAACTTAATGACTTGAGGGACTGGTAGTAAGTGGTTCACATACAGCAGTGTAGACTTGTACTTGACCTTGTGTAATTTTTGGAAACAACGCATAAGTCTTAAAACAATCAAATCATTAATCATTCAAACTGAATACTTTTATATGCTTAAATCTTTCTTCTGGGTGAGCAATTGATCGTCTTTCACAAATGTTCAATGTTAACAATTTGCTTAACAGTTTTTGTTTTACCACCTGCCATGTGTATGTAAATTTTCTTGAAGCAAATGATTTTAATAATCATTATGTCAGATGCATTGAATGTTGCAACGCATTAAATTTTTAATATAAATTTAGGTATTGTAAAAAAAATCTGTCAAATTTTGGATGTAATTAAAATTACAGCAATAAAAAAAACATGAGTGAAGAACTTACTTGAAAAATAATTTGATTCAAGAAATGTTTTCTTTTGTAATAGACTAGAATCAAACCAGTCAAGTTGCTGAATATAAGTTATGCACTAACATTGCATCAATCTGCTCGCTCTCAGGCAAGCATAAAAAAAAAAAATTAGACAAGTACTTTATCATAATTTCACAGTCAGGAAAATGCTATGGGAAGAAAATATAAGCTAAATGATTTTAAATTGGAAGTGATCGCCATTGTAGAATTGTGTTTAACATATTTGCTGTGTTACAAATGTCTTGTCCTGCCATACATGTTATTGTGAACTGGAAATGTGCAGTCGCAAACCTGTAAACCATGTCATGGTCATCTAGCGGATGGCAGATTTGTTTGATGTTACAGAACACTGAAGAATTGTGAAAGCTGATCGCATGGGTTTGGTTGAAACAATTTTGTCAAGAATTCCAAGAAGGTTCTGAATACAACATCAACAAAATGATTTTTTTCTTGCACATTTTATAAACTAATCTGCAGAACTGCTGCTTATGAAACAATCTACAGTTGGTAATACTGCTGTCTTGAGCAACGTTGTCATGCATTGTGGAGTGACTAATTAAGGTATATTATCTGGCAATCTGATGGTAGAATCTATGTGTTGAGGTTGTTTGGTTATTCTCAAGTGACTGTGTTGTGCCTCAAGTGATATTTAGAATAGGAAGCATAATGGTTTGAGGGGTTCCTCATGGTTTAGTGCAGGCCATTTGATTCCTGTGCAAAGAACTCTCGGATGGAAACCTGTCTTGAGATTATGAACCATACCACACTACCTGTATTGTTGCAACAATTCAGAGAGGGTCCATTCCTGTTTCAATAAGATCCAGTTTCTGTCCATACTGTATGTTCTGTGCAAGCAAGGTTTGCTGACATAAATTTCAGGAATTGAACTGACCTGCTAAAGCCTCAGACTTGAATCCCATAGCTACAGGGGATGAATTGGAACATTAACTTTGAGGCAGACCAGGATTCCTCAAAATAGTGATACAACTGACCAGAGTTCTGCAACCTTCAACAAAATGTAACAGCTGTTCTAACTTCCTACATATTTTAAACATTTTTAGAGAAAGCATAATATATAGGTGACGGGACACTAGATCATATAGTTAGTGTGTGTATAATATACATATTCACACATGCAGAAAAACCTTTCTTAGTGCAGCTTCCACTCATTGTAGATCCTTTTATAGTAAGTGAGTCATAAATTTCAACTATAGTTTTGATTCATTCATTGCTATGCGATATGGAAATGTTTTGTGCTAAAATGTTCCCACTGAAATCCATTGTGCTGATTGGTCAAGACAAGTGCGATGGTTAGTGTATGTGTATACAAACTTCGATTGCGGAGAGAATGGGTATGTGGTTGATAATCCTAAGGAATATCTTATATTCAGTCTTTGACAATTTCATTGCATGCACATTGGGTTTTCTTGCCATGTGATTCATGTTGCATGATTTGCTCTGTAAAAAATTATTACATGTAATATCATGTTTTAACCCATTCATTAGGGAGGAATGAAAACCAGCAGTCGTAAAAGTTGGGCGCAATTTAGGCTTCAACTTGCTGGATGCTGTCAACGTCGTTAAGTGTATTCAGTTTCTTGATGATTAATCTCTCATCAGCAAAGAAGAGCGAACTTATGGAAAAAGGGGATTGAAGAAAATGTGCAAAAACAGAAAAGAAAAAAATATTAGATTAAATTATATATATCTTGGAAAATTATTTGATGCAATTAGAAAAGTAAATAATTTAAATAAAAAGTGGGGTCCTTGAAACTAAGCGAAGATTTGAAAATAATTGTCTAGTACAGGGGTGGGCATTACGTCAATCGCAATCTACCGGTGGACCGCCAAGACATTTTGGGGTGATCGCCTGAAGATTAGCATTTAGTAACTATATACAGAAATAGACAAGATTGGCTGACTGTATGCATACTAAATCTTCTTCTGTTTATAACTATGAAAACTAACTTAAAATGAAAATGTTTAACTTTTTAATGTATTTTGAATTGTTTGCTAATAAAAGCATCATTTGATATTATATTTGTGTGGGGGCTCAGTGCAAAAGTCTACCATTCTCATATCATGGCTCAAAGCGCAGCGAAACATATTTTTTATTTTGTAGATTGTTGGGAACAGAACACAGTAAGAAATAAATTATTGAATAAATAATTGGCATTATTTAATAAAAATATATTAACAACAAATACTTAATTAAATGTTATGCACTTATATACATGGGATTATGATAAATCGGGGATCAAGTGCTATGGGGAGTGCCTGGACCCATGGATCTCCTCCCCCTTGTGACCACAACACCTTGAAAAAATTGGAAGTAGCCTGTACCCTGGAAAAATCTGCCCACCACTGGTCTAGGATAAAAGAATATTTTACTTTTCACCCTTTTATTGTCTTTCATTAAATTTAGGTAATTGGGTAAATATTTTTGTTTCAATAAAATTTAATAGGAATGAATTACAATTGGACCTTCCATTTATGGATTTCTCTATTTTGTGACCTTTTTCCTGGAACCAAGGTTTTAAAGTATATTAGAAGATAAATCTAACAAATTTTCTACGTAACAAAATTTTTTGGGATTTAGCAACCTGTATGCATTTTGAAAACTTCTTAAAAATGTGAACATGTGTATATTGGGAAAAAAAACACGAAAATGGACAAAAAATAATTTTTATTTAATGGGATCTTAGTTTAATAAATTTTTTCATTGTTACTACTCAGTACTATAAACAAGAATATTTATTTATTCATTTTTCATTGAATAATATCACCATTGAAGCCCAGTGGTTGAGTGGTTAGTGCATCATGCTTCCACACCACAGGTCCGAGGTTCAAACCCTGGGTTAAGCAAGGTTGACTCAGCCTTTCATTCCTTCAGTGGGCCAATAAATGAGAACCAAGCTTGTGTTTGGGAACTTAACACTGGGGGTTTCACATCAGACTGACCACCTGACCGGAGCATCTGCTCATGCATTTCAGGGCCCAAGGTTGCGTATACTGTGTTGGTCACAGTAGGCCTTGGCCCTCATGGGCTGTGGTGCCTCTGAGTTAAGTCAATATCACTATTATTTTCAGATTTCTTCATTTTAGATTTTTTGCACCTTCTATCCTCTTTTTCAATTCCTTCTATTAACTCACACTCTCTATATATTTATTTGTTTTTTTATTTATTTATCTTGGTGGAATTTTCAATCGTTCATAAAATGCATTTTAAAGTGCTCCATTGAGCTGAAATTTTATATACATGGTTATTTTGGATGACAATACAGTAATTTAGTTATAATTAGTAAAAATTAATTGATTAAAACTAATTATATTTAAAGAATTACAAATACAGCCATTTTGTTGGCATCTTTTTTGGTGACGTGTCAAAACTTGAAAAGGTTTTTTCTCCCATTTTAAAGCATTCAGTTGAACTGAAATTTTATAGACACAATTGTTTTGGATGGCAGTACAATACTTTAATGATAATTGATAGAAATTAATTACTACTTAATGTTGTGATTCTGTCCTATATAAGTACATATTTATATTAATTGTAACTATTTAATAAAAAGTAGCTAAAATAAAAATTTTCTTTGTATTTCTTGTTTTTAAAAATCTGTAGTTTTAGTTTGCTGATTCTTATAAGACTATTGTAGATTTTGTGGTATGAGGATAGCAATTTTATGACTTTCTTTTTTAACACTAGAGAAAACCCATGCACCCCATATTCAGGATCCTGTTATAAATGATATCTTATTTCGGAATAATAAAAAACAAATTTAGTCTGATGGTGCTCTGTTGTCCATTTCAGATAATCGACCCATCTGGTAGCAATGTCACATATCTAGGAAGCAAAGTGGAGATCAAACTGAAAAAGGCCGAAGCTGTTGCTTGGAAAGACTTGAGGCTGAAAGAAGACATAAGGAATAGCAATTCAGTGTCCACATAGAATGAATCTGTTGCTTCAGAGTGCGAGGAAATTCTCGCGTTTTATTTATTTAACTTCTCTGTACTTTGTGTTAAGTTTTTACTTGTTTTCGAAAAACATAAAGTATTTTATTGCTGCAAAAGAGTTGGGTGTTCTTATGTCTTTTCTGTTGTTGCTGGCTTGTTTTTTTAATTAAATGAATAAATTATTATATTTAACTTCTTAAAATTTTTGGGGGGGTTGAAAGGATGAATGTTTTTAAAAAATTTAGTTTTTTTTTTTTTTGTTTGCTTTTGGCAATCAATCCCACCGAATAACAATAATCATGTATTTTGTAATAAAAATTTCATATTTGTGTGTTGAAAATAACTTTTCTTGATAAACTTCAATATATCACAGATAATCTCTTATGAAATTTTTATAATATAAATAAATCATACACTCAAAGTCTTACAACAGAAATAGATTGTGTATGGTAAAATTTTTCTAAAAACCATATAAAATGCTAATTTTTGGGAGTTTTTTGTAAAAAACAAAGCTCTCCGGGTTATCGCGAAATCCCAAAGAAAAAATTCATTTGACATATTTACATAACTGCATATATTTTTAGCCAATCAGTTCTTAAATTTGTGATAGTTGTATGATAAATGCAATCATGTATTTCCAGCCAATCAATTCATGTACTTTGCTGTTGCTAACTTTTGCTTTTTTCACTTTTTTAAAAAAATACATTTGGACCTTCATATTATGAACCTCTATTTCACAAACTTTTTCTGAACATTCTGTGACTTTCTACGTAAAATAACCTCTAAATAACGAAATGCATATTCTATTTAACAAACTTTTTCTCTTGGAATTTTACTTTTTTCATCCCTATTTTTAAAATATTTCTGGACATTTAAAATTCTCTTTTAACACATTTTATGGTGTTCAATGACATTGAACTAGCCAGATGCCTAACTTACCCAAGAGAAATAAAATTGTCATGATTCTGGGCATTTCATTTCTCAAACAAAATTAAGTCTTTTTCAACAGTTAAATTTAAGAATGCAACCTGTGGTAAAGTATGCTTAAAATTACTGGCTATAAGGTAACATATTTTTAAAATTATTTGTAGGTTTAAAATTAAAAAATGTCATTAAAATTCATTTATTGTAAAATTAAAATTTTTTTTTTAAGCTGAAAATACAATGTAATTTTTGATTAATTTTTCTCCTTGGTTTTCTTGCATTTTTTTTTATAGGTAAGATATGTGAAAAAAATATTTAAAAAAAGTAAAACTTCAAACCATTTTTTATAAATTAATAACATATAGTGTATATAAATTTAATATTTGTTTTATGTGGTTTTTAAAGTATACTGAAAGATGAATCTCTATTTAACAAATTTTACACATAAACTTTTTCGAGATTTAGTGCCTTCGTTAAATAGAGGTCCAACGGTATATATTTGTAAACAATAATGCACATAGATGAATAATAAAAACAATTTTTTGAAGTTTTTTTAAGAGCAGTAGTTTTGAAGTACTTTTTAAAGGATCTTCATATTTGAACATCTTTACCAAATAACCAAATTTGAAATGCTACCTGAATTTTACAAGCAGAACAAATTTAGTTATGTTTAACAATTTCAGTTATGAATTCTACAGAGAACATGTGACTGTTATGAATTTAGCCCATTCCCTTAACAGTTTGACTTTTCCTATAAACATATTTAAAATACAATGCATACATATATGTTTATGCCATCCTATACATAAACAGTTTCAGGGAACTAATTCAGAGCAAAAAAATTTGATTCCTTTTATCATACATGAAATGCAAAATCTGCCAGCATTACTGATTTTTTATTCATCAATTATAGCTTTGTGTTTTTAAATATACCATGGGTGTAACTGATTATCTTGGCATATATTCTACTATGGTGGTTCAAAATGTAATTTAGCATCTACAAAGATGCATCGGTCTTTTTAAAAACTATATTGTGTGTGTCATTGCCTATTCAATTTTTAGCTGTATTTATTCTTTAATTTTTATAAATGTCTTCAGAAAGTTTAATTTGATGACACTTTATTTTCATATTTGAGTAAAATCACAGAAACATATATATTTTTATTCAAAACTTTCAAGATTTTTTTCTTTTTAATTTCCACATTATATTAGAGAAACATGTTTTTAGAATCGAATAATTGTGCATAAAGTATTTTTATTTGCAGCATTTGACCCAAGCAATCAATTATGAATATTTTTGGATATGATTTTTACCACAAATTGAGACATGTGAAAAGCCTTTTTTTACAACCTTAAATTTTTTTCTGGATATTAAAAATTAATTACAGAACAATGAAAAAATGTGTTATATTACAGTTATGATGATAATTTAGACAACATACAGTGGGCCACAAAAGTGTTCGTACACTTGCAATTTCTTATAAAATTTAATGTTTTTGACTAATAAAAATTAATATATTGTAATTGTAATTTTTATGATATCTGCAACTTGTTCTTAATAGAATGACATAATTATTTTTTTTTAAAAATAGTATAACTATTTTTTAAAAAAATTAATAATCAAAAAGCTACTAAGAATTATGCCACAAAAGTCTTTGTACACTTAACAAAAATCTCAACTTAGCTTTAAAAATTGTATTTCTTTCTTAATTTAGTACTTAGTAGGATATCTTTTAGTGTCCACAACAACTTTTAAGCGTCTTGGTATAGATTTAATCAGTTTTTTGTAATTTCTGCATCGATTTTCCTCCATTCTTCTGTGATTATTGATTTTACTTCACATTTTGTGATTGATGATTTTACTTCACATTCACATGTTACTTCACATTTGTCATTTTTTTTTTTTTTTACATAAAAATTTCATAAATATAGCTTATTGGGCAAAATAGTTGAGGAGGTATTTTCATAAGATTTAAAGAGTAAGGGGCCAATATTGAAGTATTGCGCTTGGCGTCATTACCCTGTTAAAAAAGTCCTCTCCAATATCAATTTAAGTGGATAATTTAAAATTTCTCTTTAAAATATTTCAATAGAGCTCATGATTCACAATACCATAAAAAAAATACTTATAAATTCTGAGGCCAATTTACACCCCCATGCCAGAGCACCTTCAATTCAATGCTGAAGCATGGAGGTGGAGGAGCTCTTGTTTCACATAAATTAATGGGATTAAACTCATTTTTTCATTTACAAGCTATTATAGGCCCAACGGAACCAAAAATGTTGAATTATCTGCCATCCCAATCAATTTGCTATTAATTGTGTAGTTTCGGAAACTTAATCCCAAGAATCTAGTTGGATCAATAAAACATGGAGGTGGAAGTGTTCTTGCGTGGAGGTGTAAATCGGCCACAGAAATAGATAATTTGGTATTTTTTGTTGATATTGTGAATCATGAGCTCTATTTAAATATTTTAAAGAGAAATTTAAAATTATCCGCCCAAAATTTGGATATTGGAAACGACTTCATTTTTTAACAGGACAATGACGCCAAGCGCAATGCTCTCAATGTACGCCATTGGTGTCTCTATAACTGTCCCCAAATTATGAAAACACCTCCTCAATCACTTTATTTAGCCCAGTAGAACATTTTTGATGTAAAAAGAAAACATAGCATATTATGTGAAATAAAAACAATAAGCACAGAAAAATGGAGGAAAATCGATGCAGAAATTACAAAAAACTAATTAAATCTATACCAAGACGCTTAAAATAAGTTGTGGACATTAAAAGTTATCCTACTAAGTACTAAGTTAAGACAAATACTATATTTAAAGCTAAGTTGATATTTTTGTTAAGTGTACAAAGGCTTTTGTGGCGTAATTTTTAGTAGCTTTTTGATTATTAATTTTTTTAAAAAATAGTTATATTATTTTTTAAAAAATAATTGTCATTCTATTAAGAACAAGTTGCAGATATCACATAAAAAAATTACAATATATTAATTTTTATTAGTCGAAAACATTAAATTTTATAAGAAATTGCAAGTGTACGAACACTTTTGTGGCTCACTGTAAATCGTCCAACAATAAGCACTTTTTATACAGCGTCAACTAGTCTTGGGAAATAATTTCATATCAACTAGAGATTACATTATATTTTTCAGCTCAATTTTCGGCATGTACGTCATTTCTGGGAACCGTACTAATGTAATTAACTTTATTTACCAAGTCTTTTTTTTTATCGTTTATCGATAAGAATATTCTTAATGCACCTATCCTTTTTAAAACATGTAAATAGAATTGAGTTTTTGTAGAAAGAACCAATGTTGTTTTATATTGTAAAACATTTAGCTCTCTATTTCTTTTCTTTGTTTGGAACTAATTTTTAATCGATTATTTAAATTATACAGTAGCTATGGATATTGTTTAGGCTATAAATTCTCTTTCAATCTTTTATCGTCTGCTTTAATTCAATAATTCATGGAACTTAAATTTATCTGATTACTTTATTTGCTGGTAAATAATCTTAAGTCGTACAGAATAATATTGTTTAAGTTGGCATCTCCTTTGTCATTATTTTAAATGTTTTGCTAAGTCGGAAAAAGACGTTTGAATTTCTTTCGTGAGATATTTGCTGATAAAAAATCGTTTGCTGTTAATGTGTTATTGCTTGAGTTGGTATCTTTTGTAATTATTCTAAATGTTTTTGTTCGATCAGATGAAAAAGTAACACGTAATGTACGCTTGTTAAACTTAGTAATATGTGTATATTTTTGAGGTATTATTCATCTGGAGATATTTTTATTATCATTTGAGTGATTATAAAAATAAAAGGCGACCATGGAATAAACTTAGGCTGTTTTTCACATTAGCGCTCGATTTTTATTATTACCAGCAACCGAAAAAACAAACAAACATATGAATTAATAAGGAAACAGTAAGCAGAATAATTCAATGCAACACAGCAGAAAAAAAAAAAAAGTTATTTTATTGTTGGCTTTTACTAAGGAGAGTTTTGTTGAAAAAATGGACGTGTCTAATTGAAGGTCATGTGACGTCATCATGACTTCATTGATTCCGGAGAGGCTGCGTGTTTTCATCGCCTAGGAAACGCGTTAAAGATGTTATTGGAGTAAACTTTAGATTTTTATTTAACTATATATAAAAATGGAAAGGATGTCATGATGGTTAAATTAAAGTACAGGGGATTTTCTTATTTATGATATAACCCGTTATTCGAAACTCATATTATTGAAGACGGATGTCGACAGGTATACAGTGGTTAAATTCATATTTGCGAAAACTGCATTAATCTAAATGGTTTTGAAAAATTTTTCCCGAATTTAACATTATAAACAATAAAATATTTTAATTTTTAAACATTTTTTTTCTCTGCCCAAAGGTGTAACGAAATTACAAACAGAAAGTTTTATATAGCAGGCCTGAAAAACAGCGATCTTTTAATTTTTTAAATTCCTTACGTTCTGGAAGATTCCTTTGGTGAACTAGTGTATTAATTTTTTTTAGGTTTAAAGTTTGAAAGAGTAAATTTGCTGGAAAAGTTTCGGGGGGCCCTTGGGCAATTTCCCGTTCAGCATTCAAACGAAGGAACTGGGGTCAAAACGTTGCTGGATCGTGTTTTGGAGCTGCCCGAGATTGGTTAATATTTAGTGCATATAGCCGCCACGGCTGTTGTACCAAGGGCATTACTCGAAAAGGCGTATTCCACATCCCATGAGCTTTGCAGGTGTGAACAGAAGATGACGCGTATCTGGTTTTGGTCACATGAAGAGTTTGGCGTACGACTCACCCGTTCCTTCAGTTAAAGGTCTCATCGCTCGAATATAAAACTGCCCGCAGGATATGAGGATACGTTACACGTCAGGAATATTCAAGAACGTAAAGAATTCCATGCAGCGTCGCTGTCAGGCCTACCAGATGTCTTCTGGTTGTAATTTCGAAAACCTTTTTTAGTGCAACCTTTCAATAAAATATTTGCTGTTTCTATTCTTTTTCCCAGCTTCTTTGCTCCATAGCTCTAACTACGGCATTTGCGACCCTGCATTCCGAGTCGTCCCTGTGCCCCTTACATACCCTGAGAGTTTGTCGGTCTGGTAGCAAATCACCCTCTTTATACACCTGAATTTCGACCAAGGAAAACGGCTAGATTTTTAAATTCATTTTAAGTCGGGACAGAACAATGAAGTAAACTTTTGTTAGAAAATTCAGAAATGCCTATTTTGACCTCGAACATAACGCTTCTTTCGAATTCTAGTGGTCATGGCCTCGAGTTCGTGGCCGAGTCCTGGTGCCATTACGTTGTAGAAGGGGCCGATTCACGTTAAATCTGACGAGGCTCATTGTCCAACCGTTGGTGTGAAGGCAGTAGTTAGGCGAGGGAGTTCCAGCTCAAATATCTTCATTCCTTAAATGTGGATCAAAATTATGAGGTTCGTCACCCATTGCCTTCGTGTTACCTTATAGGGCGACGATGATACTCTGTCAAATCATGTGGAATTTCACTCCTATCTAAATGTGGTGGCGGTAGCCGAGTGATATAGGTATCGGATCGTGGCTGGCTTTGTCACGAGTTCGAGCCCAGTAAAACTAAAGACCCGCCGTGTTAGCGATGCACGCTAAATCTGTCGAGAGCTGAAACGTCCTCCCGTTGGTGTGGTGTGGTAGTTAGGAGAGAGGGATGCTAGCTCAAGTGTCAACCACGTCACTTAACCATGGTTCAAAATGACGTGGTCCGTCGCCAAAAGCCCTCGTGTCGCTGAACAGTGCGGCATTAATATTCACTCCTATCTAAATTCTTGTGCTTATTTTAATGCAATAAAAGCACACAAAAGAATTCTCTTAATTCCTTTAAAATCTCATTTTTCCAGCGATATTTTAAAAATTATTTTTGAAAATGAATCGTTGAAATAGGAGTAAAAAAAAAATCCCGAGAAAGGGTTACTTGAAAGCGCCGTTATTTTTCCTCTTTCAGGGCACTATTGCATTCAAATGGATTCCTCTGGTCCAGATTTGGGCAGCGATCATGGACACGAACTCGTGGCCGGCGTGTCATGAGTTCAAGCCCTAGTGCCACTGAAGACCTGCCGTGTAGAGGAGCTGATGCACGAAAAATCTGTCGAGGTTCAAAGTCCTCCCTTGCCGTGGTGTGGAAATTAGGAGAAAGGAGTATCAGCTCAAGTGTTGTCACTTGACAATGGTTCAAGTCCGTCACCAATAGCTTTCGTGTTGCTTTATAAATGAATACTAGTCCAGACTTGGCGAGTAAGATTACGAATTAAAAAGAGTCGAATTAGATGAGAAACTTAATGACGCTTATAACCGACTGAAAACCGTTGCTTCAATGAAGAAAAGTTTCTGTAAAATTTTCTCTCCGTTTGAAGCTTGAAATCGACTCTGTACCTTTTCCCAATCCCCCCCCCTAGATTTAAGGGTTTTAACATAGTTTTTTTGAGGGGCATAAGTACCACCGTATGAATGATACGGGGTCTCAACATGTGTGTGTAAAAAAATTGTAAAATTTTAAGGGGCTCGCAATAAATGTTGATACAGGGACCAGTTAGGACGTCAGTGTTTAAAGTCCTCATATGAATAGTGCGGAGGTTGGGAGAGGTAACAGTTCTCTTAGGTTTTGTTTTTATCGTCTAATCAAGCTTTTATGTCTCTTTGAGGTTGAGGGAACACACGAAACTGTGACAATTTTTTGCTCGGAACACTCTTATAACATAACATAAATATTAAAAGCAGAGATTGCCATATTTTTTTTTTTTGTAATCAAGAGCGCAGTGTGGAAAACAAAAACCATTACTTGTGCAACGACGCCTCCATTGCAAGTCGCAAGCAAAAAAGACCGGAAAAAAAGTCCAAATAAGGGATTCTTTTCGTCTGAAGCGGGCACTTCGGAACCGAAAGTGAGCTTGTTAAAATATCCTTCACCTAAGCAGCACTAAGTTCATCGGTCTTTGATTGTCAGCGTGAGCTAGAGGTGTAGGGTTTTCAAAAGGAATAGACATTTTAAATTCTTAATGACTTTATTAAGAATAGAACTTAAATGTCTAACACTTTAGATAAATTTAACTAGCGAGAATCTAGAATGAACAAACACACACACAAAGATAGTTAAACCAAATCGCGTAACTTAGACCACTTTCTTTAAATAATTATTCAATCCGCCTACTCTCACTTCTAATAATATTATAAGTCCTAATATCAAATAATCAGTCCTACCTTAATCCAACCTAAGATTCGATATCTATATGGAAACGTCTGGGCGCGCGTGCAATGGTATGCACCTTGTAGTAATAGCTGGGTTTCCAGGTAACTTCACGAGTGGCTGTCAATTCACGCTTGTATCTCTTCAAACATAACTTTCCCCAAATTGCCGTCCTGCTTACTGAAACTTCTGTTCTTTTAAAAGCTATCTTATTTGCATTTCTTGTTCACATTTCGCTTCTTGGGTTTTGGTTGGAAAAGAGTTGCCATTAATCTTGGCCACCAAAGAACCCAGAGGTTATGTTAAAGAAAAGACGCGTGAGCCCGTCACAATGGGTCATCCGCTCTGTCACCAACAGCTTGTCGCCGAAGTGGTGACCCAGGAATTGAACACTAGATGGCAGCACGGCCTAACTATACTGGTTGATCATGCATTCGTTCCAGAGTCTAAGGCATTCTTAATAAATCACGGCTTATAATTCAAAAAGGTACATGCGTCAACTAGACCTGCCATCTCAAGAAGAGATTTCCCGTTACGTCTACGGAAAACTGTTCTAGCTCCACTTAAACCAACTGATAATGCATAACAGTTGCAGTAATTAGCTGGAAAATAATCCTCTCAGTTCAGAAAGTCAAATTGAAAAATAACTTTTTTCTCTAGGAAGGAGGTGTGCATCGAAGCCTCCTCCTCCTGCAAGTCGCAAAGAACAAAGGACAGGAATAAAAGCCCATAACGAATTGCCCAAATAAGTATTCCTTTCGTCTCAGTCATCTAAGGCAGTGTTCCGTAACCTTTTTATCGCTGACGACCGCTCAACGTTTGATAATTTTACCTCGGCCCGCTGAGGGGGAGGGGACACTTTGATTGTTTATATTTTAGATTGTTTTGATGTAACACAATTTAAAATTAGTTACATTTAAATATGCCAAAATTTAGTTACAAAAAAAATGAATAAAAGTGATTTAACGTGGAATATAAAGTGATTTCCGTGGAAAGTTGCGCAAATTTGAGAGAAATGCACCACTTTAAATAAAACGGCAATAGTTTAATGTTCTTTTGGCGGCCCGGTACCATTTGATCCACGGACCGGTACAGGTCCGTGGACTGGGGGTTGCGGATCACTGATTTAAGGCACGCACGGCATAGCTGCGGTCCGCTAGGTCGGTGATTCAAATAAACACCCTTGCTAAGTTCAACATCTTGTCGCCAAACTTGTTAAAGTTACTCAAATATTGAGGGAGGGGGGATTTTGTCTCAAAGATATAATTATACAGGGGTTGGTAACCCTCGGTCAAAGGGTTTCTTTTATAAAATAACAAAATACAAATATTAATGGATACAAAAATATTTATTTAAAAATCATATTAACACACAATTTGCAAATTTAAACTGACGCATAAGTTTGGCGATATTTGCAAATATTCATTATATTGAGAAGAGAATAATACTTTTCTTAATTTTCTAAGTAATCCTCTCATGCAGGGGCGTAGCTACCGCCTATCAAAGATATGGGGCCTCCAAGCTACAGTGGACCTAAAATATGAAAGCAAAAATTGTAAAATGTCATCCATACTTCCATTAACTGAGCTCCCATTTTCAAAAGAGGGACCCCAAGGAATTTTGATATCGGACCCCATCAGTGCCAGGGTCTTTTGAATATATTATTAAACAAAGTAATTTTACCATGAAAAAAAAAGGCCAAATTTGCTAAAAAATATTTTAAAAAATACTGATACCTGCCCATACCGTCAAACCATATAGTCTGCATTGTGATATTTTCTGAACAAATATTGGGTTATTTCAAGTGCCCCTTTCTCGCCATACCAAAACGCGTCCAGCGTCACACTCTAAACTGAATCCGGACTCGTCTGTAAACACCATTTGACTCCAATCACTTTGCATTCAATCTCATTGCTCAGCAGCCCACTTTCTTCTGGCTTCACGGTATCTTGTGGTTGACGGAATACACATTGTCCTACGTGCATACACACCACCCGCATGAAGCCCGTTTGGGTTTGGTTTCCGGGCCCTTTCGCCCCGTTCCAAAAAAACTTCTTTTGAATCTGCACGCCCTTTTTTCGACAAGCTGTTGTTATATCGGTCATTATAGGGCGGTAAAAAAATGGAGGGCCTTTAAAATCCTGGTCGACGCCCAACCCCCTGTTCCTTGGAATCAGTTTCACAGGCCTTGAAATGACACTCCCCCCAACAATTCCCCACAGTTTTTTTTTTGCCGGGTTGCAGTCTCCGATAATACACAAAAGCCATGGATTCTGGTAGATCACGTTGTCGTGACACTTTCCTGTCACCTTTTCTCTAAACAACAGCCGAAAGGTCGAATTTCACCGCTGAGACAACGAAAAACAAGAGCTTCTACGAAATCAGGATTTTTCCTGGTTTTTGACCCCATGTACGTTGATTTGCGTATGAATTTTACTTCCTATGTTTCCTGCTATATTTTAGAGTATAATTTTTTTTTTACTTTTGTTATCGGGGAAAAATTTTGTGGTTTTGAAATTTTTTGTGTGTGAAGAGGTCCGTTACCAATAGCCGTAAATTTATGAAGTTAAAAAAACACTTCCCCTTTTCCCAACCTTTTTGGGCTAAAATCAATGAAAATTACAAATTGTTAAAAAACCACACCAGTATTTAAAATGCCTTTTTAAGGGACTTTTTTTGATCCCCCTGCTAATCCAAAAAAGGGCCCTTTTCACCAAAACATGCCTCGAACAACTCCCAGGGCTCTTTTATCAACCGTTTCGGCAAAGTTTTAAAAAGGGTTTTGAAGGGGGAAGGGTTGCCTTAAGCAAAACGACACGCTCTGACGTCAGCAATGCTCTATCTTCTCATTGATAAATTACTTCCCGATTTTTCTGCTTCGGAAAGCGAATATCCAATATTATTTCTTTTATTCCGTTCGCGTTTTTGTTGATGGTCGTAAACAGAAATGAAGCACAATTCTGTTTAAAATATTATACGCCATTTCTGATGCGTTTAACGGCACCGAGGCTTCCAATTTTACCTCCAGCTTGTTTATGACGTAGAGAGATGAAGAACCCCCATTGGTTGAAATTTCGAGAATTTTTCAGCACACTGATAAGAAGTTGTTCCAAGCTATTGCTATGGCAGCTAGGTAGAAATTGCTCGAAAGGGTTGCTTGAGAGAAAAATTGCTCCAAATACGTAAACGTGTGATAAGTTCTAAAGGTAAAACCTATCAATGCTAATGAATGTAAATGTCTAAATCAATAAATGATTCAAAAGATTTAATGCGGTCATAAAGTATTTAGAAATTTCACTACATGCACACAGAATTAAACTTTCAAGATCTCTTCAATCACACTTTAATAGCTCTGACATTTTATGCTCGCGAACTCGTGGCCGGAGTGTCACGGATTTGAGTCCCTCTGAAGTCCTCCGTGTAGAGGAGGCTGATGCTGGTTAAACCTGTCGCTCAAAATCTTCCCGTTGTCGTGGTGGGGAAGTTCGAAGAGAAGGATGCCAGTTCAGATGTTGTACTCGTCACTTGACCGTGGCTCAAAATGACCGTCGCCAATAGTCCTCGTGTTTCTTTATAGAGCGACGTTCATCTTACTTTCAGTCAACAATTGATTCTTTTTCTAAATTATTTTTTAAAACAAATTATAAAGAGCTTTTATGTTGAGATTTCTGAAATGCGAACAGCTGCGACTGAAAATAAATTTTGTGTCAAGTGACATATTTTAAGGAATTCAAGATGTCTCATTAGTTAATTGTGACAGTGTTTTTCTCAATAAAAGGGGTTTACGTTTTTAATGTTTTTTAAAAAAAAAATTTTGAAAGAATTTGAAAAATCTATAAACAGGGTGATTCGTTACCTGATCGTCAAACTTGCAAGGTGTGTACGGGGTACAGAGACCATTCAAAATCACATAGGAATGCAAGGTCACGAATGCCGTATTTTCAAGCTATGATGCAAAGAACGAAAAAAAAGACCGCAACAACTTGTTCCTTTCCGTTGAAGGAAAAGCGGGAATACGTAGCGCAAGAGGTGAAAAACCGAATCTTCCAGAACGAAAGGGAAATTTTTAGGGCCGTCGCCAGGCCTCCCAACGACTTTTTTGCTTAATTTGAAGCACCTGTTGTGATACAACTCTTCAATAAAACGTTTTCTGACCCATTAATGCGTTGCTGTTTTTGTTCTTTTTCTCTGCTTCTTTGCACCATAGCTCGGGAACCCGGCATTTAACCCCGCATTTAATGGGGTTTTTGAGTCTTTTCCCATACCCCCCACACCCTGCGTTTTGGCGGACAAAACCCCTGTTATATGAAAAGAAAAATCACCAACACTGAATCTCCAGATGTATTAAACCTACAGACTTGAAACTCGACAGGATGTTTTTCCCAAAAAAAATCTCTAAGAACGGATAAGGGAAAATTTGGGATGATGTTTTTTCCCTTGAGCAATCTCACGGAAATCGATTCTCAAGAGGAATTACGGCACATATTGTGTGATGAAAAATACCGCTTTTTAAACTTTTTGGGAAAAATATTGCCCTTCCTGGTAAACTAACCCTTTAAAACAAAAAGTGAAAAATTTTTTTGCGGGGGGCAAAAAAGAAAACAGTTTTTTAAAAAAAACAATAAAATCAAGGGTATTAATGTGGTCGTCACAGGAGCGATCAAAAAAAAAAAAAAGTTGACTTAAAATCTTGTTCAAAATCCTTTTAAAAATCCGATTCGGGAAGCTTCTCTTACAGAAAAAAAAAAGTTTTCTTAAAAAATGATCAACATACGTTGGGCCAAACCCCCTCTATTTAAGGCAAACACAGAATATTTTCTTTCTCCCTCAAAAAAAAACTTTTTCCCTGGTTAATTGAAAGCCCCACCCCATTATTTTTTTTTCCTAAAAGGGAAACCTAGGGGGGAAAAAAAAAAACCCCCCTTTTTAAAAAAAATCCCGGCCATTTTAAAATTTGTGAGCAAAAGTTCTCCAAAAACACGCGCAAAGGTTTTTTGGGGGTTTGGGTTGGGGGGTTTGAAAAAACCTGAAAAAAACCGGTCCGAAAAAAAATTTTCCTGGTTCTTTTTTTAAATGTCTAATTTTGTTTAGTTGGGATCCACTAAAAATGGGTTTTACGGAAATCCACTTTGGGGGAGTTAGAACTACGGGAGAGTAAAATATTATTCTACTTTAGAAATTAAGTCTTGTCCTTTTGAAATCAAGAGGGGAGACTTATAAGAATGTTTTTCACAATTATTCTTAACACATAGATTATTTCAGAAGATGAGGGAGGTAGGGGGGACTAGATACAAATTCTCCATTATTCAGTACAAATAAAGTTACTAATTTATCTCAAATTGATTACATTTTTTATTTAAAACAGCGGCGAGATAAAACAATTGAGATAAATATTTGTTTTAATAATTTTTTCCAATCCAACAGGACTTATTGTAAAAATAAGTAAAATGTTCCACAAAGAGATAAAACACATTTATTCTGAAATATAGTCCCCTATATCTTGTTTTTTATTTCAAGTTTTCTGTCTGAAAAAAGTTTCATAGTAATTTGAAATGGATTGCTCCCTTCCTTTTGTGTGGTGTGTGTGTGTGTGTGAAAAACAAGCCCCATCACGTGAAACCAAACTGTTTGAACCTCGAAACCGTTGCCAAAGAAACATATTAATTATTTTGTTTTGTTTTCTTGTTCTCTTTTTCACTTTTATATGATAAATTAGTTTAAAAATTTTTTTTTAATAATTCGAATTTTATGATATAAAAAGCAGCAGAGTATCTAATGGATTAACTAATTTTTTTCTTAGAAATTAAATTGTGGAAACAAGGCTATTTTTTGAAAAAAAGTTTTTTGATTTAGCAATACGTATATCCTGAACTATTTTGGAGAGAGAGAGAGAGAACCCCTTTTATAAAATATATGTTGTAAATATATATAACAATTATATATATAAGCTCTCCGAATTCATTGTTTTGCGAAAATGAAGTTATTTTTAAGCTATTTTCTTTAATTTATCACCTCTCAATTTTCTGTGTGATATATATATATTTAAAAAATATATTCAAAATATATTGCTTATTAAAATTATCCGTTAAAAAATGTTTCTGATATATTATCAGAAGTTCTCTAAGAAACTTTCTTATCGGAAAAGATGTTAATCCAAAACCTGTTTCTTGAAAATTAAGATTACTCTAGACACACTATTAAAATTATAGAGCAGGGGTCGACAACCTATGGCAGGCTTGCCACATGGTAGTGGCACGCGGCACAATTTTCAGTGGCACTCTGCACTACTTTTCAAATTTGTCGATATTTGAGTGAATGCAAGTTGATAAATTTGTAATAGACCTCATTTGACAAACATCTTCAGAGTTATAGACATTTACGGAATTACGAAAAAATTTGAAGGATAACTCTAAAGAGGGTCCTTCAACCTGAGGCCCGCTGAATATTCTTTTAGTGGCCTTTCACTTGAATCTGAGGCAATGTCAGGGAAAATTGCCTTGTCTGCTTTTCGTTGTAAAAAACTCCCATTTTTTTTCTGTTATTCTTGGTATTAAAAAAAAAATATGCTTGATAACCATTTGAGATAAAGTTTTCTTAAAATGATGAATTTTTCCAAAATTTAACTGCATTAAATAATTTTAAATTAAAAAAAAAATCTGACTATGCATAAAGTTTCAGAAGTTTTCAGACTTTGAGGTGGATTTTTATCATTAACACACAAAGTATTTTAATTCAGCTTCCATTTAACGTTTTTCAAACCGATATATATACATATATACAAATCTGTATATAACACCATCTCTTCCCTTAAACTCTGTTTTAATCTTGTAAAGAAAAAAAAAACATTTCTTTTTGTTTTTTTATAAATTTCCTGGTTACATCCTATTTTTGATAGTCTTGTAGTCCTCGCATCATTGTAAATTTACTGATGCGACCCACAGATCATTTATGTGGACCTCGAGCGTTCAAGGTCGAAGAGCCCTACTCTAAACATAAATTTATAGCTATTTTGTAAATTATTGAATGCCTTTGCTGGAGAGATTCAATTGTTTGATCATTGCACGGACTCTGCTTTCCGCTTTGGGGATTCTATACACATCTAAATAAAAAATCTTTCCTCATATGAAAAATATTTCGAGTACACAAAGAAATGGTTTAACAACTGAAAGTTCAAAATCGTGTCAAATTGAAAGAACACATTATATGAACACATTAGGATTTTACAATATGAAAGTGGAGCGGGGAGCAAGCACTAAACTCGCCTTAAAATTTGTGTATTTATCTTTTTATTTAACTATAATGAAGGGAAATGCTTATATTTTATGCTTATTTATTTTAATAAATATGTTTAAAAATACATAATATGTGTACAATTTTAATTTTTAAAATTTTTTTGAAAAAGTAGTTATTTTTTATGCTGTTTATTTTTACGTTAAGAAATATCTTTAAATGATGCAAAATTAATAGATAATAAAACTGCAAATATCTATATTATTGATCTTTATTTTCTAACTCTGCATGCATTATTGCGAAAATCGAATTGTTTCAAATATGTCCTACTGTGTGGCACGCTGAATCCTATGGGTAGATGGTTTGGCATGCCACAGCTAAAAGGTTGCAGACCCCTAAAATAAAAGATATAATTAAGGTATCCAACTACCCAAAAATCATTATTTTTTTTATGATTTTATTTTATAGACCATCTTATTAGCTTCATAAAAATACCAAGTTTTTTTTATTTTCCATTCACTGGAACAAAAACTACAAATGTTTTAATAAAAGCAGATACCATAACTTTATATAAGATGTCAAACTTTAAAATGCGTTTTACTCGAAATGTGTGTTTTTTTTCTTTTTTTCGACAAGCTTTAAACGGGGACAGCGATTGCTCAAAAAGTTTTCAAAATAATTTGTCGAAATTTTGTGTGTATGTTCTGTATAACAGTAAAAGTGTTTTAACCTTCATATTTATCAATCACTGTTTTATTACAAAATGTACAGTTCTTTATGTGAGTATAATCACTGTTTTCTTAAGAAATTTCAAATAGCTACGATAAAGTGCTCTATATAATTTTTGTAAAAATTAAAATATCTCTTATCCTGAAGGTCACTCAAAAATGAATAGCAAAGTAATGCATCAATATTGAAAATTTGAGAGAATTTGTTCATTTACTATTTGTATAGAACGGGTGTATTATGTTATTTTTTATCAATCTTTTCACATTTTAGTAGTAATAATTTATTTTTCTCTTCTTAATTTTAGCCTTTTTTCTTAAAATGTACTAAATAAATCTAAAAACCACAAAAAAAATCTCCATATCTCCATTTCTTAAAAAATAAGCTGTTGCAAGTAGTGGGATACCTTAAGAGATTAGATATAATTAAGATTCAGTTTCTAGAGTGATATTAAATGCATGATTTTTTTTTTTCGTTTTTTATAATAATGTCATGAGTTTCATTAAAAATCCAAGTAATAACTTATCCACCAAAAGTGATGTCAAGTTTTTTCTTTCACTCAGGATTTATTGTCTATGACAGCGATTCTCAACCTTTTATTTATTTATTTTTTGTTCCGGTGCACTTTTAACAATTTCAAAATTGGGCGGCACACTAACAATAAAATAAGTTTTAAAAGAAGTTTACTGATCTATAATACACTATGTAAAATAGAGTTTTGAATAATTTTCAATGTTAAATAAAATACTGCGCACGATAAAATGTTTATTGAATAATTAAAATTATAAATTATAATTATATATTTAGGGCGTAATTTGAGCTTGCGAGATTTTTGATTATTTCGTTTACATGGGGTCGTAAAATGATAAGCACTCTCATTTCGTCATCTGCATTTAAGTCCTCTTTTTCTCACTTTTGTATTTGTTAATGCTGAAAATTCGAATTCACGCAAATAAGATGTAGAAAATTATAACAATATTTTCAAAGCTTTTTTTTGGTTATTATGAGATAAACAGTTCCTAATTTTAATCCAAAAAGGAACTAATTGACTCTTCCGAATGTGTTTTGAAATTAAATCTCGATATAACAGAGCAGAATTTGTTTTTCTTCTTCATTCAAAGTCAGTTCATACACAGATATATCCGTTATCACAAATGGACTCAATATCTCACATCTTTTTATATCCATCTATCTAGAGAAAGGATAAGTTAAATACACCACGAACATACTTAGTTTATTTTAATAAAATGGCCAAATGATTCGGTTCCGAATTTTATATTTTTCCCCTCAGAGTATAATTGATAATTTTTAAAAAAATAATATATATATGTATATATATACAGTCGGACCTCTATATAACGAAATCGCTAAATCCCGAAAAAAAGTTCGTTGTATGGAAAATTCGTTATATAGAGGTTCATCATTCAATATACTTTATACACTACATAAAGCAATTTTTTAATTCATAAACACTATATAGTCAAAAAAGTAATTATTCACACCTTTTTTTTAAAATTAATATATATTTATTTTATATATCTTACCCATCAAAAAAATAAGAAAGAGGAAAAGAAAAAAAAAGAATGTCGAAGAATACACTGTATTTTCAATATTACGAAAATAATTTTACATTAAAATTAAAGAATGTTAAGGACATTTTCTAATTTAAAGCGTACAAGTAATATAGTTAAGTATTATAGTAACAAGTTATAACTAGAACACGGGGACACGAGACAATTCCATTGAGAGTGAAAGGGGATACCGAATATGTTTTTTATGAACTGGACAATTGGGGTTAAGGGTTGCACATCTTGGATAAAACGTCCAGAATTCTATTGCTCTCGGCGAGTTAGGATCTAAAAAAACCAGTTCAAGATTTATGACCACCATAAAAATATATTAAAGAGAGAATAACTTGAAATGCTCAGAAATACTTTAAAAATAGGGGGGGGGAATTGAACTACAAAAGAAAAAGTTCGTTATATAGAAAATGCACTTCGCTATAGAGAGGTTATTTTATGAAGAAAATCTTGAAATGTTCACTTTTAATTAATTCTTTTTAATTATCTATAAATGATCTTTTTAATTCTTTGGTTTAAAAATAAACATTGTAATCTTAATCGTAATCGGCTAAACCGAAATCCCTATCCCGCGCATTCTAGCCAGTCAGAACTACCATTACGTAATAGTCACGCGCTTGTGCACTGCTGGTATATAAACACAAACGTCTGATGTAAGCGCTCTCTTTTTCTCTGCTTGCCACCATAATGTATGATTGTAAATACTTGCTGCTTTCTTTGTCTTTGAGTTGTGTCCTCCAAAATGCCACTGTCTATTTAATGTGAGCATGTAACATAATTGTGCTTTAATCTGCTGATGTGTGCTCATAATAAAGGAGGTAAAGATATTCTGAAGACGTCGTTTTCATCAAAAAGGATAATCACATACACCGGCCAACACTACTTCAATATAACACACACACACACACATATATATATATATATATGTATTATTTTACTATTACCAATTCTGAGTTTGAAATTCTTTTTTTTAAGCCTGAGTCAGTTCAGTACTAGGGAAGTTGTAGTACATTCTAACAAACAAGAATAGCATGGTCGTAAAAGCTATACAAGTGTACTTCATGCCTACAATATCTAAACAAATGGAGATATATTGAAAAAAAAAAAGTATGGATTGTTGACAGTCAGGTGACTTAATTTATCTGCCGAATAATAAATTTACATATGTTTGTCTGAAGAAGAAAAATGCTTTTCTCCTAATTTCGATATATTCAAATAGTCCATGAAATCCTTTTCAGTTTCGCAATATCCTATTAACCATTTCACTTGATTTTATGATAATTTAGATATTGTCTTTCTTTCAGCCAAACGACTGCTCACAGGAATTGGCTCGAGCTAGCCACCGGCTGGGCCTTAACTTGCTGAGAGCCCTGGCTCAAGAAGATCCCGGAAACATTTTCGTCTCTCCGTTTAGTATCGCCAACGCACTGGCCATGCTGCTATGCGGAGCACGAGAAGAAACTGCCTCCGAAATTAATGAGGTTCTCGAATTCCAGGACATCTCTGAGGAGAATCTCAGGACCTCTTTCGATCTCCTCTTATCCTCCTTGGAAAAGTGCTCCGAGAGCTACACAGTGGAATGTGCTAATGCAGCTGCGGTCCAGGAGGACTTTTGCGTCAAGGACGAATATAGGAAAGTTCTGGAAGAATCCTTTCACGCTGCCCTATTTAAGGAAAACTTTGCGGATGAAAAGGCCGTGGCTCACATCAACGATTGGATAAAAGGCAAGACTCATAGAATGATCAGCCACTTCCTCGATTCTCTGGACCCAACCATAGTCTTGGTTCTTCTGAACGCGGTCTATTTCAAAGGAACGTGGGAGCACCAATTCCAGAAAAGCAACACCTACCTTCAGAGATTCTACAATAACGGTGACGAAAACAGTCCAAAAGAAGTTGACATGATGCACTTGAAAGAAGAATTCTTCTACTTCGAAAACGAAACGTATCAGGCCCTGATGCTTCCCTACCAAGGGGAGGATATTGTCATGCTGATTCTTCTTCCTCGTTCTAAACAAGGCTTAGCAGAATTAGAGAACCAACTACCTCCCACCTTTTACGAAGACCTGTTGGAAGAAATGGAAGACGTGAAGGTAAAAGTGTCTCTTCCCAGGTTCAGGGTGGAATATTGCAAGTCTCTGAAAGAATCCTTACAGTTCCTAGGCATGCGCAGAGCTTTCGGTTCAGATGCAAATCTAAGTGGCATCAATAAAACCCTCGACTTGTAGTGTGTCCGATGTGCTTCACAAAGCAGTGATCGAAGTGAACGAAGAAGGCAGTGAGGCGGCAGCGGCCACTGCTGTCTTGATAGAGGCTCGAATGATGTTGATGGAACCTGAATTCATTGTGGATCACCCTTTCTTGTTTTCCATCTACAACCTCAGGAGCAATCTCAACCTCTTTACGGGCAGAATAGTGGAACTGTGAGGAGTTTGAGATATTTACGGATAAAACTGTTCCACACCGGACAAAAATGAAAAATGCCATCCCGCTCACCAAAGTAAAAAAATTATTATTAAAAAAAGATAAATTGTTTACATAGATACACACTTGTAAAACTTAAGTAATTCTTGTCAAATAAAGAAATTACAAGTAGGGTTTTTCTGACTTTTAACTCTGAAAACCTTCTATCAATTTTTTAAAATCAGTTTGAGCAGCTAATTCCTGTTTAAAAGTCAATGTAGCTATTTAATCTATCTTGAAGAAGAGAGTTATGGATCCCCAAAATTTTTTTTTAAATTTTAATTTTGAAAACACTTCTCTCCACTTGTTGCATTTATTGGCAAAGAAAACAAAACTCTTAATGCAATCAAAATTTGGTGCAAATTCTAAAGTTGACATAAATTTTAAAGCTTTGTTTGGGCTTTCTTTTTCAAAGCCTAAACTGGCAATATTTCATGTGCTAGATCAAATGCATTTATATCGATTGATCGATCAATATTATTTCTAAATTTTTAGTTTTTACTTAATTAATTTTAGGGATATCTTTTAAATTATATGTTTTGTATAAAAATTTAAAACACTTGATATGGGTACTCATTAAATGAAATCTGCATGCCAAGGTATAACTGCTTTATCATTTATTAAAAAATAATAAAACTCTGCCTAAAGCAGTGCTTTTCAAACTTACAAAATTTGCAACCCAATATTCAATTATAGTTTTCATTGCGCCTCCTTCCATACAATAACAATGCATTGAATTTAATAATACTGTACTTTGACGCTAAAGCTACAATACGACTTTAACCTCTTAAGTGCCACCGGTGTATATAAACGTTTTGCTCATATATACGTTTTTCCACAAAGTATGATCTTCTCTGTGCACTGCTATCCATAAAATTATTCAGAAGGCTTTGGAATACAATAAAAGGACTTTGACATAGTTTGCGAAGGATTCACTTATTTCAGAGAGCGTCTTACTTATTTATTCCTTTTAATGCCCCCTCTTCAATACTTCACATACGCGTGTCTACATGGAAAACGGTGGCATTGGGGAGTGAATCGCGTAACTTTTAATCAACAGTAAGGGATTAATTATAAACCGTTCAAATGATCAAGATAATTGTTAATTTTTGTATATTATTTTATATATGGCAAGCACATGGGGTCACTGGTAATTATTAAACTTGTTCTTAACTTAGTACTGTTAAATTAATTTTAAAATACATTGTGCAGTACTGATACACTTATAAGTTTATTATATAGTGAAAATGTGTTATTTATTTTTTATTATGTTGGAATGTATTTTGTTTGTTTACTTTCAGTAAATTAATATTTTATTTAAATAATCTTTTGGTTTTGACTTTTCAATATGCTCGCGCCTCGTAGAGTTGTCATGCCCCCTAGGGGGGGCCCGCCCCACAATTGAGCTGGCCTAGAGTTTTAATTTAGGATTTTCCTCCATTGCTTTCTACTCAGAGTTAATATTTCTTCATCGAACTCTATGACAGGAGGGCATCACACAACTCTCTAAATTAGCTGGGATATCAGTCTCATCGGTCACTTCTCTTGCATCACAGACAATTCATAGAAAGCGACATCCGATCGAAGATCCTTAAAAGAATCTTTAGAGTTTTTTTGAATTCCAAAGCATATAGTAGACCGTAGTCTTTTGTCTGCAATAGCTTGCTTGACGCACTTTCCTAATTTAAGATTTTATACAAAATAATAATGGAGTACAGGAACTTGAATTGTTTAAAAGTGTTTATATATACACTAACTTAAAAAAAAGTGTGCAAAACTTAAGCAACAATGTAAAAATTTAGCAGATAGCCATGAAATTGCAGAAAAGGAGGTCTGGAAATCAGTAGAGGGAACACGTAAGTCAGTAGAAACGTCATGCGTATGCAAATATCAGGAACAAAACGTCAGAAGCGGTGTGAGCGTACGCAAAACGCGTGATGTCGGCGCGCGCTTCTCAACAATAGAATGAAATGAAGGACGGAGACGCAATTCACCATATTCTCTGCAAGTGCCAGTGAGTCAGTTCGTGAAATATGGCTAGAAGAAATCATCTGGGTGACTTCACACGTGGAAGAATGATCGGAAAGCTGGAGGAGGGGCGTACTGTCCCCAGTGTAGCTGCAGAGTTCGGAATCAACAAAAGTGTCATTTCGCGCGCTTGGAAAGCGTTCCAAACCACAGGTACAGCTGTTAGAAAGGTTGGTGTGGCCCCCGAGGACGACAACTGCAGGGGATGACCGATATATCATCCTGCAGGCGAAAAAAGATTGACAGAAGTCAGCAAGCGCCATTGCTCAGAAACTCTGTACAGCAACAGGTCGACAAGTGTAGCGGTTTACTGTGGCCAGACGCCTTCACAAAGGAGGCCTGTTCACCCGCCGTCCTGAACGCTGCCTCCCGTTGAAAGATGGCCACCGAAGGCACCGTTTACAGTGGACAGAGAGCACAAAAACTGGGCAACTGATCAATGGAGTCGTGTTCTTTTACGGATGAGAGTCGGTTCAGTACCAGAAGCGATTCTCAACGCGTTTTGATTTGGAGAGAGATCGGGACCCGGTTTTATCCCAGTAACATCAAGGAAAGACATCGTTACGGTGGTCCTGGAGTTCTTGTCTGGGTTGGCATTATGCTGAACGGCGGAACTGAGCTTCCCATTTTCGACAGAGGGTCTGTAACAGGGGATCGCTATTGTGAGGAGGTACTTCTTCCCCATCTGCATCTTTTCCGAGGGGCCATTGGCCCAGACTTCATCTTTATGGATGACAATGCACTGCCACATCGCACTGTTGCTGTTGAGGAGCTGCTGGAAAGTGAAGATATCACTCGAATGGATTGGCCAGCGTGCTCCCCAGATTTAAATCCCATCGAACATGTGTGGATGCTTTGGGAGACGTATTGCCACACGCTCACATCATCCGGAGTACAACCAACAACTCAAACAGATGTTGATTGAGGAATGGGCACTCCTACCTCAAGAAATGTTGCACCAGCTGGTGCTGAGTATGCGGAGACGGTGCAAAGCAACCATTGTAGTAAGGGGAGGGCATATACCATATTAAGGAACATCTGCTTGTTGTTCTTCCTGTTGGATAGACAATCATGAGTCATGATACTATGCGTTCAATAAAGCTTGTTTTTGTTTGATTCCATACCGTATGCGTTGTATTCCTTTTTCAGCGCCGATGCTTTCGTCATTCTTTTCGTACATAATACTCTCCCTCATTTCAGAATTTCATGTCTCTCAGATGATTTTTCGTGAAGTTATGGCAATAAACCCACCTGTTGCTTAAGTTTTGCACACCAGTGTATATTAATCCAGAGACCTCCTCTCTTATAGAGTTGTCAATCTCAGCATTATTATTAACATTAAATAAAGCATCAGAAATACCTCCTAGATGATACCTTAAGGTTTTACAGCCTCTATTCAGCTTTCCCAGCGAGTTACACTTAGGGGATTTAAAGTTATGCCCTTGATTTATATATATATTTTGATAATATAACGCCCCTCTTTGTTTTCTCATTATTTTGAGTAAAATATTTGCTTTTAAAGGTTTTATTAGTGGGGATGGGAGGGGGGGGGGTTAAGATGTAGAATTAAAAAAAAAGTAACCGTTTGAACCAGTGATAAACGATTTTATAAACGTAAAAGGAGGGAACTGTTAATAAGACTGTTGATAACATTTTACGACTTTTTGCTTAACACATTTTGGGGCCCCAAAAAGTTTCTGGGGAAGTAAGATTTAAAAACCCTTCTACCCCATATAAGATGATAAGACGTCGCGAGTTTCGGAAGAGTGAAATAGATAAGTACATTTAAATAGTCATTGTTAATGACACAGATTAGTTAATTGAATATTTATTTTTCGCCTTTGCAAGAACATTACCAATTACATAAATTAAGAATTGCAAGACCTTATCTATGTCACAAGCGTCTAGCCCAGAGCTTCCCAAACTTTTTCGTCTCATAGACCCCTTGCCACATTTTTCAGTTTCGTGTAGACCTCTAATTACCCAATACTGAATTTTTGCAAATGTACCAACTTAAATGTTTTTTGACAGCTGATACAGCGAAACTTACTTTAAAAAAGTTTTATATTTCTAACTGTAGTGAGTAGAGTGTTTAAAACTCGAGAAATACATGTTAATTAACTAAATTATAACAAATTTTAATTAATACATAAAATAACTGCTATACAAAATAACTAAGCTACAAGCAAATTCTTTTAATGGGTGTCATGAATCATGTTTTAATACCAAATTTTCCAACATCTCCTTGTTAATAGAGTCCAATCTGTCTTTTTTTCTTTCTGTCTTTGTTTTGGAGATTGACAACCGCGCTGAAACTCTTTCTCCCTAGGAAAAGCAATCAAAAACTTTCTCAAGATGTTCCATAATTCGGGATAAATAACAGTTAATTTTTTTAAAGCTTCTAAACTTACTTTAAGAACCGTTAGTGGCTAATCCGATCGGCTCTGTATCTGTCATTTCTTTTTTTTCAATGTGATCACATGAATTCATTGCCTTCTGTGGTATTACCATAGTCAAAGCATTCTCAAACCCAGTTTCAAAATCTGAATCAAAGGCATTTAAAAGTTGAACGTGCGTGCCATTTTCCTGGCAGATTGTATGTGAATCATTAGAAACTGGTAAAATTCGCAACATCCAATGTTATACCCTGAGAGATAATCTGAAGAGTTTTGAGGACGAAGTCACACGAAGATTTCAGCGTTTTAAGAAAATTGGGCCAGTTTGCTGCGTTGTCCCATGACTGCTGATATTGATACAGCACCTGAGGAGCTACTCTGCGTTTGAGCTTATTGGCTTGCATTCAGATCACAGCGTGAAAAGAATGTTTAATGCTAAGACATTGACTTTTACTAATATTTGTCAGCTGAAAAATTTCTACGTGTAAAGAAATTTGTGAGGAAAATGTTCTTTGTGTTTGTTGAAGGCCACCACAGCGAACTGTGATGGCGGAATCTGTATAAATCAGTAACAACCTCCGTACTATGACGATTCTTTTAGTATAGTGGGTATGCTATGTGGTTACGGAGCAGAAGGTACCAGGCTCTAACCTTCAGAACTATTTCGATGCCACAATGCGTAGGTGGAGTCTACAAAGAAGAACGTTTTGCCGATTGGACTATTTTATACTTAGAGCTTTTGCATTCTGCATGTCCCCACCCTTGGCGTGAATTATTTTTGTAGTATCTAAGACTGCTGTTGGCGAGAGTGGAATGTTGGTGCGGCTTTGATAGGGTTATGATATATACTGGAAAGTGAGAAAGAGTGCTGTTTTTTAAATTTTTATCTTAAATATTTTTGAATAATTTCTGTATGTTTACATATATTTTGCCACCTTGCCAAAGGTGTTGACTCTCCTAGGGTTTTACCCATTATTAATCGGGGGGGGTACGTAGACTTTATGAGGAAAGTCTACGTACAGGCAATCATCTTACGTGTTTATACTATAATTACTATTAAAATCTAGCTTCAGAAAATCAACATAACTGTCAGGGATTCTTCCCTTATTCAAAAAACAAAAACAAAATTCCCTTAACATTAAAAAACAAAAATGACCTCCGGATAATCGCTAACCACCCACGCCAAAAGTCTGCGTACACTTACAAAAAATAGAGCTTTTAAAAACCTTTTATTGTTACAAAATTGCACTAAATCGTGCTTTTAAGTAATTGTATGCTTCTTTTACGATTTATTTAGGATTTGATATTTGAGAATTGTTTGATTCCGTGTCCGGTGACAGAAAAGAGATCGATGTATTATTGAACGAAAAATCATCCTGGATCTTCAGAGAAGGGGAAAATTTTTAAGGTAATTGCTGAAACTATATATATATATTAATAATAGACATTCATTGATTCCAAAAGTGTTCATAAACTACAAATCAACTACAATTTTAACGTGCCGCCCGTCTGCAGTATCACCTCGAGAATCTTGCTTTATAATACACTCTGTTAAAACAAATCCAAGACTATGAGGTTCACAAATAGCTAGAAGTGCTGCTAAGATATTTGAAAAAAGAAAGACTTTAAATACAATTCGAAGAGAACTGAAAAAGGATGACTATCATGGCAGGGTTGCACTCAAGAAGCCATTATCTTTCGAGTGAACAAAACTACGAGAATGACCTTTGCCAAAAACCACCTTAATAGGTTGATTGATTAAATATATTAACGTCGCACTGTTCAGCTACACGAGGGCTTTTGGCGACGGACCACGTAATTTTGAACCATGGTCAAGTGACGTGGACGACACCTGAGCTGGCACCTCCCTCTCCTAACTACCACACCACACCAACGGGAGGACGTTTCAGCTCTCGACAGATTTAACGTGCATCGCTGCCCTACACGGCGGGTCTTTAGTGGTATTGGGCTCGAACTCGTGACAAGGAAAGCCCCGATCCGATACCTATACCACTCGGCTACCGCGGCCACATCACCTTAATAGGACATACTATTATTGGAAATGTGTAATATATTCAACCAGGAAAATGATTAAAATTAACAAAAAATTTTCAAATTCCCTGCAAAAATTCGGGAAGGAGAAGAGAGTACACAGGCTTCGGTGTCAAATTGTCACCGATGGACATTCTAGTGTTAAAGATATTTGAAATCCAATGAGCTTAAAGTATCCTTATTAAACTGACACAACTAGTGGAATTCTACTCAGAAGTGAAGGATTTATTCAGTAAGGGTTTGGTTTGCCCTCGAAGTAAAATTAAAAATCTCTCCATTTCTTTAGACTCTTGAAAGGTACTACATGTCGGAGGAGACTGGTACTCAGTAATTTGCATTTTCACATAAAAACGCCAGATAATTCTTCCTAATAATCACGGGTTGACATATTTAATTTCAGAAAGGCTTTAAAAGAGACACTTGCGTGTTGGTCCATAAATTCCACTGTCTATTGTTAGACAGCCGATCCTTCATCCTACATTTATTGAATTGGCCATCTATCGGCGACAGCACCAGCGGGAATATTCTACACCTTTTTAAACAGCTTTCAGATCGGCACGCTATCCATCTACAGTGCGTCCCTTCTCATGTAGGCCTTGTCGGGAACGAAGTAGCGGTAGACCTTGGGAAGGCGACTGCTAGCGATTCTGTGGATCAGGAAGAACACATGGTCCTTACATTCTAGGGATAAGGAATTATTGTGTAGAACCCTCCTATACACCCAGGGTACGTTCAGAGACAGCCTGGACCCGCCTTATCATTCAAGGGTTCCAGATCTTACCAGACGGCCCTCTCATGATTTTCGTCCTGTCACCTGAGATGCATGAGTTTTGAAGGTGGCAAGAGAAGCTTCCCATTTCGCACCAAATGTGACATCAGTCCTTTTCTCCTTAGCACATTCTGCAATGTCTGGGGTTTTTCTGTGGGGTAGCTGTTGCTTCCCCCAGTTGTTCTTAGACTTAGTGCAGATTTATGGGCTCATGGATCTGGTCTAGTATCAAAAGACCAGTTAAAGGGTTGTAATATGCGTAGAAAATTAGTTAATAACTATACAATTTGTTTTAAGGAAAAACTAGTCACTTGTTCACAAATTATGTGTCAACCGCAAGAGAGAATTTCTCGGAGATTTTTTTCTTTTTAACAAAGTAAGAATATTTTTTTCGTGGACATTTCTGGATTAAGAGGACTTGGTACCCCAAAAATGACCAAACTATCTTTCTATTTTTATTTAATATTTTTTGCATTATTGATCACTTTTGCATGTTGAAAAGATAGAAGTTGGATAAAACTTCATTTAAAAAAATGTAAATTATCAAATTTGGCTATTCGACCACGCCCCCTTTTTGAAAAAAAAAACTAAAAATATCATTTTGATAAAAATATTTTTTAAAAAAATAAAAGAGAAATAATAACTAGAAAAAAAGGTGTAATATATAAAGCAGGATATTACGGAGGTATCATAATAATGTAATTTTTTTTTCTTTGTGTGAAATGTATGCAGTTAAAGTTTGTGAATTAAGGCATTTTATATTAAAAATTTCATAATTTCAGTTCTTATTCCGCATAAAAACAATACTTTAATATTATGTTAAGAAAAAAGCTAAAATGTCTGTCATTACAGAAAAAAAAATTTAAACATTTCTTGTGGAATTAATGCTCTCTAAAAATAGATCATTTATAAAAATGTATGGGTTGAAAAAATGCAAAACTTCAATTATTTTAAAGAAAAATGTATATCTTATGTCTTAAAGTGGTATTTTAAGTTTAATTAAACTTATTATAATTATTTTTTCAAAATCATAAAAAACCTTTAAAGTGGTTTTTCTAAGAGTGTTTGGAAGCATTATATTCAAAATGCTACTCCCCTTCTACAATTATTTATCAATCACTACCGTTTTTTCCCAGTGTATTGTACATAAAGCATGTAATAAAATTAGGGATCCATTTTGCTATAAACTAAGTACTTTTCTTAAAAAAAATTTTAATGTTGGAGATATTATAGCCTTTTTGTTTAATTTTAGAATGCATATCAACATTTTATTTTTTCTCCAAAACTAATTAAGCTATTGGAAAATCGATTCCTAAAGTTGTTTAGAATAACATTAAAAATATTACAAAAACATTTCAGATAAAAAAAATATTAATATGTGAAAAATTTCGTCTCGTATCATTTTCTCGAATAAAAACATTATATAAAGTGCTAAAATTTAAATTTAAATACATAAATACAAAAAATTGGTCAAAGGGTACCAAGTCTTCTTAAATAAACTAATCACAGAGAAGATGGTAGGCGTTAATGGTGCAGTGTTGTGACAATTCGTGTGCGTGGCGACAAAGGCATGTCTCTCGAAATTGTAGCCATCTGGTGAAGTCTTAATTGCGGCTTTAAAGCGATCCATTAGTACAGCGTTCCCCAACCTTTTTGTCGCCGCGGACCGGTCAATGTTTGTTCCTTTTACCGCGGCTCGCTGAGGAAGAAAACGTTGATTGTTTATATTTTAGACTGTTTTGATACAATAATTTTAATTTAGTTGTATTTATATATTCGTGACCAGAATAAAATATAGTTAAACCAAAAAATGAATATAAAGTGATTTAACAAGGAATATAAAGTGATTTTTATAAAAAGTAGCCCAAACCGAAGAAAAATATATGGCAATAAATAAAAGGAAAATAATGTAATGTTTCTTGTGCGGACCGGTAGTATTTGATCCACGGACCGGGGGTTGGAGACCACTGCTTTGTAGACGGGGAAAATTTAAACGTATATTTTGGTTTTTTATAACAGAGTTTAAAAGCTTAGGAAAATTATGAGCATTTGCTACAATTTTCAGTAAATTTTTTGTGATTAACTGTTAAAAGGAGTTTTTTACCTAATCAAGGAGTAAAGTCGTCAATTATCACACACATCAAGGAATAACGGAAATTCAATATTTATTTAAAAAGAATATTTAATCGTTCTTAACTAAATAAAGGGGAATTCCACATCTTCTCTTCTTCCCCCCATCATGTGAACCTATTGATTTTGAGATCTTTGCCTCGGCCATTCCTAGTTTTAGGGGTCCAAACTTTCAGCCACGGCCCGTAAGTTCCAAGGGCCAAAACCGTTTTAATTTTCCCCCATTATCTATCATTTTAGATTAGTCGCCGGTATGGCTCTGAGGAGAAACGCTTGCTAAATTGCTGATTCAATTGCTACAATTACTATTTTGTATCGTGCCCTTGACAATCTAGTGGTCAAAAGCGGTAGGTAGGAAAAACCCTTTTTTAGCTTTTTGGGGCAGTAGTAGTTTTAGTCAGTACCAAACATTCGTAAATAACCTCATACGCTGAGTGTCTTTGAGAACAGGAATATGAATATTATTATAAGCTGGAAAAATATGTATTTATTTATATAAACCAAAATTTATCTATGTTAAATGTACTGGTGTGAAACATAATACCTTTTCTTTTACTTTGTATATTTTGAGCACGTATTTATCCTTTTTACCAATCACTGTTCAAAATTCAAATATTGGAAACAAAAAAGCGTCATGTTTTTTTTCAATAATAAAATATTTACATTTAACAGTGTATATATTTAAATTTTACCATGAATATTATACTTTATGGTAAAATTCTATTTTTACATTTTAAAATTCCTTCGATACTAAGTTCTGCAAAAATTATGGCAGTTTTTTAAATTTCCTCTAGAATTGTTCAAAATTTTACAGATAGAAAAAAACCCCAAGTTTTAAATAAAATAGATTTTTAGCCTTAATTTAATTCTTCATTTTAAACCGTTTTTTTCGTTGGGCGATTGCTTATTTCTAATCAAAAAAGAAAAGGTATTATTTTAAAAATCTTTGCATTATGATGTTGGTGTAAAAGAAAAGTGAATGCTGCAGAGTCATGTTTCGGATACAGATTCTTTTAAGACAACTTTTTGACACTCAAAACGGTTTTAAAATTGTCCAGGTTACCAAATGTCATGCAAAAAATTATACCCAAAACAAATTATTTAAATTTATATTTCTGTAAATACCACTTTCTTAAATAGTTAATATTATATATATTTTTTTGCTAAAACATCCTGAGTTGTTTCTTGGAGGGATAATTCATAACCTGAATTATTCACGTGATAACCGGAAATATTTTGGAATTAAACCGCTCGGGTGGGGAGATTGCCCCCTCCCGCATCTTTTCCCCAAAACCCCCGAAGACCATTTTTTTAATAATAAGAATAGAAACTTGTTTATCGAGGCTCGAAATCTTTATTTGTTTGGGGCTGTGTGTTAGTAATTCTGCCTTTGCTGAACTAATATACGCCGGAATCTGGTATTATTTTTCAGTGCGGCACCATATCGGCTAGACCAGTGCTCCGTAACCTTTATATCGCCGCGGACCGTTCAACGTTTGTTAAATTAACCGCGGCCTGCTAAAGGGGAGGAAGTTGACTGTTCATATTTTAGACTGTTCTGATTTAATAATTTTAATTTTTTGTATTTATATATATATATAATCGTGACTTCTGAATAAAATATAGCTACACCAAAAAATGATTATAAAGTGATATAACAAGGAATATTAAATGATTTTCGTAAAAAGTAGCCCAAACCTACCGCAGTAAATAAAATAAATAATTTAATGTTTCTTGTGCGGACCGGTAGTATTTGATCCACGGACCAGGGGTTGCGGAACACTGGGCTAGACTAACTACCGCAAGTTATTTCGATGCCCAGTTTCTTCCCCAGGGGGAGGCACCTGAACTCTGTCGATGAGAAATTTGTAGGTCCCGAAGATCGCCGTACACAGTTCTAACACCAATCTGAACTCCCAGATTTTTTTTTCTCAAACTTTTAATATTTGCGACCAGGGCCGGTCTACGTTTTTCCGCCCCACAAAAATAAAAACCGCTCCTCTCTCTCTCTATATATATATATATTATTTTAAGTCTTAAAAAAAATTCAAAAATAATTCGAAATTAAGGATGGGAAATTTTTTGTTTTATTTCAAACGAAAGAAATGGAAGATAAGGGAAACCATTTAAGCAGTCCCAAATTTTTTCAAAAAAAAGTCTACTAATGGTGGGCACCACAAGCGTTTGTTTCAATTTATACTAACTCACTCAAGACTAAAATAAAAACACCTCTCCGTGGCTCTGTATCCCCAACCACTTATTACCCTTGTCCCTTTTTTGGGTAGCTGGAACCGGACATCATAAAGGGGGGAAAGGAAAGTCACTTGTGACCTCACTCCGGGGAAAAGGGAGAAAATTACTAGTTAAAAATGTTTTTAAAATATTAAACTTTTTGCTTTAACATATGCTCCCGCCTCAAACCCTTCAAGTTTCAACATAATAAAAACTGTCATTAAATATACAGAGTAAAAAATAAACAAATTAAGATACGTTAAATGAAAAACCAAATTCAGACCCAATAACATTTCAAAAAATATATCAAATTTTTTGTTACAATAAAAAAATATATTTTTCAAAATACTTATGATCCAAATGCCGCCCCAAAAGGGCCCCGGAGGGTGTTGCGACCCAATTTTCAATCATAATTTCCATCGCCTCCTCCCATTCAATAAGAATGTATTCGGATACAATAATAATTGACTTTTATGCTAAAACTACAATATGACCTTTATTATAATCCGTACGAATTATTTAGATAGCTGTTAAATTTTGTATATGCATTTTGTTTTTTGCATTTTTTCAATACATTTTTTTAAAAAAATTTTACTTTTTATTTTCGATATGCTTTTTCCCCCGGATTATAATGCCCCCCCAGAGGGCGCCCCAGTTTGAAAATCGCTGTATTAATAGTTAAGTAAATCAACCTTCTTAACAGTTGACGCGTATATTATACATATATATATATAAATATTTTACAGAATCAATATGAAAAATGTGAATAGAATAATGAAAATACATGCATTGCATGGTCCGGGCATTAAAATTTTAAACCCTGAGGGGTCTTAATCTTTGAACGTGACAAACCTAATTTTTTTTTTTTTTATCGACAAAGGTTGGCACTTTGGCGTGGCAACGTACTCCCCGCGATCCCCGCATTTGTGGGGGGGGAGGTTCTAGGGGGGGCCCCAAAACCTGACTTTGGAAAAAAAAAACTAAAATAGAAGTGTTTTGATAAAAAAATTTTTTTAAAAAAAAAAAAAAAGAGAAATAATAACTAGAAAAAAGGTGTAATATATAAAAAGCAGGACCAGGATATGTAACCGCAGGATATATATCCGTCCTTCTTAAATAAACTAATCACAGAGAAGATGAAGCGTTAATGGTGCAGGTTGTGACAATTGCGTGCGTGTGTGGCGACAAAGGCATGCCCCTCGAAATTGTAGCCATCTGGTGAAGTCTTAATTGCGGCTTTAAAAGCGATCCGCCGTACAAAGGTTCCCCAACCTTTGTCGCCGCGGACCGGTCAATGTTTGGTGCTCCCTTTTTACCGCGGCTCGCCAGTGAAGAAAAACGTTGATTGTTTATATTTTAGACTGTTTTGATTTCATACTCTTAATTTAATTGTATTTATTCGTGACCAGAATAAAATATAGTTACACCAAAATGAATATAAAGTGATTTAACAAGGAATATAAAGTGATTTTCATAAAAGTAGCCCAAACCAAAGAAAAATATACCGCAATAAATAAAAGGGAAATAATGTAATGTTTTTGTGCGGACCGGTAGTATTTGATCCACTTGACCGGGGAGACCACTGCTTTAGTAGACGAGGAAAATTTAAAACATCATATTTTCATAAGTTTTTTATAGACACAGAGTTTAAAAGCTTAGAAAATTATGAGCATTTGCTACAATAATTGCAGTAAATTCCGTGTGATTAACGCGTTCAATGGAGTTTAATTCCACCTAATCAAGGAGTAAAGTCGTCAATTATCACATCAAGCGTGAATATGACAAATAATTCAATCTTTACTTAAAAAGAATATTTACTAGTTCTCAACCAAATCAAGTGAACTCCCCACATCGTCTTCTACCCTTTAATATCATGTGAATCTAATGATTTTGACGTTTTGGCTCGGTGGTCATTCCCCAGTTTCGGGGTCTTCAAACTTTCCAGCCTTATGGCCAGTAAGTTCCACAAGGGCCAAAAACTGTTTTAATTCTTCTGCCATTAATCTATCACTCTTTCGATTAGTCGCCGAGTATGCGCTCTGAGAGAGCATACGCTTAATAAATTTGCTGATTCAACTCCCAAAGCAATTACTATTATATGTATTGATACGACCGCAAGTTACTGACGACACCTAATGCTCAACAGCGGAAATAGTAGGTAAAATCCTCTTTCGCTAACAGAGGGCACTCATAGTAGTAGCTTCGAAAGCCCAGTGCAACAAACATTCGTGAATAACCTTATAAGCTGAGTGTCTTTTTGGGAACAGAAATATGAATAGAGATGTTGAAGATGTTTGCACTACGCCTGATTCCGAAGAGGTCTAAATCTCCCTTATGAACAATATTATTAGTTGTGAAAATTAAATACTTATTTATATAAACTGAAATTTATCTATGTTAAATGTGTATACCGGTGTGAAATTTGTAATACCTTTTCTTTTACTTCTGTATATTTTGAGAGCATGTATTTATCCTTTTCATCACGTGTTCTAAAAATTCCACAAATATTGGAAAACGAAAAAGAAAAGCGTCAGCTGTTTTATTTTTCAATAATAAAATATTTTACATTTAACAGTGTATATATATTACCTTTTACCATGAATATTATATACACATTATCGGTAAAATTCTATTTCTGTTACATTTTAAAATTCCTTCGATACTAAGTTCTGCAAAAATTATGGCAGATTTTAAATTCCTCTAAGAATTGTTCAAAATTTTACAGATAGTAAAAAAAAAACCAAGATTTAATAAAATAGATTTTTTGCCTTAATTTAATTCTTCATTTCTCAAACCGTCTTTTTCGTCTGCGATTGCTTGTTTCTAATCGAAAAGACAAGGTATTATTGCTTAAAACTCTTTGCATTATGATGTTAGGTGTAAAAAGAAAAGTGAATGCTGTATGAGTCATATGCTTTACTGATACAGATTTTAAGACAACTTTTGTGACATTCAAAACGGTTTTTAAAATTGTGTCAGGTTACCAAGTGTCATGCATAAATTATAGCCAAAACAAATTATTTCAAATTTATATTTCTGTTAAGTACCACTTTCTTAAATAGCTTAACATTATATATATATACTTTGCTAAAAAAACATCCTGAGTTGTTCTTGGAGGATAATTCATAACCTGAATTATCCACGTGATGAAATCGGGTAATGATTCTATGTGAATTCAAAACCGCTCGGGTGCGTGGAGATTGACCCTCCCGCATCTTGTTTCTGATACCTCTAAGAAGACCATTTTTTAATATTAAGAATAGAAACTTGTTTATCGAGGCTCGATATCTTTATTTGTTTGGGCTGTGTGTTAGCATCTCTACCTTGCAGAGCTAATACAATCCCTTCGGGAAGAGAGAGAGAATGATGAGATTCAAAAAATGCAGGTCATTTGTAGTACGTGGGAGAATGTTTTAATAAAAAAGTACTATACATTAAAGTTCATTTATCTCAAATGTAAATTCTAATGTTCGATGTAAATCTATTCTGTGTGGGAATATTATATCCTCAGGTATGTAAGTTTTTTATGACATATCTATAATGATGGCTAATATATTCTAATGAGCTTTTGTAAGAAACCTCAAAAATTTATTAAAATATTTTTTAATTAAATGGATACAAATTTAAGTAAAAAGTTATGAAATTCGATTTAACGTGTACACCACGCCCTGCATGGTGGGTCTTCAGTGGGGAATAGGCTTCACCTCATGGCACGCCGGTCAGGTTACCTTGACCACTATTCTACCGAGGCCACCTTATTTTTCTGGAAAAGGTGTTACCGAACTGCTGGTGGATGTTTCGGATCGATATTGGTTGCATGTGTGGTTTCAGCATGATGGCGCGCTAGCCCACTTCAATACTGATGTGCGCACTTTACCTGAGTCCCAAGTTTGAGGCACGATGGATCGGGGAGTGCCACCAAGATCTCCCGATTTATTCAGCCTCGATTACTTTTGTGGGACATCTGAAGAATCTTGTTTATGCGACCCACTCTGACCTCATGAGGATCTCGTTTCTTGGAATATCCGAAGCTGCTGGACGTGTGTATAAAATCTCCGAATGTGCGCGCATCAATCGTTCCACCGACGCTGTCGAGCATCTGTTCACGGGTGGATGCAGTTATTGCTAACATTACACATGTCAAAGACGCTTTCAATAAACACTTTGTCTTTCCTCTTTTCGCCTTTTATTTTTGAGTTTGTGCCTCACCGCGATACTTGCGCCCACATACATTCCTATACAATAAAAGATTGTTACAATGTCCTGTACCTATCCTTAAAGCGTGTGCCATAAATTCGTTGCCACTCTGTATTTTCTGGATAATTCCTTAAAACTAACGTATGTTCTTCTTCAGAATAAAATGAATGTTTAACAATTTACTGTTGAGAGCTTAGTGATCCTTTTCAATTCCTACTATTAGTTCACACTCACCCCTATATATATATAAATCTTGTTCGCTTACAATCGCATATAAAATACATTCTATTCATCCCTTCAAGTTCAAACACATTTTTTAAAACTTGTAGTGGATGATGCTTGATGTTAATACACAAGTTTTTTAAATATTCATTAATTAATGAATGAATAAATAGTAATCAACAAAAATAATAGCCTTATATAAAAAGAAAAACAACTTCTGCTTTGTTGTGTTCTGTAGCGCAAGTGTTTTGGATAGCGTAAGTGTTGGACTTCTAATCAAAGATCGTGAATTCGAATCCTACCTGGGATGGCCTAACTTGAGAATGGGATTTTTGAATGAATAAATAATAGTAAACTTCAACAAAAAAAAATAATAGTCCGGGGAACACCCTCTATAGAAAGGGAAATCGCTTTCTATTTTTACCACTTAAAAGTGCATTCTGTCCTATGTACACACACACATTTATATTAATTGTAATTATTTAATAAAAAGTAACTAAGCATATACGCATCCATATCCCTGTGACGTGAAAAAAAAAGTAACTAAAGTAATATTTTTCTGTGTTAACCCAAGTAGGAAGGTTGATTTAATTTTTTCAATAATACTTATTTCTTTTAAGTTAGTGGAAAACTTTTCCCTACCTAATTCTGTGATTTTTGAATAAATTCCTCTAGATAAACCTGACTCTGAAGGTGCCAAAGCGGATGACCCAGAAATTGAGAACGGAGCCTCCCCGTTCGAAGCCTACGACAACCTAGCAGACACGGTGAGTTGGTAAACTTTCCTTCTCCACTGCAGATAAATTGTTTGAGGGGTAGATTCCTCATTTTTTATTTTTCTAAAAGTCTACAAATTCGCTATTGTGGAGATCAACCTGTCAAATTATCCCTAAAAGTTTTCTTTCTTAGTAGACCTGAATGCAGGTTAAGAAATTGAATTCTGAAAAAATTTATCGAAGCATTATTGAAATGTTTCCAAATTTTAATTTTCTGAATACAGTTAAACCTGTTTTTGTAGCTGTAGATAGAAACCGGATAAAAAGAAATCACAAAAAATCGAAAATTTCATAAATATTTACATATAATAAAACAATTTTGTCGACATACTACAAAAACTTTTTTTCATACGGTGGAGAGGGATCGCATAAAAGTCGCACTTAAAAATATGTCAGCTATTTACGAAATTTATGAGAAAAGTTTTTCAAACAAAATAAATAATTACAAATTTACATGGAAACATTTTAAAACATTTAATTTCATTGTATACACGGAGAAATTTTCAAACTGCTACCATCGTAATCAAAAGAGCGCATTTTCCTGTAACGAATTAGTTAAAAATCGCTTTCGTCACTTGAAGATAAAATTCCAATTAGTTTATTTTTTTGGCACCCTAAAGTAAGTAATAAGTTTTTGCTTGTGAGACATGATAGTCAGATATGCATGATCTTTTGTAATTTCAAAATCCTTTGGGGATAGTATCTATTTTAAGAAAATGCTTTCCGTCGGAAAGCATAGATTATCAAAATCCGCTTCTCTTTCCCGCCCTGCTTTCATAGTCTATCCAATTACGTATGTTCTTTCACTGTCATTGAAAATCGGGTCTTGAAGCAAGTGCGTACGTTAGCGCATTGAGAGAGAAAGCAATGAAACGTGTGCATTGTCGAGAGACTGTGTTATACCAAAGAGCGTCTTGAAGTGTATAGAAAAGCATTACAGGGGCGCCAAAACCGTTGAAATTATGTACCGGTAGAGAAAAAAGATTGCACAAAAATATAAAATCACATAAAACCCGCACAACAAAACCAGGTTCTACTGTATTACTTTTACTTGAGCCATGATTCGTTATGTAATTAGATTTTAAAAATTCATTGCTAGATAATGTATGTATCATAAAAAAAATGGGCTTATCTTTTGGTAATTTGCCCCTAACTTTTGCAATTTACAGGTAGGCAGAACTGATTTCCTGTGATAGTCTCCCCTGGGGGATAATATAAGGTGTTGACATACTGATTAATTCAAGTAATTAACATAAATTTTTATATCACGGAATCCGATTTTTTTCCCTTATCCGATTTATAATTTTATGATACTGATTTTCTTCCTTGCATCAAAATCAATGATGTAGCAATAATTTATACTGTACACTCTTGGTAAACAGCCTGTTAATGTATATTTGGTGCCAAATCTGACTTTTGTGTGACCAACCAAAACCTAAACTTCAATATCTGAAAGAACCAAAACAAATAAACATTTAAACTGTATTCAAAATTATTTTTTAGATTTTTTTTTATTAAAATTTTTTCTTTTTTTTTTAATACGTTTTAATAATAGATTAGTGCGGGGGAAAGGTACAAGTTGAAACCCAAAAGCCCCTTCGGGTTGGGTATTTGATTCCTTATTTTAAATCATATTTTAATACCTAAAATTCCCCTGCAGGCCTTTCATGGGATTTTTTTTTTTATCCCCACAATCATTACTGTTTTGATTTAAAGTTATTTTGATACTATGCTAGTTTTCAGTAATTTAACTTAAAATGATCTTTGTTAACGAGAATAATTGTATAGTTTGTGTATTTTGACGAACTTGTCCTTCTTTCGAATTGTACGTGAAAAAGCCGTCAAAGCCACGATCGGGCCGTCCTCGCCACCAACGTCAGGTGAGGAAGTCTTTTTTTTTTTCTACGGCACTCTTCCATTTTCCGTAATAAAGGCCACTATCATTGAAAAAATGAGTATTAAATCGATCGCGACGACCTGAACCACCAAAATTTTGGGGCACCTCCTTTACAAAAACCCACGGTGCAATACAAAAGAAACTTTAAAAATGGAACGTCGACGCCACCAAACTAGAAAATCGGTTTTTTCAAAAGACGCAACGTTTTTTTTTTAAGAAAATGTTTCCCCAAATTGTAGGCGAACATGAAACTTCAATGGAAGCACACGATGACGCTTAAAACGTTCTCTGCAGCGAGGGGGGAAAAACGGCCACTATGATTTTAGTTGTGTAAATGAATATTCCCCACACGCCAACAGAAAGGACGATTAAATGTTGATGATCGTCTTCCGCGATACCCTTTTGGCCCCTTTGGAATCATCCCCCACGCGCTCCCCCGGGAAATGGGCCACGAAAACCCAGTGATCGGGAATCGATGGGGCTGGCATGTCATGAGTTCAAGCTCAGTACCACTAAAGACCCACGGTGAATGGAAGCGATGCACGTTTAATCTGTCGAGAGCTCAAGCGTCCTCCCGTGGGTGGGTGGTGTAAGAAGAGGGGTGCCAGCTGGTGCTGTTCCCCTCATGGAAAAGCCCGCCAAAGCCTTGTAGTGAAATTTGATGTTAATATTCCCTTTCCCCATCCCGGACGGATTGACATAGGCCGCGGGCTAAGTGTTTTTGACCCAAAATTTCTCTGCCCCTTTAAAGCCCACGTTCTAGGAGTCACTCAAGTATTCAACTGAAAATTTTACGCCACGTGTTTTTGTAGTAAAAATAGTAATCTGTCATGTTTTAAAAGAGGGCTCAATGTCGAAAACAAGTGAAAGCAAATTTTAATTTAAAAAAACGAACTACATTCGAAGTAGCTCGCCATTTTAAATTTTACCTTTTTTATGAGATTGTGATACATTAACTTATCTTGGCTACTCGGAAGTTTTTTTAACAATTAATTTTTGTAATTTTTTTGATTTAACAAATATATGCTTTTATTTGTACGAAAGAGAGGACTATGAAACGGAGACATTAAACGCAAGCAAAATCTTTAATCAAATGTTTAGTTTCGAATGAGAAGTTGGCATCGGTTAGCAAGAAGAAAAAACATCCTCCATTGAGCGTGTACGTGGTATGTTCAAGATATAACCAAATACGATTTCCAAAACGCCGGCTGGGGGATGTAGTTGATTTGACGCTGTTTTTGTATGTCAGAGGTCAATTTTTAGGATGCAGAAAATCGACAGCATCCACGTCGTATGATTATGCGACATGCTAAAGACCCTAGAGGGCGTGTTTGGCTTGGGTGCTCTAAAAAATAAATTCCTGGTACGATTTCGCATCGTCAAAGCTCAGGTGCATCTCTCTATGGAGGAAATTTGGGGCCGTTTTTAGCCTTCCCAGCTCCCTAGGCACTTCAAATTGTTACGCTTCCCCTCCCCCTATTTCCAGAGCACCCCTCTCCTTCCGTTCTTACTTTGGCACTTTTGGTTTGGTAGGGATTTTCTCTTTCCCCTTTCTTTGTTTCTGCTGTTTCGACAGTCCATCATGTCTACTGGCAACCGTAAAGAAAGGATAGGGGTATGGTTTAGTCACGTCCATTTCTTACCTTACGATATCACGGACCAACCACTCACTCTTTTGTCAATGAAATCGTTTGCAATTACCATATACAGTATACTCGTACATTATTGTATGAACTGTTTTCAACCTGTTAATTATTATCTTTTTCAACGCTTTACCATCTTTTAATTTTAGACATCCTTATTCTTTGTTGAGTTACAGTTATTGCGCTAGTACAAAGGTTTTCTTCGAGAGCTTTGATCATTTCAAAATCCTTAATAACATCATGTAATCAATTTCCTTGTAATATCATTTTGAGCGCTTAGCAACATCAAACTGTTAAGCTTTTCCTTTTTCCGTACTAGATCTTATTAAGGACAAAAATGCTTTTCGAATGACTCGCTAGGTGGCGGTGCGTTTGTTGTAATTTTAATTTTCTCGATTTCCACCCTCCAATTTCTTTCACCCTAGACACGTGCCTAGTGTGCTTAAGCGGGAAAAGGTACTGAGGAAACTGGGCATCAGAATTACATTGCGGCGATTTGTATTCACCCATACGGTGCCGCACTTGAGATACTAGCTCCCGGGAAATGTACTTGGTCTGCAATGGTAAAAATACCAATCCGCAGCCCCATTTTCAAAAAAAAAAAATGATTTACAAAAAAGAATTGTGCTCAGATGCACAACAATATTACAGTAATGTCTTTCAAAACAGACAGGACAGCGATTTTCAACTGTGAGGCACACCCCTAGCGGGATATGATAATCATTCAGGAGGGGAATTGCAAGCATAGCGAAAAGTCGAAAATAAAAACAAAATACATTCTAACATAATAAAATATTAAATACACGTTGCATGATTATAGCAATGTGTTCCTATTTAAAAATTAGAAAGGAAAAAAGTAACATGATACTGTTGTTGTTACTAATGCCATCTGATCGGCAAAGGCCAGATCAAGGCCTTCATCATCGTAAAGGGCTAAGTGACGCCTGTCGTTAGCTCTAGCTTTGAGCACCATACAGGTGACAGAACAATTTAGCTCGGTTTCACTCCAATTTTGAGAGCGAACACCCTGGGGGTAGTCAGGGGCCTTCCACTTCTCTTCCCCTTCCACCAAACTCACGAGAGGACTTGCACCTCGACGGCTATTTAAAGTACCCCCACGTCGCCATTTACAAACATCCATGTCTTCCCCGGGATTTGAACCCAGGCCCAATGGCACAGCAGTCAGTGACGCTAATCACTATACCGGATGGGCGACAACATAATACTTATCCTATTAATTAAAATTAAGTTACTTAAAATTCTTATTACTTAAAAGTGACAAATGCAAAATTAAATACTTACTTGATCATTTGCATGGTTCATAATCAAGGTAGCATTAGCGTCAAAGTGCATTATAATTATATTCAATACATAGTTTTTGTATGGGCGAATTATGCGAATTATGTTTGAATTCTGGGTCGCAACTATTGAAACTTGAGAAGCACTGCCTCAGCACTATTATTTGCTTCTTTCAGCGACTCTGCCTCTATCAGAAGCAGTACTGGAAGATCACACAGCAGTCCTTTAGTATCCTGCTTCATCTGCTTTGATCCCTTTCAATTAAATTTTTAGATTGGGAAAAGGGCAAAAATGACTGGATGCACAAAACTACTGTTTCACCGAGGAAATAGGAGATTGAAGAATTTCAAACGAATATATATCCTAACATAATTGTTCTCAGTTTTCCCGCCGTGATCATCACAGAACATTCTGTATTTCCATGGTTCTAACCTAATCAAAGATGCTCTCATTTCTGGATGTCAGGAGCCCATCAAAATGTGCTTCACTTTCCATTCACATGAGGCCTGGGGCGTACTTACCACCATAACACCCGTATCAATAATATGGGGCCCACAAGCTTCAGAGGCCCCAATATGTGTAAGAAAAATATCCTAAACTATTAAGGAGCTTCAAAAAAAGGGTCCCCGAGAAATTTTGATACCGGGCCCACACAGGATTAGCTGCGCCATCTTTGTTGGGATTGTACCATTCGTTCATCTTTGTGGTGCTTTTCTCCGATATTTTATTGAACTAGGCAGATAGCTCCATTTACAAGCTTCATACGTAACGTAGCGTAGTAATGATGTTCAAGTTCTGTCATTCCGGAAACTGACAGCTTCTTCAGCCAGAAAAAATTGCGCATTAGAATCGCTTAAGTGCTCTTATCCCCCTCCCCCCAAACTAATTATCTTTATTTTCAGTTCTTGACTCACAAAAA